>BSDF01000003.1:95302594-95880094 GCA_027925045.1 Hypotaenidia okinawae | reverse complement strand
TTGCACTGTAAATATTTCTTTTTATTGCATTTTTTCCCTTTTCCAACAAGCTCTCAAAGCAACCATTCCAAACTAAATAGCAATTGAACTGGACTGTTATTATTCTGTACATACTAATTCTGCTCCCAGCTATTTTTTTTTAAAGCATGAAATTCACAGATTACAAAGCCTACTGAATCATGTGAACTCATCTTTGAAATAAGTCCGAACCATAGATTTCAAAGCCCAAACTGACTTGAAACTGCACTTCCTCATCAAAGATAAATGTTTAGGGCTAGTGTTCTTGTTTGATCCAAGAGATAAGTCCTAGGTCTCAGTCTTCTGGAGTGAAATCCTGATTTCATTCAAGCCAGTAGCAAAATTCCTATTGTTTGTTAATGAGGTCAGGACTCCAGCACCAGGTTTCAGCTCCCTGAAGTTCGGGTGCAGAGGGAGTTCTGTATCCACCACTCTAATTCTGATGCTGTGTTTGTTGAAAAGAAAGAATAAAGTGAGTTCATAAAAAGCAGTCTTCAAAGTAGGGCTTACACAACCTTCCATGCCAATTTATTTGTCTGAAACTTGCAGTTAGTGGAAAGAGCCCTGCTGAATGCAACAGCCCTTGGGTTAAATCCCGTGACCGTAGATCTACAAATTGCACAAGAAAATTAATCACACGTAACACATCCCATTACATAATTTAAAGGGGGTATTTTCCAGCTTCCATTTCATAAAAAAAAAATTCCAATATAGTTTCCTGTATGTATCTGTGACATCTTTTTCCATCCCATCAAAGATACAAGCTTCCACAGGGAAGTACAGACCTGCCAGTTATTTTGAACTCAGTCAGTGAACATGAGTTTGCATCATTCTCTCCCCAGAGAGTTTAGCCAAACCTACAGTTCTCAAGTTTTATTTCCTTTGTTAAGAAAAAGGTAGAGGCATGTGTGAGTTTCCCCTACACTTCTAAAGTTTTCTGAAAGTGCTGATGTGACAACAGACTGATGCTATTTAACTCTACACTTCAGAGCATACTGGCGAATGTATCAAGGAAACATGAAACCGTAGCCAAAACAAGAAATTGTAAAAGATGTTAATCTGTTTAATCACACATCTTGAAAGAGAAAAGGACTAAAGCAAATAGATGGAGAATTTTAGAATATTTTTATAGTGGTTGCTAATTTTTTGACTGTTGTAATTTTTTTTCCTGTGACTATTCTTATTCTAGCCATACAATACTGTAATATTGCAAACCTACTAGGGATCAGATCAATAAAGGGAATGCAGGTATGTCATGTGGCCTATGTAGACACAAGAAAAACTCATAAGCTATCCTCTTACTGTGAGTGGGATGCATTGGTGGACATTTTATCATGTGGTAGGGTGCTGGAACAGGCTGCCCAGAGAGGTGGGGGATGCCCCATCCCTGGAGGTGTTCAAGGCCAGGTTGGCTGGGGCCCTGGGTAAACTGGTGGAGGTTGATGGCCCTGCCTGTGGCAGGGGGTTGGAACTCTGTGATCCTTAGGGTCCCTTCCAACCAGACCATTCTATGATTCTATGATTCTATAATTCTCATATATATGAGTGTCAATGATATTCACATGATTTCTCATCATCAGGGTAGAAATAAGATACATTTTTTGAAAAAGAAAATCCTGAACCTTATACTAATTTAAATTTCTTTGGAAGTTTCAAAATTTTGAACCTTTTTTCCTACACTTACTAGAAACACATTTTATTTTAAATCCATCTATGGTATCACGTGGAAACTCTTGAGAATTGCAACAGCAATGAGTTTGGTTACATTGCTAAAGACAACAGAAGGAAATGGTAATTCCACATTTTGTATAATATTTTTGGCATATAAAGAGAAAATCCTGATGATGAGCTTTAATTAATCAATTTTTGGTGATGTTAAATATTATACAGTAATATTTCCAAATTGTACTAGGCCAAAAGGGGAGAAAAAAAGTATACAAATGTTGAAATAATCATGGAAAGTATTGTGTGACAGATGTGGAATCACCTGTCAAAGTCTATAAATATTCTACATTCTTAATATTCATCTGAATGTTAGGAACTATATTCCAAATAAATCATGATAGAGTCATGGTTTCTGTCTGAGTCTGCTGTAGTGATTGATTCACTCAGATCAGGGCAAGTCTACTTGGAAAAGAAAAAAAACTCCACAATATTAAAATATGAGCATGGCTTTCGAAAACGACATTCAAATTAGACAACAAAACATGTTTTAAAGCAGTTGCCTTCAATAAAATGGAAAAACTAGCCTGACACTCCAAGGAAAGCCATATTAGCAACATCAGCCATGAATGAAAAATTAAAATGATACTCAAAGACAAATGGGGTACTGCTAGATGTGCATCAATTCCTTTTTCATCTATTTAACTTGGATAATATAAAATACCAAGTGTGATCTTCATCCTTAAACTTTACCACCAAAAAGTTATACCATTCTAGTAGGGTACTTGCCTTATTTTCTTCTGCAGTCAATGAAAAGAAACAGGTAAGCCATACAAGTCTTTTAGTTATTTCTCACATGACAAGAGAATTCTGCTTTCATTTTGTCTTGGTGACACAGTATTCCTGCAAACACTGAAACAACAGTTAAGACCAAGAAAAGATATTAAACTACTGCAGACTGGACAGGGTCATAGGTCAACCTCTGGTAAGCTAGTTATAAAATATCACCTTCTATATCAAAGAAATCTCCAGTGAACAAAATGAAGCTGTGCAAGGTAATGGTTGGTACTGGAGACCTATGGGTCCCAAGTGAAATTGCTTGTTCAATTAGTCAGCTGTACAGTGGACTTAATTTAAGAAGAGCTTAACAGTTGCAGGAGTTACCTGTAAAGTAAGTTACTATGTGATTTTCAAGGTAATTTCAGTAACAAGATGGGAATTACACGCCTCATCTCCAGCATCCAAGTGAATTGACCCAATCTTGTCAACAATGCCCAAACCCAGGAAGAAGAGAAAACACTTCTTTATTCTAAAATATAAACTTTCACTTATGTATGGGAACTGCCTCAGCATTTGATGTTGGGATAAAATACTCTACTGTAGATGTTTAGATAAAATAGAAATGTGTAAGCCTTTATTGGTTTAATGGGTCTCTTTATTTGAGTCTTAAGCTGTGGTTTTATTCTTTGTTAAAATAAATAATACATTTATTCTAAAAGCACTGGTTTTGAACCACTGTCATCTTCCAGGTGACAAAGTTAAGCTTGATGGCTACAATTTTGATGGATGAAATAAGATATCTAAACCAAGAAAAGATAAATCCCACTCCAAACGACTAGGGTGACGATGTGGAAGTTTGTACTCATTCTAAGATAAATGGCTAAAGTGAGGTGAATCACACTTAAAACCAACTATTTTTAAAATCAAATATAGAGTTCAGGGTGATTTTAAGCCTCAAATGTAGACAAATACATATCTATGTTTGACTAGAACAAAATCCACTTTTTTCTTAGGAGGAACATTTCTAATCATCTAAAGTGTGGATTTTTCTAGGAATGGTAAGAGTTAAACTCCTAACTGGATTTAACAAGGGGATTAAAAACTGTAGGAATAATATTATATTAAATAGATGTCATCCAGTAGAAAGCATATCATCTCAATGGTCTTTCATAAACATATACATAAATTATTAACAGCCAGGATATATAAGAATAACTTAACTAAGGAATTCTGTCATTGATTTATTTTTCCTTTATGCTTCTTTTGAACAGTTTTAGCATAGTTTAAAATTGTATCTCTTTCTTATGGATCAGCTCTATTTAGAACATGCTATAATGGCTCATGTTGCAGCTCTGCATAATAGTTTGAGGTAACACCTTTTAAGCTAGGAATGCTATGGCAGTTTTACATGAAACTCAGCTGTTCTAGGCTGGGAATCATGAGACCATTTGCTTTGTCTTCAGGTATTTTTTCACCTTGTATCCTTGCACAGGATGTGGAGTCCAACATCTGAACAAACCTAAAACTTCAACAGTGAAGTTCAATCAAAAGCATATTCCGATCAGGTTTCAAATCAAGATCCTGGGAATCCAGGTGTTTTGGACAGCTTCCATAAACTACTAGGCCTTTATCAGTGTTTTGTTTTTAAAAAATAGATATTGAATGGTTCAATACACCCCTCCATTAAAAAAAAAAAAAAACAAAAAAACACACCCTGTGTATTTTTTTCTGACTTTGACATGGTAAAAGTTCTGAAATAATTGTGGAACAACAGGTGAACTGCATTAAGGTCGCAAAGTATAATTGCATTCCAAACCTTGGATCTGGAAATGTGTATTTTGAGAGTCAGAGGACCATTTTGATCATGGATGAAGTAATTTGAAAAGCTCCCCTTCCCTTTCGAGACCAAAGGCATGTGGTCAGTTTGATACAAAAAGGACTAAAGTTAGTATTAATTCTGGACACACCTTGTTTAACACCACCAACAGTTATATCTCCTCATTTTCTTCAATTATTTTTGAAATATTAAGGAAAACAAGGAGAACATAAACAGTTAAACCCCCTAAAGTCAACAGACAGAGGAAATTTGTTTTTTCAAAGACAGCAATCTTCCTCCTGTCCTTGTCAAGCCTCTCCTGGTCTACTCTTATTATCACTAGTACTCATGATAAAAACAATAAAGACAAAGCAGAACTCCATATTTTATAGAATACTGATAATGTAGTCCATGACCCATAAAATATGGAGGGTGTATGCAACAGGGTATTTGCAAATAGTGCCTCTAAGGTGGGAGCTTCTACTAGGTACAGTAAGTCAATTCATAATAGATGTGTAAACCAACACAAGGTTATATTAAATCTTGACTTGACTTATGCGATCCATGCTAGGTGTGATAAAGAGCAGTGGGAATCTAACCTGATGTACCTCAAAGACTGATGAATGCCCAGCATCTAGGTCTGTAAAGTCCTGGTGCTGGTACTCCCATACTACTCTTGGACCTATGTGAAAGCAAGACCTAACTAAATGAATTAACCTGAGCACTGGACTAAATCATAAGATCGTGTGAAGTTGATGGAGTAACACCTGAGTGTAGCTAGTACACTTCAGCTGGAATTATCCTGGAATAAAATTTGAGCCACACAGAATTAAAATATAAAATTTAAAAAAAAAAATAAAATAGTATACTATTGACATCTATCAGCTTAATTGGAAAAAGTCACTGCAACAACTCAGAATGAAACTTGTGTTATTACTAAAATTGCTTGCATGCAGATACAGTTTTTATGAGCAGGTGCTGAAAATGAAAAATAGTAATTAGGTGTGCTATTATGCCAGTATTTATTTCTATGTATATACCACACTAGATATTCCTTAAAACATGTGCACATACAGCTGTAAATAGACATGTCTGTGGGCGTATGCATGTGTTTGTGAGTACAGTTTGAAAAACTTAAAAAATGTCCAAGGTAATCTTTTTTTTTTAATAGTAAAAAGAATCACTAGCATTCCTATTTCCAGCCTGAAGCACATTTTTACAGCTGAAAATAGGGGCTTATAATGAAAATGCTGACACAACCTTAACTATAGAGGTGCTAGCAGGCGATGCTATAATAAATAATGTGGGAAATATTTTACACTTCAAGGCAATTACATGTTCAGCCATCTTTAGGATTTCTAGGCCATGAAGGGTAGGGATTAGGTGTATTTGACAAGTGTAAAAGACCCATGACTCGTGACTGCTGGGAGGCACAAATGAATTACAAAAGCTGAGAGAAAGCTTTGTAATCACCCAACATAGGTAAAATAGTTTTTATTTGGGGGTAGATAACGATCAGGTAAATGGAAAGATACAGGCTCCAGATTCCATTTATTTTGCTTTTTGAAGAAATGGTGAAAGTTGAGTTATATCTTTCGTCCTAACTTGCCTGCCATCCATTTGTGTATTACTTTATGCCATACAAATATGAACTTATATGTTTTGAAATGGAAGTTCATATTTGTAAGAGAGCAGGACTGGATAGGACCAGCTAGGTAGTTTGAGTAGGCTTTCACTCTTGTAGAAACTTCTGCAGGAGATTTTAGGAGTTTATGTTTACAAAGAACCCTAAGAACAGCTTGCTTAACCTTCAACCACTTAGAGAGACCTTGATGACCAAAACAGCCTCTCTGTTCAGTTAAATGATGACTAGAATCCTTGGGTTTGGATTGTAATCATTAGATTCTTCTTTATGCTCCTGGTTTCTTGATGAAATATCTTGGATTTATAATTCTCCAGCAGGAACAACCTTTAAAGCCACTTGCATTGGTATAAGTGGAAGACGTTCCATATCTGAAGGGGGAAACACTGCGTCGTCTCCAGTCCATATCTTTCAATAAATTCCTGAAAAGTGTTTTAGCAGGCATACAGACTGGAAATACTGGACCAGGTAATTTTGGACACCTTGAAGACAAACATCCAAGTCGGAGTGAGACACAATACATTTTTGGTCACTGGAGAGAAACATACACTGTAAGGAGAAAATGCCTTTGACAATAGATTTTATTTTTCAGTGACACAAAATACCTCATGGAGGTGTCTGTTTCTCTCTGTTTATTAGAAAAGCATGTGGTGGTCATACTTCGGACCTGTGTGATTCACTTACCTGGTCTCTTGATTTGCCTTTGTTATGATCTAGATTGTCAACTGCTAATGGGTGATAGAGTAATTTTCATGGCATCTGTCAAAGAATCTCAGGCTTTACAGCCTAAATCCCACAGCAAACAATACTTACCTGTGTAGTTATGATGTCATTTCCAGTAAGTCCCTCCAGAACATCTTTCTAGGTAGATGAATGAGGGAAATAACATGATTATGTCTTATGCCTGCTCCTGTCTAACATATCTCAGGTGATTTAAAATGCTTATTATTATGGTTTCCAAGAACCTGTGTGGGTGTATGCAGGGTGCATTTTCAAAGCCGTTTATCTGATATCTGTCTGTCAGAAATAGACACAATGGTTTCTCATCCTGAGCAAAACCCAAAACAAAACACCACCCTCCTACCAATTTGGTCTTAAACTGTTAACAGACCTTTAAAATGTGTCTAAAACTTAGGCCAAGAGTTCCTATGATCGTGCATGTGTTCACCTCAAGCTTTGTTTCAAATATATACCACAATGAGTCTGCCAGAATACTAACTCTTTTCTCTTATCTGTTTCCACCATCTTATATCTTACTTTCATTGGTCTTGGCTATAAGAAATACAGTAGAAAATGAGCAACAAACATAAAGCAAGCAAGCAAGAAAAGAGACTTCTACTAGATAAAATTTGGTTGCCTTTTCCATGGGGGAAAAAACCCAAAACCATGAGAAGTTTCACAGCCTGTTGTTTGGGGAACTCCCACAATGAAGGCAGGCTGGAGGTTTGACCCATAAAACAGATCTTGGTCTCTCAAAGTCAGTGAGAACAGTGTCACTGAACATAATGTGTCCAGATTTCAGTGTTTCATTCTCTCTAATTTTTGTGATATTTGGGGAATTCTACAGCAGTTTAATTTTTTTTAGCCTTCCTCCTTTCAGCTCCGGGTGGTTTAAAGCTCCTTCACTCTCACAATAGAACAGCTACAGTGCAAAATTATGAATATTCCACTTCCATATCAGTTGTAGGTATGAGTACTGCAAAAGAAATATATTTTTCAGTAGATATCAGGGTTAGGTAATAGCACGATAGCTTAAGTCACTTAAAATAATGTGACACCAATTTATTACCATTAGAAATACAGCCTTTGGAAAAGACCCTAAGCATTATGTTAGCATTGATATGTCAATCCTTTATTTGAAGGATGGCAAGACTGAATCCCAGCACAGCCTTAATTAACAGAAAATAATTAGCATCATTTTCCCAGCTGTGAATTTGAGATTTTTTTTTTCCAACAGAATCCATTGATTGATAATTAAGGAGGAGTTAGTTGTAATAAAACTCCCAGTATTGCAATTTCTAATTGGCCTTTAAGGACATTTTACAGTTACAGTTACTTTGTTCCAGGCATTTTCTGCCTTTTTTTTTTTTTAAACCAGCTTTAATAAGGAATCTTTTCTCAGTGAGGTAAAAAAAAATGCAGATGAATAGAAAAAGACACTGTAATGTTACATCTATGAATTTAAAACTTCACATATAATACAGTCCATTTGATTTGTTTGGGCAATAATTGGTGCTAAGTGAACGTAAAAAGCTTTGAAGTTTGCTTTGAATAACCTAAGGTTTATCCAAGCACTTGAGTCTTCAATTAAACTACATTAGCACAGAGATTTATGTAAATGCTTGACTTGATGAACGCTAAATGTTCCTGTTGACTTCGGTAGGATGGAGCATCATATGTAGAGTTAAGCAGTTCTGTGTATATCCTTCAAGGAATGCTGCCCTAGGCTGAAAATCTTACAGGAATGGATTCAGTTCTGGACATGTCTGCTTGTTTCATATTTCCAGCCAGTCCTCAAATACTGCTAGCACAGTGTCCGCCAAGGCACTAAAATTTTCTTTTAATAAATCCTACAGGTAGAACTGATTTAAAAGGGTACATTTGATGACTTTTGTAATGTTTGTATATTGACATAATTTTGAATTCTTTTCCTGAGCTATCTGAAAATGTCAAATGTTGGATATGAAGCCTTTTAGCATTTTCTCCATTTCTTTCCTTTCCCTCATTTCTGTTCATTCTCCCACTTGCAAAGACAGCTGGAACAACTGACCAAAAAAAAAAAGGACAAAAATAGGGGAAAAAAATATATTTTCACATCCAAGTGCAAAACTATTAGAAAAAGCATTTTACTTAAATTTCCTTTCATACAAAGATTATTTTTTCCAGGAAAAAATATTAGTGAATAAGAAGGGTCAAAGATTTTATGTACCAGAAACCCAGTAAGTTCAATTAAAGATGCAAATGCAATACTCTTCCTAAAAAAGAAACTTTCATATGTGACAACAAAGTGGAGATCAAAACAGGTCACTACTGTTTTGTAGGTAGATATGAATAATCAGACCTGGACTTACATCTGTGTCATTAGTGGACACTACACTATGATTTAAGCTTGCCCAGACTCAGAGAAATAATTCATGGTTCTTTAAAGTTTGCTATTATTGCCAACAAAAAAGCTATGTGATAAGGACCTCTGCTGTTGTTTCCACCATTTATTGCCTGTCATTATTGCCTTGTTCATATGTAATTTTTCGCTTGTCAATGGCAGTGAAGGAATGTTTTTGTGTGATGAAACTGTCCTGACTGTCTTCAGAAAAAGAGATCAACCCAGTTTCTCCATCTTGGGAATGCTACAAGGCTGCGTTTCTGCCTCTTGCAGGAGGATGTCAGATCACTTAGCTGTGACTGCCTTACATCTTGGCTGGACTAATGTAACTTGCTGGCTTTGGAGACCATCCAGCAAAGCTATACACTGCTTACAAATTTATTCCAAGTACCTCCACCGCATTTTGTTAACATGGGCTGAAATGTCCTCTCTCATTTCAATCACACGGGGTCACTGGTCTGATTTTCAGTGCAAAAAAACACGGAGGGTTTGACACTGGTACTGCCTGTGTTCAAAGCAACTGGCTTCTTCCTATATAACTATACCTAAGCATCACTTCAGCTACCAGGATAAAGTGAGTTACCAAAAATCCAGGGACCACTTAGACAGTATTCAAGCTGCTATACTTGCTGACATCAGATAACTTGAAATGACAGCACGTATAGACATGAAAACCACAATGTCTATTTACAGATTACCTGCACATATGTAATAGGGTTTTGTTTCAGGTCCAAGATGGTCTTATTTACATGCAATACACTTGGCTGCCCAGGCCAGCAGACTGCTAGAAACAGTAAAACCCCGTGCTCCACATCCTATTTTGGCCAGCATCACCTTCCTGGAAAGCCTCACTGGCTGCTTCCACTGCAGAGGGTGGGATGAGAGCAGCAGGAGGCTGCAGCTACTGCTTATACAGAGGGCTCACTATGAAACAGCAGTCACCAATCCACCAACCTCCTTCTCCCATATCCCTGGAGGCAATCCAGGCATCAGCTGAAGGCATATGTACATTTGCATTCACATGCATGCATCGTCCAGGCATACAGCTGGGATAAATCAGTGTATCACTATGGATGGTAATAGAGCGTGGCTGTCTTTTGCTGCTAAAGAGATGAATCTGTAAGTATCACAGAGGGATTCTGGTGGATATTTTAGGAGAGAAGTCATCTCAGTTGACCCCAGACTTCTAAGAGAGAGCTGTCAGATCTCAAATAGCCTTGACTCCTTGAGACAGAGGGAGCTGAGTATGCCAGAGCTTATTTGTACTTATTTTAAAGCTATTTTAAAATCAAATCGATACTATGCCTGAAAAATATTCTATGACAAGTTTTCAAAATTTATCCCAATTTTCTGATCTATTTTTCCCCCTACATTGGAAAATTATTTGAAAATCATTTAAATCCTGTCTTAAAATCACTTTCATCTGTGGATTTTTCATTCTATTAGAGAGTTTACTGTTTCCTCAAAATGTTTATGATTTATCTAATTTAAATCCTAACACCACTAGCCTCCCATCAAATCCTCCTCCAAATAAGAGGCCATATTAAACCCTGGGTTGGAGGAAACTGCAACCTGCCTGCCAACAACTCTAAGAATCGCTGTTATCAGCCATGATATGTCAGTGATTTCTGTTCTGTGTAGTGACTTTGTCCTTAAAACGTGTAGTTTCAGACAATACAGTGCATCATCTAGAATCAACTGCAGTTAAACGGTACCTTTTAGGTGCTCACCTAACATGTTCTTAAATACTTGTTAAGCTTCAGCAATCCCTCCAAACACTCGGTTTCAGGCCCTGTGGATGGTGCAGTTACATTTTACTTGAGAACTCTCCTGAATGCCCATGGCTTTCTTTTGAAGTTCCTTAGTCTTCTGCTCCCCTAAAAATAAGAACAGTTCATTCACCTCCTTCACAGCAAACATCCTCAAAGACAGTTGCTTTGTCTGCACATATTTTCAGTCCTTTTTAGACTAAATAATCCCAATGAAAGAGTTCCTAAGAGAAAGCAGCACTACCTGCACTGGAGAGATTGATAAGGAATAAACAAGAGATTTGCACAAGGTGCTGCATAACAGAAAAGAAGAGTCATTTAGGATCCAAAACACATAATAGCTGAGGTGACCTTATTGATTTTGAAAACACAGTAACATCTTTTTGAAGGAGTTACTCACAGAAAAAGGAGTTAGATCTTGGATACTTTCAATAAAATGTTTGGAAAATGGCCATATCACGTATTTATACATTCCAGTAGATGTCCAGTTTCACACTGGGAGGGTGGGGGGAGCTATAAAAATCTACTACAGGAAAATGGATTTGTTAGGATGAGGTGTAATTTAAATTCAGAAACTTAAATCTAAATAGCATTTCTCAAAACATGGATCAAGGTTTACAAGTGTAGGTGTCAACAATCAAGCTCCGTTGCTAATATTCAGGTAATAACTAGGAGATCTGATTTCTGAGAGTCAATTTTTTGACAGTTGCATTTAAAGAAGGTGAGCATCATTTCTAAAAGCAGACCATAGGGTATGGACTGAAGTTCTGGATCCCACTTTTAAGAATCCCATCTTAGAGTAGTAGAACATGTGCTGTTTAGATGGAAGTATGTGACATTGCCAGCAGCACCCCTCCAAGCAATTTAGGTACCAGGTTGAAGCATTAAGATTTTTTTTTCTTACTTAAACCACGTTGAAAAAATGTACTTATAAGTAGGTTTACTCTGAATTTTCTTCTTTTTTTATATATAGCTCTGTTTCATGTCATACAGTAGAAATGGCTGAGTGAAACCAGATTAAGTCTGGTTTCCTGACTGTGTATTTCTGTTTCCACACCACTGATGCTCTCTTGAACTGAAGTCGCATAAATGAGCAGGGGGCTAGGCGTCAGAGTGTTAGCTCAGAGCCATTTCACCTGACCACATAGCAACGCAACACATCCTATTCATACAGTGGTTGCAACTGGTTCTGAGAAACTAGGAATTTGAAAATAAGGAGCTTCAGCTCTGTAGGACGAGGGAGTAGTGAGTCTGACCTGAGGTCACTACTCTGCTGGAACCCCAAATAAGTTCAAACCACAATTGATCAGCATGAACCAAAGCACACCACAGACCAAGGAAAGGGAATGGTTCACAAGAGCATTGGGGCTTTGCAAGTGATGACTTTCTCACAGAATTAGTTGGAAACTCAAAGCCTGATAAAAATGATAAATTTGCTGATTCTCTGATTTTTGGTTTGTGGAGAAAAATTTGCTATCTGAACCACTAGCACTAAAATGAGGGATGGGCTATAGCCCTCATCTCTTTTACCTATGTGCCTGGATTTTACTAAGCACCATTTTTTAAAATCCTAGGAAAAATCCTGATGTCAGAAGCAAATTTTCTGTTGACCTCAGTCTTCCCAGGATTTTTAAAATATTTTTTTTCCCCTTTCAGAGCATGCTTACTCTTTGTTGGCCAAGCTGTACAGGAGGCTGTGATTTAAAAATCCTACTTGGTCCTTGGATCCTGGGGTAAGTCAAAGTACCTTTGTCTTTTATATCATTTCTCCCCACACAGGGGTTCCCCTGACATGGGGTTAGGTAATTTGTGAGCACTTCAGTTGCTGCTACATGAAGTCCATGTAGAAAGATAAAGTTCTGACCAAGGCAGATGTTGCTGGACCATAAAATATGATCATTCACTCAGCTTTATTGCTGCATGGTGGCTCAGATTTAGTAATGATGCTGGGAAATGCAAAGATGGGGAGCTAAGGATAATGGGTCATTTTATGACCTTAATGAGATGAGTGATACGAAAAACTGTAAGAACTAAAGCCCAAAATCTTGTCTTCAGTAAACATTCTGGTTTATAACTACGAAGAAATGAAACCTTTAAATAAATATATTCATTGCATGAACCCATATAAATAATTTGTATTACAAAAAGGGAACAAACCTGATACAACGGATCCTTAGACACTGATTAAATATTATGATTAGGTCTGAACCCATTGCCAAAAATAAAAAAAAAGTTTCAGATACAATTTATTAGGACTTTAAAAGATATTTATTAATGGTCCCCTCACTGCTTACCCTTTAGGTTTCCAACAGCAATTTCTTTTAATAATCAGACTTAATATACTCCAAGGTGCAAAATTCCATGTCAGCTGTAAACATGCGGCAAAACATTTACATGTAGGCTTCCTTCAGCTCCTCACGTTCAATTCAAGGAGTGAACAATGAAGCAGTGCTGCTGTGCAAGATCCAATTGTGCTGCTGGCAAGAAGATTCTCAAATAACTGAGGATCTCCTGGGAGAAGGAATATTATACTATGGAATAGAGAGTGTTTGCCATAGAGCAAGCTGGTCTGTAGGCTTTTTTTTCATTCTTCTTTCATTCTGTTTATTTATTTGCTTGTACTGTCACCGATGTCATCTGAAGCCAAGAAATGCAATAAGGTTAAACGTATTGCAGGAAATTATTTTGATCCGCCAATTAAATGAACAAGTTCACCTTGCCTATGATATGCCATCAGACATCGGTACGAGCATTTGGTGCAATCAATCTATTACACATCAATTTTATGGCTGTATAATGAGGTTTAATTGCTGCTTTATTAGTCTGACTAATATTAAGTGTCAGTAATTGCTTTGCATTCAACTTGGCTTTCTCATTTAAATTACACATCCGAAATTTAACCATAAAAGTAGACCTTCTTTTTATCTAATGAATTTTTGCTTTTATCCTTGTGGCACAAGAGAAGTCCATTTGGGGTGATTTTTTCTTCCTTTATATAAGTTCTCTGGCAGTGAGGAGCAGAGGCTTGAGAAACTAAATGCTGATCTTGGTAAATACACAGGCCTGTGGCATTTGGGAAGTGAACTTCAAATTTCCCTTTGACAGGAATATAATATGGCTTTTATGTACTAATGAGTGAACTGCTAAGGTGTGCAAACACATTTGCAGTCCAACTGAAGTCTACGGGACTACACGTATAAATTATGCGTATCCTTGGGTGAATGGTGTAGGGCTAATGCTTGCTACCCTAGAGCACATATGAAAAACAACTCTGGCAGGATGCAGGATGCATTTTGACTGGCAAGCCACAGACTGAATGTTATTGCCAGCTGGGATTTTAGTGCAGTGTTAAAGACATGGGTTAGGATGCTCAGGCAGGGAGCTTTAGGAGCCAAGGAGTGAGGTTCAGTAAATTACTTGGTACACCCAGTGAGGAAATCTTTTGCAGATCCAGTCTTGTTCTGTGGCTTCCTTACATTCACAATGACTACATTCAGGTGATGAACTGCTGGATTGTTCGAGTCGGTAGCAGTTTTGCCATTTCACTTGGCTTCTTCTGTTTTCCTTTTTTTTTCTTTTTTGTGGTTGAAATAGTCTCCATCTGATTTTGCAGGGATGAGCTCGGTCCGCTGAACAGACTTGCCAGTGTCCATTAATATCATCTGATCCTCCAGTGACAGCTGGCTAACATCACCCTGCAAAGCACCTCATGAGCTAAAATCAAGCTGTATTTTAGGAAAGGAGGCCTGGTGCTGGGGCTTGTCACGTGTCTGCTTTGTATGACATCGGACTGTGAGATTCTGATCAGGAAAAGGTGGCGATTGAATGAAAAACATTTTATTGCTTTTTATTTCAGTTCTCTTACTGGATCCATGGAAGAGTTAATATAGCTAGAGATCCTGTGAGAGTCAAATATCCATCACTGGATATCTACTGGACTGCAAACCAATTACTGAAAAAATGTAAGCCTCTTGCTGTTCTTTCCTTGGCGGTCATTGGGAGTGCCTCTTTTTTCCTTTCTTCCCTTTCTTGTTGAGAACAAATCTTTTTGGGATGATAATAAAACATATCTAACACAGCACAGATAACTTTCTCACAAGGTTTTAGGAGATCTTGCTTTCTGGAAGAGACTTGACTCATGTTGGCTATCCAGTTTTCCTAGAGTAGTCCAGTTTACCTGTGTTACAAGTAGCAGAAGATAGTGTAGACCCAGGGCCTTCTGAAGCTAGGACTTAAACCTACCAGGTACTGTGCAGAACTATAAGCCACAGGCTTTCAACCTCATTAATACTAGTGTCAGCCTTCAGCTGAACAAATGAGGTCAGAAACGTTTATTCTGTGAAAAACAGAAGCCAAACAAACCTCTCAGACCTCATCACGACCCAGCCCCTGAACACTACCTAGCCTTTGTATCAAACAGGGCCATGATGATGGGACCACCCGTATTTGTCATGGTAATTTAATAATTTACAGCATGCACTGAAGAAGCAACAGACCTGGGCTTCAGGACAGCTTTACCCTGAGTGGTTGGAAACCACCTGCTTGCACATCCCAGAGAGGATGTCACAACCACTTATAAGATCTTACAAGGCATTTTGGGTGAGTGTAAAGCCAGGAATGTAAGATCATGAGACCAGGCAGACATCAGACAAGAGGGAACCTGCCCTGTGTCTTGTCTAGAGTATTTGGTGAGGGAAAAGGCTGCCTGGTGTTTTCATCCCCAGCCCAGAGACTGCTTCTGTTTCTTATCCAAGGACTGATCTAAGGTAAAATACAATCATGTTTCAAAGACCAGATGAGTCCTCGTGTTTGAGAACTGTGAGATTAAACACCTGTAGGATGAGAAGCTCCAGAACCTTGGTCTTTCACCAAGGAGAGTCCTCAGGTCTTTCTGCTGAAGTTGATGGACACCACAATTGCAAACTTCTTTTTTTTTTTTTTTTTAAATTTTGCTTGTTGTTTCTTTTAAATAACCACTTCTTTCTCATTAGACATATTTCCTGAAGAAGACAAGATCTTGAACAGCAATAGGCACTTCTCCTCACTTCTTCTGCCTTCCTAATCAGTCATGACAGACGTGGTTATCTTGAGAAGTCTTGAAGATTTTCAAGGTTTCAGAGACACTTTACTCAATTGACATCCTAAAAACCTGTAGACACAGCCCTGCATTCACTTTCTTTCCCTCTGCCTTCTACCCATGAGTGGAAATCACAATTACTGTACCCTGGTTTTCCCACTGTGCTTCTCTACACCACCAGCCCTGACAGCAGTGTCTGAGAAGCCGGGTGGGACTAATTGCACCATTTTGAGCTTTGCTACCTAACAATGAAAAGCTTCATTACAACAGTGAGGAACAACAGTGTTGTTCAGGTTGACCTGAAAGTTAAAGAATAGGGCTGACACAAGTAAAATCTTTCACCCTGTGCTTTTCATACTATTTTTGAGTGCTAAAACAGCAGATCAGACCCAGAGAGCTGATCTGCAGAGTAAAGAAAGTGCCATTTTTACACATCACTGTTCAGAACTGAACTGCATTTTCAAGTGTAGCTGTCAGTCTTTTTACTGTCAGGTTAAATCCTTACCCATGGTGATCCTTGTTCATCTGCACCAACTGTCAGCGCTGAGGTCTGGAGTGAGCTTTCCCCATGGCAAATTGGCAGGGAGCTTATGTGCAAGGGACTAACCCACCTTCCTTGGAAGCAGTGAGCTGAGGTTCTCAGTCAGGAGCAAAAGGCCAGAACAAAGGTCTGAGATTACAGATGGACAAACATTTGCAGCCCTCTGTTGTTTCCTGTTGCTGTTTTAATTTTTTTTTTATAGGCATTGCCAGACTATTGTACTTCAGCACAGGACAGCTCTGTTTCTGACAACCAGAAGAGGAATAGTAGGGTCCTACGGCTGGCAGTTAGAATCTTGCATCTGCCTTAGATTTCAGCTGCAGCTTGGACCTTGGATCTCAGAACTCAGCTATTTTCATCAGGGTTAAACTCTGCTCATACATCCCTCTCAAATTAACCAGGATGAGTTTTCTCTTTCCCAAATGCAGATTATTTCTGCAGAACCCCCCAGACATCAGTAAATGAACCCTTAACTAAGAATCCCTCAGGTATCTTGCATAGACATCCCCCACAAATTGCAATTCCCTGCTGTGTGCAGCACAAGAAGTCTAAAGACTTCTAAAGCTGTGGTAGGGCTGAGAGGCAGACCATGTGAAACCTGCTTTTGTTAGAGACTAAGGAAAAGATCTTTACACATAAAAAATCTTTATCATATATTAAGGGAACCAATAAGAAAGATGGAGAAAGATTTTACCAGGGTCTGTAGTGACAGGACAAGAGGCAATGGTTTTAAACTGAAGGAGGGTGGATTTAGACTGGATATAAGAAAGACACTTTTATGGTGAGGGTAGTGAGGCCCTGGCACAGGGTGCCCAGAGAAGTTGTGGCTGCCCCTGGATCCCTAGCAGGGTTCAAGGCCAGGTTGGATGGGGCTTTGGGCACCCTGGGCTGGTGGAGGGTGTCCCTGCCCATAGCAGGGAGTTGGAACGGGATGGTCTTGAAAAGTCCCTTTGAAATCAAGCCATTCTATTATTCTGTATCTCAGGGGTGTTAAAGGTCCTAATATGCTTACATTTAGACATGAAGAATCCATATTGCCAGTGTATGTAAATAAATTTCTATCTCACTATATACATGTGTATATATATATATATATATGTATACACACTTAGTGTTTTTTATATATATGCATATATATAAAACCCATCTTGTTCTAGACACTTAGGTAAAAGCTAAATTAGTGAATTACCCAGAGCCAGGGCACAGACCTTGGTTCTGGAGCTCAATCTTCTAAACTTCTCCATTCCCAGACAGATCTTCAGCCCAAACCAATTAGCACTTTCACAAAGAGATCCCAGGCATGGTCTGGGAGCTGGAAATAGCCAGGGATCATTCCCATAAATTAATTCGGATGTGAACAGCTTGTTTGGGAAGCTGGAAGAGCTATGGAAGTGGTCAAACCACACCAGGTGGATTTAGTGCCAGGTAACAGGCCCCTGCAGTGATTCTTTTAGCAGCAAAGATGTGGTTGTCAGAAAAAAAGAACTATTATCTTCAGAATCCAGACAGGAAAAGCTTCCCAGAGCCAGATTCTCAGCTGGTGTAGATCTGTATCAGAGATATCCTGGTTTACAGCAGCTGAGAAATTTCCCTGCACCCTCAAAAAAGCCAACTGGACAAATATGGAGTTGCTTATTGTTTTCTTCAAGAGTCATTTCACCCCTCCCTTTCTTTCCTCCCCTTCCCTCCATGTTTGAAAGTCTTTACCACTGAACAGCGAAAGCAAATAAACAAGGAAGGTTAAAATCTAAAACCACTCATCCAAGTTAATTAAGTTCAGCCAGCCTCAACTACATCATCTGGTAAGATCTGGCAAGTTGTGTGTGTATATATGTGTGTGTACATGCATGCCTGTGTATCTCTTCCTCTATTCAGACAGAAGCCTCCAAAAGAGCACCTACTTTAAGATATGTTATTTCTATGCCTGGCTGTGAGGTTGGTGGTTTTTTCCCCCCTCTTTTTTTTTTCCCTTGTCTGTTTCTGATCTTACAGCTACTTTCATATTTTCCCCCAACTTCCCATTATTACATTTTCCTCCTTTTATTTATGATGCCTGATTCTCAGTGTACATTATTGCTGCTCTGTTGGTACTTTATTAAATACGATACAGATACTAGAGTGAGAGAGAGGTTTTATGTCCCACACATGGTGTGTCGTAATTGTGGCATTTTTACTTTCCATTAAGAAGTATCTCCAGGAGGGGAGGATGGGGTACTCAGTTCATTACTTCTATAAACCAAAGAAGAAACCCTAGACAAGCTTGATGAGTTGTTAAGTAGTCTTTAAAGAAGTCTTTAAATCAAGATTAGATATTTTTCCTAAAAAGATTCCCTGGTTCACCCGCAAGTTACAGGCTGGAGGGAGGAATCACTGGTTAAATCTATGTCTTGCAGTATGGAAATAGTCAAAACTGCGTTAAAATAATGGTTCTCCTGTCCTCCAAATTTATGAGAATGTAATTAGAAGATAGTGGTTTTTAGCAAGCCATACAAGGAGTAAAACTATAAACATCTCTGTGATGAAAAATAAATTTCTTTATACAAGTCTTGGACTCAGGACTAATGGAGTCCTGATCATAAGATATATTTTTCTGGTGCTCTAGTCTTTCTTCCTGGAATCTGTCTGAGAGATTTCTAAGAACCCCTCTTTGTATGCCACTTTTGAGCACTTAGAAATTGTAATGTATTTTATACCCACATAAGGATTGGTCCTACCCCATCTTTATTGTTTGGCTATGGGCACTCTACTCATCCAGTCAGCGCCTAAGCACTGAGCAGGGCTCAGAGGCTGTCACCTACATCATTGCTGGTGTCCTGGCATTGCTAGAAAACAAGAATGACAATAAAGTTTCGTGGTTCCTTTTCCCATGATGAACATCAGACTCACTCAAAGACAGATGGGTGCCCAGGAAAGATGACTGATTCAGGGCTGTACAACGTCCATCACCTTGAGCATTGCTAGAGCCCTGGTCAGGCAGAACCTCTCCTGGGAGGCAGCTCCTCTCTGAATTTTGGCCACTACTTCCACTCACCTTTCCTCAGGACCAGTTGGAGTCTGAGGACTTTTCCCTGGGTTTCTGTCCCAGGTCTATTTTCCTCTGTCCCTGCAAATTTGGTTGGAGATCCAGCTTTGTCCTTCTCCTTCCTCCTTCCAGCCTAAACTTTTGAGAAGGCTTGAATGCTGATGGCATTCATGGTAAGGATTGATACCTGTATCTTCTTGCAACACCCAAAACACAACACCAGGAACATGAAATACTAATACGAAGCTTGGGATACAAACATAAAACCAAAATTAAATAGTCAATAAAAATACTAACTGAGCCATCAGAATGACTCTTTTGCTTCCAGTGACATGAAATTAATCTGCAATGAGTAGAGGCCTGGTGCCAGTAGAATAATCTGCTAGCCTCTTTATATATTCTTCCACATTTTTATCTCCTTACCTGTAAATACTGCTCTGTGTGTGTGTGTGTGTACTCACACATGTGCATCCGAAAGAATAGAAGACAGGAAAGGACAGGCAATGACAATCACATATTTATCTTCTACTCATTTTATACACCCTTTGTTGTGTGACACCTCTGCATTTAGAGGGGGTGGTATCCGCATTTAAGAAAGGTAATATCAGAGGAAAAACTAACAAAAAAGATCAGAAATAAGGGCTCAAAACATTGATCTCTAGAGACCAGCTTGGTCTCTTATGATCAGCACAATATCTAAGGCAGGATGATGTGATTTTGTGTTTGTGGCTATTGACTAGATTTGCTTGAAACCACTGAGAAGCTTTGAAGTTCTTAAAGTTGTTATTGCTTAAGAAAATACCTTTGCACCCCTCATGCCCTGAATAGAATAACAAGATGTTTTTTTCTATTTTCTTGTAGCAGATTGTCATTTTGATTGGCTTACTGGTATCTCCCAATTTTACCCCCTGAGCTAAAGGAAAGCAGGAAGGAAATGTAACTTTAGTATTCCCGGGATAATTCAAAGAGGTGTTCACATTGCACTGAGAAGGGTCAGGAACCAGAAGTCAGTCCCCAGTTGCTAAGTCCCATTGATTTCAACACCCAAACACCTTTGTTTGATCTCCACTAGTTCCTGCTTCCATGTGCCGGAAAACTATTTCAACTAAGCTGTATTTAGCCTAAGACACTCGATGATTCCTTTTTGAATCATTTTAGTCATCCTTGTGTGAGTCTGCAACAGGCTGGATGTGGTGGTGCACTGGATGAACGCTGCTAAAACTCAACCTTTAATTTAACTCATCCTATTAGTAAATTTTGAATCAACCAAATTGTAACTACGTCAAATACCATCACCCCCAACACTGGAGAATCTATCCTCTTTCCTTAGCTTCCTTTTTTCCCTCCTTTTGTCTCCCTCCCCATAGAAACATTCCCTCCATGTAGAATTCAGGCTTTAAATGCTTTAAACACCATAGAAGGTCTCTTACTAAAACCTGTATCCAAGCAAAGCACTTGTGTGAATCAGCAGGGGTAACTGGTGCTTGGAAAGGCCCAGTACCACCAGAATTTCAGTGGAAAAACACTTCCACTGCTTGGCATCTCATACCTTCTTGTGACTTGTATACTTTTAATAGATAAACATCTGTGTTTCATGCATTCCCAAAGCTGTGGGCCTGATTACTGACTCCGTTTCTGAAAGCCAAGATCAGACATTGGCTCAAAGAGGCCAAAAGAACCCCAAAGTGATGGAGAATGAATCCAATCCCTGTACAAGTCTGCAACCTACTTGAGGTGGTGGTAATATTCGCTATGTTGTTGCCAGCCCCTTTGCCAGTTATCAGCAGCAGAACTGCAGCTGCCTGCTGAATAACACATTTGTTTATACAGTAGATTGAGGATATTTGTGTGCGCAGCAAACTCCTTGGGGGTATAAACAATGCGTTTCTGAAGAGGCCCAGTGTCATTAGAATAATCAAGACTTGTAGTATGATAAACAGAGCCACAAACAGAAAGCACTACATAGTCTCTCAAGTGCGGTATCGCTTTCGGTGTCAAGTCCCCAGGACGATCTGTTCAAACAGCTTTTCCTGTGGCGGCGACATGGGTTGCTACATGCTTTACAGAGGAACCAAGGGGGAGACATGGTCATGGTGCATTTTTGATGACACCTTGTCAGCAGCATGCTGGCATGTAGTAGAAATCACCTTTTCATTTCAAAAGGCCCAAATCCTTTTATCTGTGCAAGCCATGCAAAATCTATCAGAGGGGAAGAATGTCCACTTTCTTTACCAAGGAGATGAGACCAAAGCCAAATTCCTATTGTGGGATATTTGTATTTTCCTCATAGTCTGTATCAAGGGTACTGTCCCCTCTCAGCTACTTTATATAAATTAATTGTATCTACAGCAGTCAAGACTGCAGCCATCTAATCTGCACCAGACAGGCACATTGCAGAGCACTAGGTCTGGGTGTTTGCAGCATCCCAAACACTGTTGCAGTAGTCCTGTGACAGTAATTAATGTTCTGAGTGCCTTTTAGAGTACAAAAGGTGAAAAATAGTGAGAGGGGTGTGTTGCAGCGCTGTGTAGCAGTGCTAGTTGTGCTCTTTCGTGCCATAGTTTAGCACCATGAGAAAGCATTTCAGGAGGTTGAGCTTGCCCTGAAAGCTTATGGAAATGCTTGAGAGTGAAAATACTTAGGGTATGGTGTTGTGGAAACTTTATTGGAAAAGCAATAACTTCTGCAGTTGACCCTGGAAAACTTTGTCCTGTCAGCTGTGATTTTACTGTGGCATGTTTAAGAAAGGGAGCCTAGGAGTGAAGGGGCTGTGAATACACTGAAGGCAACCACTTGGTGAGCCAATGTGATAGTGTAGGCAAACTCGAAAAGATTTCACTATAAAAATCAGGTTTTATAGACTTCCCTGGGAGTTGAAGGATGGGTTATATGGTGAAATTAGGCTTATCTTCAGAAATGGCTATGTGGGATTTAGCCCTGACTTCCCTGTCTCAGGGAAAGTAGAGAGTATACAGAAATCTCAAGGAAGAAAGGGTCTTCCTTCAAGAAAGTGCATGGAATACAAAGTTAACTCATGAGCAGAAAAGAGGGAAACCATGGGAAAAGGAAAGTTGCAGTGATGAGGATACAGTAAAGTTCTAATAGAAGAGGAGACACATTACTGAATCTGTGTTTCAGTGACAGAGATGAGCAGTGCACCCATTTCAGTCCTATTCTTTCAATACCATCAAGCAAATAATGCCTCCTACTTCACCAACTATATCAAATAACATTCATTGTTCGCATATTGCCATGAAATAGTTGCTGTGAGAACAGTGAACTGAAATGGTTCATTATAACACTGTCATTTTATTATTTTTGAAATAGTAAGACCCCAGCTGTGCAGCATAAACCAAACAGCTGCATTTTACACATGCATTTCTTTCATTTCTTTGGTGCTGATTTACTTGGTGAGCTGTTAAGATTAGTGCAGCCATAACAAGTTGGTCAAGAAGGAAAACAGGAAGAAAAACAGATATAAAATTAGTACAAACATGCTTAGGGCTTTTGACTTCTTGACTTCAGTCCCCTTCTCACAGCACTGTGATGAGTGACAGAAGTCCTCTGAAGCTTTTTCATTTTGTTTTATTCCTTCTGTCCTGTTTTTCCTCTTCACTGAATTCAGGTTCTTCCTCTGAAGGTTAAAGATCCCTCCTTAAGTGCATTGCATCTGTTCACTTGTAGAAACACAATGTTCTCAAAATTCCTGTACAGCTGACTAACTTTTCTCTGTCTCACACTCTCTTCCTTTACCCCCTCTCATGGTTCCCATTGCCCATCCAGAAAACCAGCAGAAGGCAGATAGCAAAAACTAGAAAATTTGGCAGGAAAGAATTCAGAGAAGTGAGGTAGTTGGTCTCATATCTTATGCAAGAGTTCTATCCACAAAAAATAAAATAAAAAGTGCATCTTAATCCAGGGTTCCTACTCCAAAACCCTCCAAGAGCTGATGCCTGGATAAAAGACATGGAAACCAGACTAATTGTTCAACTATATGACCAAGACTTTTGTATCTGCAAATCAGCCTGACTATATTGCCCAAATTACATTTGGTTTCTCCTCCATATTTCTAACACTCAACATACCTCAGACGTATTTTCCTTTCTTGGTGTCACAGCTTTTTACTCCTTAGATATGTACTGATGCTTAGGATTTCACAGAATCTCAGAACATTAGGAGTTGGAAGGGACCTCAAAAGATCATCTAGTCCAACCCCCTGCCAGAGCAGGATCACCCAGACTAAATCACACAGGAACACATCCAGGTGGGTTTGGATGTCTCCAGAGAAGGAGACTCCACAGCCTCTCTGGGCAGCCTGGCCCAGGGCTCCCTCACCCTCACAGGGAAAAAGTTCCTCCTGACATTCCCATGGAGCTTCCTCTGCTCCAGCTGCACCCGCTGCCCCGTGTCCTGTCGCTGCCATCCCTGAGCAGAGCCTGGCTCTGTCCTCCTGACTCTCACCCTGTACATATTTATAGACATTAATAAGGTCACCCCTCAGTCTCCTCCAAGTTAAAGAGGCCCAGCTCCCTCAGCCTTTTTTTGACATATTCCCACAAGTTTCCCTCTCTGAGTCTTCCAGCAGCTCTCCCCAGATAACTGATCTGTATGTACAGAGTAGGAAATACATATGAGTGAACTCTTATGAGAAGTAAATGATAACACAGAGAAAGAGTTTCAGAGTGGAGAATGGGGAAAAGTAGTAAAGTTTGGATTCCTCTTCTTCACATTGACCTGTAGTAAAACAGTTACACAGACATTTCAGTAAGACAGCTGCTGCATCAGCTCCTGTGCATAAAAGCTGTATAGCGAAATAAATTTGTGCTGACCTAAATTCCCCTTGCACTGTCACCAGCTCCCTATGTTATTGACACAAGATAGGTCTTCTGCTTTCCCCAACTTCTGTCTTTCCATCCTTCCATTACTGGTGGCATGACATTTGCTGCACAGATGTTTCTCCCAAGCCATTGCAAGGTTATTTTTCAAGTGACTTCTTCCACCAGATGTTCCCCAGTTCCCAGGTGTATGTGTTGTCCTCTCCACTGAGCCGAAACTCAGCGATGTGCTTGACATATTGCTGTGCTGCTGTCTCTTTGAGCTGGAGGGTTCTCGACATTGCGCATCACTGACATCTCTGCTCTTGCCAGGCTGCTTGGTGACGGCTTCCCTCCGCAACAGGCCTCCCTGCTCTTCTCCTTGCTGGTTCCTCAGGTTACAAACTCACTACCTGTGCTGCACAAAGCAGCTTTCTGTGGTGCCTGAAATGGACATCAACAATTGCTGTGAAGTGTGTGCCCAAAAGAAGAATTAACTTCACCTATTATTTGGGGAGCCAAGTCCTTTTTTCTTGCAGATGCAGAGAAGAAAGCCAGATGCAATAGCTAAGGGACATCTATGAAGTAGTGTTTTGAATACAGGGTCTTCTTTTTCCCTCTACCAAGGTCATGTAACCAGGTACAGTAAGAAAGCTCTTTCCCTCAGAGCCCATAATCTAAGTCCACCTTAGGTCCTGTGATAGGTGATTAAACATAGTCTACAATCTCTCTTTTCCTGTACAAATAAGATGCTTTCCTGGCTTTCATCTTTTGGCATTAATCTAACTTTCTTTTTAAAAAATGTTGCAGGGGTGCAGACTGGTTCGCAATGACAGTCCTGTTTGGTTCAGCTAATATCTGGGCTAGCTTTAGCCTCAGGCTATGAAACAGCTCCTTGCAAGCCTTCTGTGAGACAAAATGATAAGTAGAATCTTTAATTATTATTATTTTTAAATGGATCCTGTGTGTTGAACTCGAAGAAACAGCAACCTGTATTTAATTTGAGAGAGGAAAAACTTGAGAAGAAATTTCCTTTCCCTTTCTCCTCATTTTCCCCATCTCACCTCTTTCCCCAGAGTCTCTATTTCAGGTGGCTGTGGGCAGAAAAAATCGATGGAGCCAAATCCTGAAAACGACTCTCTGTAGATAGACAATCTGGGGCCATAATAAGAACAGGACTAAAGGTAATGGGTGCTGCATATTAGCACTCAGATGACAGAGGCAATGATATGAGGGTAGCTTTGCTGCTAGTTGTATCTGTAGAAGACAAATTGGCTCCCACAGACATGTAAGGGCTGAGAGCCTATGTCCTTGGAGTATTCCACCAAAAATCAAAGGTTGCATCTCCTGTCCCCACCACCTTGTTGGCATCAGCATGGACAGCAAGCTTTTCTTCATGGCTTTTCTTCCACTTCATTTCTTCTCCTCATGTTAAAGGCATAGCGTTCTCATCCTTGGATCAACAAAATTCAGCATTTCAACTCCTCACTGCTGAGCCACAGCAAAGGAACTTGTGTGCTTACTGCCAGGCAAGCTTGCAGAAATGGGACCAAGAGAAATTTCCTGCCAGATACTTTGGCCGCATCTCTGCTCATAAGCTAAGCAGTGTCAGGATCAGCTCACTGTCCCTGAGGTCAACTGGCACAGCCTGGCCTTTCCCTTAGTATTAAACAAGATTACTTCCAAAATAAAATAGCCAATTCCAACTTGCCTTCCGGGGACAGTGCCTGGTGCATGCTGGCTCCTGAGTGGCGCTTGGCAATTGTCTGGGACAGTGCTAGCTTGCCTGGATCAACAACATGCCAGGGGCCACCTGACTTGTCACAGACACTGTCAAGTCTTGGTGTTTGCTTCCCTGCAATGGTACTGGCTTGTTTTCTGTCGCAGACAAAACCTGTGCAGATATTCATAGACACAGATACAAACATATATATGTATCTGTATGTATGCATCAGTGGGTAAGCATATGAAATATCCTAAGAAAATACCTCCATAGCTTCATCTCCTTACTATGAGCTTGTTGAAGTCAGGGCTGCTCGAACATGGGTGAGCAGTCGCTTTTACAGGCAGGTTTTGCATATTGTTTACTACTTGATTTAATTGTTGCTTATTTTTTTTCCTTGTAATTCACAATGTTGGTGCCTGCTGCTTTCCACAGGTCTGTTTTGCACATTTACGAACCATTATGAGGGCTAGAACAATGAATGGGTTTGGGAAGTGAAGTCAGCAAGAACTAGGGTAGCCTGAATGACAGTACCCCACCGTGAATCAAAACTTGATCTCACTGGTCATAGTTCAAGGCGAGCATGAAAGAGGCATTTATGACAGTAAAATACTCTATTTTTTGGTGTGATAAGGAGGTTCAGTTGCACAGGTACTAGCAGTGTCATGTCATTTATCTTCAGAATAACAAAGGAATAGTTCTACATGTTCATTAGTGTAGACTTGTCCTTAAACACAGGCTTGTGGGTTCTGTTCTGATCTCCCAGTTGCAGGTTCCCATCAACTCTGAGACAGCTAATCCAACCAAGTTATGTGGTCTGGCTGAAAATTAGTCCAAGGCAAGAAATGTATTAACCAATTACACTTCCTTAGTGACTTTTTTTCATTGCAAGAGGAAACAGTAGCTTTGCACACAAAGGACAGGGGAAGGGAAGGACATAACATCACCCTGGACTTGGATTAGTTTAATCTATCCTGGAACTGATGCTTGGCTGGAAAACCTGAACGGACACAAAGATGCACTGGAAAGTTGTGTTCACTGCACCAACCAGAGGTTTTATGCAGGTTAAAACTTTCTTTGGACCCTTTCTATCAGGCCAAATATATTCACATCTATTTGTGTAGCCAGATAAGCACAGTCCTAGCTAAACCACCTTGCCCTTAAACAGGCTTCATTATCACAAGGGTTACATTGCTTCAAGGTTTCAAGACCTGGGTGTATATCTGTCTTCCAGCTCTGTTGTACATACAAACAGGGAGATATAAAATGCAGCAATTTTAATAATGTATTTAAGTTCTGCTCTCACGTGCGAATACACCCAAATATGCACCGATTTTAATAGGTTTCTGAAATTGCATTTAGAAATGTAAATATACATCACAGTCATTTAAAAGCACAGGGCTGAAATCTTTTATTTTTTAGGCAAACTTCCCCCCACTTGATGGAGACTAAAAGAATGATGAGAAAACTGGTGTCATTTGGCATTGGGGGGTTTGGGAATCCTTGTTTTTTCATATTTGAATGGAAATAACATTAAAATACAGCTGGAAGAAAAGCTTTGGGTGTTATAAGAAACCACTGTGTTCACAGGAAAAGAAGGGGGAGAAAGGGAAGGAATAGAACAACTATTAGAAGCAAAAAAAAACCCCACACCAAACCCACAAACAAACAAATTTACTATTACTATTTTTTATAAATTCTAATAGTAATTAATAACAAGCATATACAAATACGTAATGAGAACAGTCCAGTTAAAATATCAAAGCAGGAAAACCAGCACTATTTTTAACCCATTGCATAAATATATCTTTGGTGTTTCTACTTGTCCCTTTTCCCAGCCCTCTTGGAATTAAATAAATAAATCAATTCATATATTCATAGATTTTTAAGGCCAGAAGGGACCATTGCAATCATCTTGGTTGAGCATCTCCTGAAGACAGGCTTCATAATTTTACTCTTACATCTGGCCCATAACTTTTCTGGGCTACACCATACCTTTTCAAACAGCATATAGCTCTGATTTAAGCTCTTCAATCAATGGAAAACATACTCGTATTTCTGGGTGCGTTGATTTGATAGTTAATTACTGACACTGCTGAATGTTTTTTTGTTTCCAGTCTTAAATCATCTGGATCCAGTTTCGGGACATGGGATTTTGGGTAACCTTTTTCAGCCAAATCACAGAGCCCTCAGCCCTCTGTAAATAAGTAATGCCCACCTGTAAAAGATTTGACCATCTTTTCTAGTTCCTAAAATCACATCAATTTCATCACCATGTTCAGTCAGCCTCTTGATTTTACAGCATCCAGCAGTCTTTAAGCAGTGAAGGAGTCAATGTTCCAAAATATCTAGAAATCCACTGCAACTCACCTGTGCTTTGGCCCCAAATGCAAATGGCTTCTAGTTTGCTCTCTGCCTATGAACTTTTTTAAGCTCTTTGAGAGCTTTGGATGAAAGCCATCTTATAAATGTACATTATTGCACTATCATTATTATTGTGCTGTCATTCTGTCTTCAGCCTTTTAAAATTGTTTCAGCCTGCTGTATCTCTTGTGGTTTAATTTCTATTCTTTAAACTAACAGCCCCATTGAACAAAGGACATACGTATGAGGACATTAAAAATAGACTGAGTTTTCTGTATTATTACTATTATTGCTGCAAGTTTGCAGCTTACCCCATTACGACTCCAACTCGTTACTGCGAGTGCCAAGAATGTGCAGCAATAACAGGCGTCACTTGTGTAAAGTGAGACTTGCAATACCACTTGCTGAGTGAAAACATCCAAGGAAAAGCAGTTGTTAGGCGGTGGCCTGATCCTACTGGGTGGGCTCTTGTACCTCAGACTTTAATGGGTTTGATGAGTGTGTGCTTGAGGAAAAGAAAGATCCCAGCTTCAGTTCCTGCTTACCCCAGAGCTGTAAGCAATGGGGAGTGGAAGGTGGAGATCACAGAATTGTAGGGGTTGGAAGGGACCTCAAGAGATCGTCAAGTCCAACCCCCTGCCAAAGCAGGGTCCCTAGGACAGGTCGGTGTCCAGATGGGTCTGGAATATGTCCAGAGAAGGAGACTCCACAACCCCCGTGGGCAGCCTGTCCCAGGGCTCCCTCACCCTCACTGGGAAAAAGTTCTGCATATTGGTGCAGAACTTCTTATGTTCCAATCTGAAGCCACTACTCCTTGTCCTATCCCCACAGACCACTGAAAAGAGGCTGGCCATTTTCCCCTGTGTCCCACATTTCAGATATTTATAAACATTAATAAGATCCCCTTATAGTCTTCTTTTCTCTGAAAAAGAAGCTGAAACAGCCCCAGCTCATTCAGCCTTTCCTCACAGGGGTGATGCTCCAGGCCTTTAGTCATCCAGGAGAAAAGATAAGCAAGATGGATCCTATTTGTGACCTTTGTAAGAATTGGGTGCATTGAGAATGGCACCATCATGATGGCATGAACATGCCACAGCCCTGGGATCACAGTGGGCCAGGTAAGCAGGGTCTACAGCCTTCAGCTGGTGGCTTCAGCATGAATTCCTGAGAGGCACAAAACTGAGGAAGCTTTACAGCATGTTCTACACACATGGTCTTTTCCTTTCTGGCTGTGAACTCATATGTTGCTCTGTGTCTTACATTTAGAGAGGGGGAAGCCAAGGCAGCATTCCTCACTGTGCATAGTTAGCTGAAGCACAGGCTGCCTGCCCCTGCTAATGCTATGCATTTCAGACACTTTCTTTGGACCAGCACTACAGCTTGTGCAGCCAAGGTATAAGATGGATTGAGGAACTGGTTTATTTTTGAACCAAATCCTTCTCCAGGTTGACTCTGATCCAGATGTTATATGCCAGAATAAGAGGAAAAAATGAACACATATCAAATGGACATAAAGTACAAGACAAACTGTTTCATCAGCAGTCAAATCCATCAAAGCACAGGTCCAATATGAGGAGAAAAAGTGCTTTTCTCCAAAATGACCCAGAAAGGCAGCAGCAGACATAGGAACAGAACTTTTCTTTTCTGAACATTTGCTCAGTATACACAGACCACAGCTAGAAAATGTATTAATATTTTTTAAAAGTTTCTCTCTGAAGGCTTATACAGAGGGACAAAATCCATTTACTGTCAATTCTTGCCTAGGCTTCTTTCTTTCCCACAAAATAAAGGGAAATAAAAGGTTATATAGCCAGTTTGAACCTAGTACTTGGACATCTTATGGGGAAAATATCTATCTGTACTATCTGTACTTTGGTTCATGCCCACAGAGCAGGATTTTGGAAGGACTGTTTACATCACATTAATTAAAAACCATGTACACATGTTTGCAGAATGACAACTGTACACACTAATTTCAACATGTGTCCAGACACAAGTACAATTACAATTACAAGTACAATTAGTGATGGAAAGATTCTTAGAGGTGCAACTTGGGCCTTATTTGTAGTTCAAGAACTTCACTAGGTCAAAGAGCTGGTCTCAGGTTTGGAGAACAGGCTCTGATGCTGTGTACCTGGTCAGTATAAACGCTCCTTCTGTCCTTCATGTGTAAAAAATCACCACCATTAATTGCCACCAGAGAAGGAATTAATCTTCTCTAACTTTAGCAATTAAAATATTAGGTATTTCACTTAAGTCAGTCTTCTGGAACATCCTCATGGGGCTGTTTGCCCATCCTAAAATCAATTTCTGAAAGGGATAAGGTAAAACTGTCTCTGGAGAAACATTTATTCTACCTTTTTGATAGTAAGAGACTAATTAGAGAGTCTAATTTCACCTGAATGTCTAAACTAGCAGAAATGTATCTCATATCTAACTCTGCACGTTCAATGGTGGCTTGAAACCTCAGCACTGGACTTCATCAGGCTGAATGAGACAGGCAGTATTAATAATCATTAGCATTACTATGTCTTATGTAACAATGACAGCAATAATAATAGTTAATTATTAGGGGACTGTTGTTTGAAGATAGTGTAAAGAAGCATCAATAGCAGAAAAAAAATACCCACGTTATATTACAGAAGGAAAACCCTGTTGAAAAACAACTCAACGCAGCTGAACAAAGAATGTATACAAGATTCAGGCTGGCCCCAGTGCAAATTGTATGATAGCATCTTCTGATTACTTTGTGTCTGACACAGTTTTAGCCTAGGATACAATCTGTCATGCTGGATTGCAACTGTGTGTTCTACACCAGGGAAAAATATATATCAGTAAAATTTACCATCTGTGTGATTATGTGACTACATAAATTTCAATCTGAGCATATTTGTTAGTTTTAATGCCCAGATTTTTTTTTCACACTAAAGCTGGTTTTTGTATTAGATTTTATTGTATAAACCTTACGCTGTCATCAAGGGTCTTCCTCAGATGTCAGAAAAAAATCTGAAACCTATATTATTCATAAACTTCAGGTCAGGGAGTGCAATGCTTTTACCTTAATGCCCTTTTTTTAAGTCCAGCCATACAATTAAAACTGATGCCGAGAGGTTAAGGATCACCTGCTGTTATGGTAGGTTAAAGCTTAGCTGCTAATCATAGGTTAAAGCTTAGCTGTTAATCACTCACTCTCCCCCTCACACTATCTGTTGGGTTACCACTCCATAAACATAATTTGATTAATCTTACCCATGCTCTAATGCCTACCTGTGAAGAGATATAGGCTGCAACATGAGGAATGTGGAAAAGTCAGTGGCGGTTTAATTGGATTAATCTCTGTGTTCTACATGTATACTGGCAACTTTCGTGACAGCTTAGCTAACACGATAATATACAACAAAGGGATCTGGTATTCAGCAGGGTCCCACACCTTAGCTGGGGGGATGCACCTGGGGATGCTTCAGTATGCAACAGAATAACAGGAGTCTGACAACAACCCTGCTCTGATATTGTCACAAATCGCTGTATCTGAAGAGCATTTTTCCATGAAACTCATACACGATTTTCAGTGGTTCAGAAGGGTGGCTTTCAGCTACAAACTCCTGTCAGACACGTGGTCTGCACAGCACTTTGTTTCTGTCCTTGGAAAAAGCAAAATCAACCTCAGAGATGGTCTGAAGGTGTTTGCAGCATGTCTGTGAGAGGTGGCTGAGGTAAGGAGCAGTGATGAACAAAGCCAGCATCATTCAGGGGAAAACACCCACCCCACTGGTTCTCAGGGAACAGCACAGGTGTGGCCTCCCTGGATGGAGAAAGGAATCTCACCATGGACTCAATCTGGCCTTTGTACCCTCAGGCAGGAGGAAGAGTGCCCAGCATGTATAAATACTACAGACCAGTGTTACTATAGACATGAGCCAGGTGGATGGGAAGCTTTTGCCTCAAGAGCAGACAGACCTGTCCCATGGGGTGACAAGGAATGCATCTTATCCTTTGGACCTCTTAATCCCAGCCCCTAATGAAGACATATCTGTCCTGATCTTCTTGACCTTTGCAAAATCTCATGACAGCAAACCAACATGGTACAGACTTTCTAAAGTCCCCTCCTTTCCTAAAGGCATGGGACTCCATTCCAGGTTAAGTCTGCCACTTGACTGGTTTTACTTGTCTGCCTCTGACCTATCAAAATGGATTGGTTTATTTTACTTCAAAAAATACTGACTCCATCTAAACACAGAATCATAAAATCATAGAATCATAGAATATACTGAGTTGGAAGGGCCTGGTAAGTCCAAATCTTTGCTCAAGTTTTATTCCAGTCCATTGCAGACTTGACTGAAGAGCTTGATAAAAGCTAAGGAGACCAATATAAATGACCTGATGTTTTTGTCCCAGATAGATTATAGATTTAAGTTCCCCAGATTCTGCTGCACTGTCTATTTCTCTGTCTTGAAAAGAATCCCTAAATTACTTTATCTTTTACTGGCACTGATTAATAGTTACAATGTATTCCACTCATTGAAGCCAGAGAGGTCGAGATTCATTTCACTTCTATAAATGGAGATGCTAAATATATAGAGAGTACTTATAGTTTTCTATATGATAGGGATCTGTTTGGATGCCTTAGAACATCTGCTGGCAACTATAGGATGGGACTGTGGTCATGCTTCTGAACCAGGAGCTGGAGGCCAGAGAAGATATCCTCTGGAGGTACTGGGCTTACTCCCTTGGTTATAGTCTAAGATGAGTAAATTGGACTATTTGCCTAACTTTTCTTATCTTGACATTTTCTACCTGATGAGACAATTATCCCTTGATACTAGTTCAAACAATGTAGAAACAGTAGTTGCTAAAGTGGAAGTAAAGTCTATTTTAACTACCAATGCCATCAGTTCTGGTCATTAGTGATCCAAGTAGTAGCTAAAAGAGGAGTTAAAATACATTTCATATCTAAGCCCAGCTGTGTCTTTCTGTTATTGCATTTGTGTAAGAACTTTCTAAAAGATGAAAGAGGAAAAAAACCCTGAAATCAGATCTCTCTCTGTTCCTGGATCTCGGTCCATGTTCCTTTTCAAGAGTTGTTGAAACTGCTTGGGTAGTTTAGTGGCAAGATCACGAATAAGTTAACCAGTGCCAGGAGCAGTTCTTTTGCCCTGACTACATCTGTTCTCTCTTAGCTACATAGACTATTAATTTCTCTTAACCTCCAAAAGAAGATGATCACATAAATATATATCTATGAAGAGTCCCTTTCTTGTCTAAATTCCCAAATAGTACTCAGGAATGGTTTAGAAGATCAATAGCATGGGCCAAAGGCAGAACAGGCACCATACCACCAATTTAACATGAATGATCAAGATCCTTTTCCCATGTTTATATATTAGCATTTTTTTACTTCCTAGTGTAGATGTGGCTGTATACTCACTAAGAGATTAAGACTCATTCATGATGATACAGCGTGACTGTGTACTGCCAATTCATGTAGGTCCCTACCTCAGCAAAGCTGCCATAACTATCATTATAACACTACTTAAGAGCAGGTTGTCATGTTCTCTGAGACAACCAAAATCCTCTAGCCTAGAAAAGACATCAAGCTTTTTTCAACTCTGGACCCCTGCTACTTTCTTAGCTATAAAGAACCTCTTGTGGTCAGGTCTCATGTCCTTTGGGACTTTCTTAATATTGTTCTCTAGCAGTTCTCCAGTTCCTGCCTCAGAGGTTTCTGTAATAACTTCTTACCTGAGAGCACTTGTTTTGTTGTTGTTGAACACAAAAGAATACAGATTAAACCAGAAAGCTGTGCTATCAGCTTAAAGTAACTCAGGCAGAATATCAAACATAAATTCATAAGATAATTTAATTGGAAGTAACGTCTGTGTATCGTATGGTTCAAACAACCATCAAAGTTAAGTCCAATCAGTTCAGGTTGTTTTGGAGTATGTCCAATCCTTGTGTCTCAGCCAGTTCTTTACTTGGATTAATTATGGTGGGTATCCTCTCTCTGGGTTTGAACACAAAGGCATGTGAGGCATTTGCCCCATAATATGAAATTGTTGAAGAAGTTACTGAGTGAGTAGCACTGAGCAACTTTGAGACAGAAGGCAGCACTTGCTGAGAATCACAATTAGTTTGAGATTGCTTATTAGTCTTACACACGAACTTGAATATACGTGAATTTAAAGACTGTTTCACTCCACAGTGAATTGAGGCTGGACCCTCAATGAAAAAAAAACATTGGGGATGTGGGTAGAAGATCTCTGGCAGTGTGCTTTAGTATTTGTGAGACAAACAGTCCCAGTACCTGCTTGCATCTCTAGTAACACAAGGGTTTAGATCTCTAGAACATGACAGGAGGTGTCCATTTTCACTCCTTCCTAGAAGAAAAGTGATGCTAAAGCATCAAATGGGGTATATATTGTTTTGGTTTATTTGTTTCATAGATCTTTTAACCTGCATGTTAATTGTGCGGGGGGGGGGGGCGGGGAGAGAGAGAGATTTCACAGAAATATTATCACAGAATCATAAAATCATAGAATTGTTGGAAGGGACCTCGAGAGATCATTGGGTCCAATCCCCCTGCCAAAGCAGGCTCCCTAGGACAAAATTATGAGTTTGCATGGAAATCCTGAACAAAACTATAGCAGTAGTAATAACTCTGAGTTTATAGACATCCAGAAATTATGAGCACATTGCACTTTTGGACAATATATTACATGTGGGATAGCTTGTGTCCCTAGGGTAAGTGTTCCGCTTCTTTCGTGACCCATAACTCAAGAGTGTGGCAGGCATTTGCACTTTACAAAACATCTTCATTCTTCATGGCTGAGACAGGGCCCGTAGCATACAGAATATCTTATTCAGCAGTGATACAAGTAATTTTATTTTAAACACTAACTTTATGTGGTCAGTATCCCAGATAGATGAAGGGGGAAAAGAAAAAAGATAGGTGGTAGAAGTGTATCTAATTTTTTTATTAAATATATCACTGCTGTAATCTGACCTGTTGTACCATAACCGAAAATTACACACCATAAACCAGGAAGAAAAATAGATCTGATGCATAATACAGGAGGCTGCCTGGAGAAGAATGTATATCACATAAAACTGTAAACAGATACATACAAATCCATCCACGTGCCCGCATTGGGAAAACAGATTTCTGTAGAGTGTCTCTTGAATCAGAAAAAGGGAAATGCATTAATATAGCCTTCTATTTTCCCTAATATCTCCTTTGCCAATATCAGAGGGTATTCTGAGGTTACTTCCAACCCCTATGATTCTGTAGGAACCTGTTTTGGCAGCAGGGTTGGACTCGATGATCTCTTGAGGTCCCTTCCAACCCCTACAGTTCTGTGATTCTGTAGGAACCTCTTTTGGCAGAGGGGTTGGACTCCATTACCTCTTGAAGTCCCTTCCAACCCCTATGATTCTGTGATCCTGTGATTCCCTTGTCTTTTTTTTCACAACATTAAAAAAGAAGAGAAGTGGCTTCTGTTGATACACAGGAACTCCCTGAAACTTTTCACATTCCAGGGAAAGAAGCATGTTGGTTCTTAGCATCTAATGCTACTTCCCTGACCTTTCTTTGAGGCCGAGATGCCAAAAAACCAGCACTTCAAAGAAGTCCCAGTGTTAGTTTAAGTTCTGAGGGAAGGTAAGTCATTTTAGGTTCAAACATCAAACAGTCTTAGGAAAAAATCTCTATATATAAAACATACATGACACTTTTTCTCAGGATCTTCAGAATAGGGCCCGTGGGAAAAATTTTCATCAAAAGTTCTTAGAAAATCCTTCAGACTTGAGGTGAATAATGCAATGTTTCATACATTTCCTTTCATTTGCATACACATGTTGACAAGGCAGAAACTATGGACTGAAAATATATGAACATTTCATTTTCAATTTAGAAGAGTCTTCAATGTTAAGTAACACTTAAGTTTAAAATTAATATAATTGGTCAGAACTAGAATTAAAGTTTGCTTTTTAGAGTTGAAGAATTGCTTATTCAACGTAATGTAAAGAGCACCCTTCCTTTTTATTTTGCCAGTATTTTTGTCTTTATTTGTCTTTTTTTTTAATTTCCCTCAGACAATACCATTTATATATATCAGCAAACAGCAAAAATCCACTGCTTGTCCAGCCCTAGCTAAACTATTTGCCACTCTACACTTTGTACATTTGCTCTCCCACTCTGCAATATATTTAAATTATTGAATTATATATAGAATTATTTAAATTATGTAAATTGTTGCATTATTTTCAATTCTTTTCAATTATTGAAATTAATCCTGAAGACCTGAAGATCCTGTGACTTCCACGACAGGACTTAGAAATGCAAAGTGTTCAGTGTTCTGGACCTTAAAATGCCCTGTTGCATAGGTGCATTACAATTTACCTAGCAGATTGAGTTACCACAATTAGATCTTAACAATTAATACCAAGGTGTCAGTAATTAACAAGACTGCTGCTTTTCCTGGTGGGTTTTTTTTTTTTTAAAGGATTTCTACCCCTAAATGTACTCTCAAGTGTTTTCTGGTTTTAGATCGAAAGCAGAACAAAACAAAACAAAGCAAAAACACCAAACAAGCTTGCTTTGACAATGGAAAACAACACTTTTTTTTTATTCAATGAGAAGAATATTTTCCGTAAACATTCTCACTTTGAACAAAGAGCCAATTTCTGTTCAAAGCTGTTTAAAAGGGAAAATGTTCAGAACAGTCTAAGCAGCCTTAGGTGACTGCATTTCACTGATGGGTGAAGCGAATGCTTAAGAGATGTCACGTTCATAAAGCTTTACAGGATCCCTGGGAAAGGCAGCCGCTTGCTAAATATTAGGTGCCAATGTTTAATATTATTTTATCTTTGCCTTTTTCCTTCCCCTGTTATAAATCAGAGCCACATATAAGAAAAGCGCACAGATATTTGAAAACTGCTGGGTTTAATTCATGCTGGGACTGTGCAGAAACATAATATCTCAATTTAGCTTATTAAGAGATATCCATGAGCGGAATGGATCAGTTATGACACTGTCATATCAGCAACAATCGAGGGGCAGCAGGAGATAGAGGATCTTTAATTTTAAGTGATTAATTCTAATAGCATGCAAGGTCCCATTAATCTTCCTTACACCACCTGTCTTCCCTGGTCTTAATCCCAGAAGTACTAAAGTTCATATCCAGCTTTACTCACACAGGCAAAATAGCTGGGACAAGCTGCAGAGAACAGAGTCTCCTGCTCAGCAAAGTTTAGCACAAGCTCAAATTCTCAGAGGAACAAAAGCCAAACAGCCTTATTCCTTTCAAGAGAATGAAATTCTATTTATTTCTTTTTGTTTCTGACAAGGTCAGGAGCATTACAGGTTTATGTGATCCACATAGCACTGATTTTCTGTCCTGGTAGAACAAAATTTACAGGGAGACAGATTTTTTGGGATAATTTCCTGGTCACAATGTGGATCCTACACTGATATCACTAATAACAATGACATTTTTGTTACAGTGAATTTAACTGTATAGCATTGAGAAAGAACAAGCTACAGCATATTATATGAAAGTCAGTCAATATAAGAAGTATGTTATCACACTTCCTTCTCACTAATTGCTCTGGCTGGATGCATTTTCAAGAGCCCTACTAAACTCCAGTTTCCAAACCCTGAATCAAAAGAATAAACCCACATTTTTCCTTTTCTGCACTCATCTTTATCACCAGTTTCTGGAACTGGCTTGTTTCACCAATGAACCATTTTGTCTGTCAGTTTAGATTAGGTCAAATTAGTTCTCATTTCAATAACTGACAAAGATCATCTTTGACAACATTAGTGACCTCACATGTCCTGACAAGGGCACATAATCAAAGTCTGTAGGATAGAAAGAAAAGTTTTATAAATTGTGTGGAAGAGGAATGCAAGTATTAAGCTAACACTCAGGTTCACCTTTGGATATAGAAAGCTCTGAACGAGAGCTTTGTGTTTTCAGCTATGCTTCGTAATTGGTTTTGATGCTTAGTAGATGGATAGATAGATAGACAGACAGACAGACAGATGGAAAAAGCAGGCAGGCAGACAAGCCACAAAATAAAGAAATAAACAAGAAATAAAGTATTTATCTGCTGTCTTAAGTGCCCCATATGTCAAAGATTGTGATGAGTTTTAATTTTGCTCTTACCCTTACTAAGAAAAAAAATTGTGTGGACTATTTCCATGTGAAAATCTATATAAAGCCAGTTTACACACCTCCAATTTAAATCCCATCACAGGGTGGGGCAAGGCACAGCCTGGAAGTTAATGTTGGTATTTTTTTATTATTGATATAATGCCCATCCTTTGAGACCCTGAGCTTCCTTACTGAACCAGAAGTGTGGGAAATTTTTGCAAGGTGAAACCCACCCTCATGTACAAGAGAGATGCCCTGCTGCAGAGCTCCAAAGAAGTTTGTGTCACGTCTGTGGTACAAAAGCCTTTGTACAGGACCCATTCACGAGGGGTAAATGTCATTTCCAATAGAGTAAGTTGTTCAAGGAGGCAGGGGAATGCCTATCATTTCTGTTTCTCCTGACTAGACCTGACATTCATCTGGTGGTGTCAGGGATGGTTTAAGGATAGTGAAATGCATCTTCTGTCCTCCCATCATTCAGATGAACAGAATTCCTGGTAACCCTTTAACCAAGAAGAGACTTCACAGCTGACATGCTGGAAGCCATTAAAAGAGGAAGACTTTACACAAATGTATTTTTTATCTCAGTATAAATCCACTGAGTCTCCAAAAGAACTGCTGTCCCCAAAATTTGCTATCCCCAAAATGAATTCTTTGTCATTTGTGCCCCTCCCTTCAATTATCCCATCTCACTCTTCAGCAGGATTGCTACTTCCACCATTTAGTCATGGTATCTTGGGGGGAATAAACCAGTTGTGCTCAATAGAGGACCAAACTCTAACATTGTAAATCTGCCTGAGAAAGATGCTTCAAGATGCTTCAGGATATGTAGGTAAAATTTTCAGCAGCTATCTTCTCTTGCTCTCCTATGAAATCTGGAAACTGAACAAACAAAGATTTAAAATATAGCTTAGAAATGTTGTTACATTGATTAAAAGTTAATTATGGTTATAAAGGAGAATTAAAGGTGTAGATCTACTTGCATTAATGTATGTAAGCTCTATAGTAGTGTTGTATTATTGCAGTGTGCAATGCAAAATACAATGAAAATGCAGCATGTCTATAGAGAGATTAGTCCACTTTGTGAAGAGGATCAGGTTTGCATGGGTTGATTCAGTAGTGCCTTTCCAATTTCATCATGTCACTTATTCCTGACACCCCAGACTACTAATCTTCCATGTCTGATTTCTAGTTCACATATAATTGTCATATATCCAAGAAAGCAGATTGACAATTCTCTGCTCATGAACTTGGATCTTTAATATTCCAGAACTGAATGTAGAAATGCCATGCATTCTGCTCAGCATGTAGCATAGCTCAAACTGATGGAGATCCAATTGCTCATGACTTTAAAACAGTCTTGAAAGCAAAGGGCATGTGATGCTTTACCACTTGGCATGTGAGATTGCATTTTGTATTGCAAGAACAATTCCATTCAGTCCCTGCCCTTGCAACCAGTCCCTCTCCAGCTTTACCCTACCTAGCCCCTTCAGGTACTAGGAGGTGCTGGAAGATTTCCCCTGAGGTTTCTATTTTCCAAGCTTAACATGCCTAACTCTCTTAAGCTGTCTCCATATCAGGGGTGCTACTTTGAGCATCTTTGTGACCCTTCTCTGGACTCACTCCAACACACCTGTGTCCTTCTTTCCTTTTCTTATGTTGGGGACCCCAGAGCTGGACTGCAGGTGGAGTCTCACAAGAATGGTGCAGAGGTATACAATCCCCTTCCTTGACCTACTGTACCTACTGCTTCTGATACAGCCTAGGACATGGTAGGCTTTCTGGGATACAAGTACATGTTGCCAATTTATGGTCAGCTTCTCATCCACCAAGACCCCAAGTTCTTCTCCTCAGGGCTGCTCTCAATGCAGTGAGCCTTCCATGGCATGTGAACATCATTTTGCATCTGAAGCATCAAACTATGACTGTAGACAAAGCTTAACTCATAGCGAACCCGTTAGAAGGTCTGAGGAAGAGGTTAATAGAAATCCCAACACCAATTTAAGTTACATCAATGTGCACGGAGGTGGTAAATTTCACCCTATATTCTATTTGTTAGCTATATGTCTAGTCAAGATTAGTTACATACTCTTCATCTATAGCTAATGGAGAAAGAAGAGTAACTTCTGGAGTTATTAGTCCTGCCTCTCTTAGATACCTATCAAAGAATGAGATGGCCTCTGAAAGTGCTGATATTAACAGTAGAAGGATGATAAATGAAGAACAGACACATGAAGTCTGAATGAGTACTACAAGGTCAGGTGAATCCTTTCTTCAAAATCATACTGCACATCCACACCTCCAATATAGGTAAGATGAGGCTAAGGATAAACAAGCTATGTGATACCCTACCAAGTGGCATCATTAAAAGTCACCAGGTGAGCCTTAGAAGATGACAGGAGAACTGGAAATAATGCATAACATTCAAGTTCAGTGTAAGTATGGAGAAAGGGCATTACACAATTCAACTTACGGTGTCACAGCTGTTAATTTAGCTTATGAAATTCATGTCTAAAATAAAACATTTTTTTCTTAAAAACAATTGAGTGATAAAGAATCCACCACAATGTTTGCTACATTATTGCAGAGATTAATTACCCCGTTACTTAAAAGTGTATTCTTTACATTTACTGCGAATTTACCTAATTTGGCTTTTTATTATTTATACCTTTATCTTTTGAAAGTGTATGTGGAAACTAGAAAAATGTCATCTTGACATGTAAACTATTAATTAGGCTAAATCACTTATCAGATTTTGATACATTTGAAGATTCATTTCCTTTCCTCGATTAACCCATTAACCCCTCAACTACCATTTCATTAAGTAAATGGGAGGGCTGTGTAAACCGGTTAATATTTATTAACTGCGTTGTGCCAATTAGCAAGGAATATATTTTTCCAAGACAAGGGCCTAACAGCCCTCCAGTCTTTTTTGTATACACTTGTTTTCTTTTAATTTGGCTAGTGAGAGTAGCAGGTGTTGAAGGCTAAGTGTTATATGCAATTTGAGGTTGTTCAAGTCTACTGATTAGGTGATCACTTTAGATGGAAATTCTCCACTCAAAGGCAGGATTTCATCCTTTTGGTCAGTCTATAAAATGTCTCTTTGCTAGTAATATACTTGCTGAACTTTGCTACAGAAATGCACATCAACAACATCTATTTGTCCCACACGGGCACATTTTAAAATGATGATCTTCACAATAAAGGCATGTACACAAAATATTGCATAAAAGGGCTCACTGCCTCTGACAAAGATCAAATAAAACTTGGTTGGTTGATCTGTCCATGCCTATAGGGTATTAGTGATTATAATATTGTGCTTTAATGGACTATGGACCCAATTTACATAACATTTACATGTCATCTACATACTCTTTATGGAATAAAAAGGCAGTGATTCAGACACAAAAAATATCTAAGACATACAGATGCACTCTTCAAACTGATTTCTTTTTTGCTCTTCAGCTTGAAGCCTAGAGTTTTGACTTTACCTGTTCCCACTGGAACCCCAAAGCAGAGCAGACTGATCACTGCTACATCACTGCCAGTACCCACAGTGAAGCAATGGCCATTAAATGCCCATGGAACCAAACAGGCATTTCAGTTACTTTAAAAATAAATAAATGCATTAAAGTATTTCCTGGTTTTGAGGAGTGTCTACTTTTCTATGTTTCCTACCTGGACAATATATGGCATGACCATCCCAGTGATGGTTGAAATGGCTTTCCTGGCCCCTGGAGACCTGAACCATGAGAAGGATCCACAGAAGCCACATAGAAGCTATGCAAGGTTATTGTGTGTAGCTAAAAATAAAATAGGTACCTCAGGGCAGTGATTGCTTTTTATGTTTTAATCAACCTGTGCATTTATAACAACTCTGATAATAACTGGAAAGTAAAACTGTCTAGGCCATACTAACCAGGACACATCCTATGCCAGGAAGAAGTTTCATTTATTATACAATACACACAAATTTAAAATAACTTTAGAATTCAGACAGGAACTGAAAGAGTTGAATTCTAGGTTCTCCTGATCTGTACTTGGAACAAGTACATTATATAAACTACCTTCATTTTCATTTTTTAAATGGCAAGGCAAGGCAAGGCAAAGAAGGAAGGAAGGAAGGAAGGAAGGAAGGAAGGAAGGAAGGAAGGAAGGAAGGAAGGAAGGAAGGAAGGAAGGAAGGAAGGAAGGAAGGAAGGAAGGAAGGAAGGAAGGAAGGAAGGAAGGAAGGAAGGAAAAGAAATGAAAATAGAGGGGAAAAAAAAGAAAAACAGACTTTAGGAACTGCATTTTAAACTTTCTGCTAGCCATGGGCAGCAATTTAAGGAAGAGAGCCAAAATGACAACATATAAAGAGTTGCAAAAAACCCATGAGATGGGCATTTAAGTATAAGACAGTTTCAGGCTCCAGCATGGATGTGTAACCCTGGAATTTGATTCAGACACATTTGGTTGGCTTAAACCTGAATGTCAGAAGTCACTCTAAGGTCTTCTTTTTCCTTATAATACCTCACTTCTTGCACAACTCAGCTTTGAGCCTTTCTATCACAAGTCTGGGAGAGAAGCAGTTTAATGACGAGCTGAAGTCTTTTGTGAAATATATATTAGCAGAATCAAGTTGAGGAAATGATTAGGGTGAGCGTGTTATTAGTCCTTCTCATTCCAAGAAGGACTTTGAGGTGCTGGATGGTGTCCAAAGGAAGGCCACAAAGCTTGTGAAGGGTCTGGTACATAAATCTGATGAGGAGCATTTGAGGGAACTGGGGTTATTTAGTGTGGAGAAAAGGAGGCTGAGGGGAGACGACATTGCTCTTCAACTACCTGAAAGGAGGTTGTAGCCAGTTGTGTATTAGTCTCTTCTCACAAGTAACAAGTGATAGGACAAGAGGAAATCATAGAATCATAGAATGGTCTGGGTTGGAAGGGACCTTGAGAATCAGAGTTCCAATCTCCCTGCCACAGGCAGGGCCACCAACCTCCAAGTTGTGACAGGGAAGTTTTTGACTGGATATTAAGAAAGATATCTTCATAGAAAGGGTTGTTAATAACTGGAACAGGCTTGAGCCACCATCCCTTGAGGTATTTAAAAGACATGTAGATGAGGCACTCAGAGATATAGTTCAGTGGTGGACTTGGCAGTGTTAGGTTTATGGTTGGATTCAAGGACCTTAAAGATCTTTTCCAACATAAATGATTCTATATTTATTGTTGTAGACAAGATGACAAAATGATGGAAATTAACATATCAACCTGAAAGATCCATATGGTCCATTTGTCTATGATGCATATCTTTGTAATGCAGGGATGTGCTTATATCTCCTGCTCAGCTGAACACCTTCATTAGGCTGTCAAATGGCATAGATCAATAATTAGCATTACATCTACAACTTCCAGAAACACATGGGTAGCAGAATAGAGCATATTATATAGGCAGAAAAGGGTTGGTGCTGTAAGTATCGGTGCATTAATCTAGCATGCAGATCTCTACATGCACACAAATCCTTTCAAGTGAAGCTCACTTCAAGGGTCTGCATTATTTGTATTCTCTGTTGTACATGGTGGAAGTTTATCTGGAGGCATAATGACAAAGAAAAAAAAATCTGATAAAATAAATAACCGGTCTTAAATACTGAAATTTAGTTCATTAGAATTATGATATTGCATACCAAACAGCCTGTGGGAGGGTCAAACAGGCTGCCATGTGGTAGAAGCTGTTTGAGCATATCTAAGAGGCAGTCCTAACAGAGGAATCACAGAATCACAGAATGTTAGGAGTTAGAAGGGACCTCGAAAGATCATCTTGTCCAACCCCCTGCCAGAGCAGGATCACTCAGACTAAATCACACAGGAACGCATACAGGCAGGTTTGAAGGTCTCCAGAGAGGGGGACAATAAAAAAAGGAATAGGCTGACTTAGACCAACGATGAGCAGCTTTTGACTAGAGTGGTTCATAAGCTGAGGATCATTACAAGGGGAAAAAGGATGGGCTCACTGAAAGAAATTTGATGAAAGTTATGCTTCACACCTTACAGTTTGGACAAGGGAAATAAATTGGTGCCAGCTGATGATAGGGCCCTGACCCAAACTAACACAGAGAATGTCAGTGGCAAGTGAGACTTCTAAGCAGAAGCTGTAGGATATGTTGTCTCCATTTTTTGCAGATACTGACAGAAGGTTATAAGTTAAGGAGTATTTTGTCCATAGAGTCCATAGCTGAGATCTGGATATAAAGATCAAAGAATCATAAGATATAATCATAGAATGGTCTGGGTTGGTAGGGACCCCAAGGAGTTCCAACCCCCTGCCATAGGCAGGGACACCAACCTCAGGCCTGGAGCTACACAAGGTTGCCCAGGGCCCCATCCAACCTGGCCTTGAACACTCCCAGGGATGGGGCATCCACCACCTCTCTGGGCAGCCCCTTCCAGACCCTCACCACTCTCTGCAAAGAACTTCCCCCTAATATCTCATCTAATCCTTCCCTCCTCCAGCTTCACTCCACCCCCTTGTCCTGCCATTGTCTGCCCTTTTAAAAAGTTGATTCCCTTCCTGTTTATATGCTCCCTAAGATTCAGATTCTACTGAATACACAGATGAGGTAAGATGGGTCATGGTCAAAGAGACAAAAAGATATGTGGGTAATTCAGGATGTTTTGATAACCACTAAACAAGAAGAGTGCAAGAGGCAGATGCCTTTAAAACTCCGAAAACAACACAAAATAGAAGTTTCTTTGTTGGAAGAGTTGAAAAACGAGTTTTCTGAACAAGGGAGCTGTGGAAAGAAATGGGCAGAAAAACAGGCAGAGAAGAAATAAAAGAGAGAACAATCCTGTCTTACAAAAAGAGATTAAGAGACACTGGAGAAAATCCCAAGAAGAAACTAAGCCGGTGTGCATCTGTTTGAGAGAGAACAGAAAATGGAAAGTTCTGGGAACAGAAGGAGGAACAGAAGAGACAGATTGTGGTTCAGAGAGTTCATGGTAGCTCCATGAAGGCATGTGTTGCCCTGGACTTTGATTGGGGAGAGCTGCAAGAGCCATTACAATAGTGGGGAGACAGAACAAAACACTTTGTGTTTTGCCAGGAGAATGCACACAAGAGGCAAATATTAAGCTGTATGACAAGAATACACCAATTATCCCTTCCCCAGTAAATTCCTGGGCACCCTGCTTTTTCCAGTTGGGCAAAAAGAGGGGCAAAACTATGTAAATTAATGCGTGGTCAGTCTTGCAGCAGACAGTAGTATGAGTAAAACAATCTCTGTATAATTTTGTGCTAATGACTTTATTCATTGATACTTGAACAGACCATGCTTTCTCAAATGAGAAACGTTTGAGTTCTGTCCTGGTTTGAAGACTGTTGCCAATACTCTGTTACTGCTACTATTAATTTATGGTGGGGTTATTTTGACCATAGACTCACAAGTCATTGACTTTGGAAATCTGCTTAACATATTTATTTAAGTAATTTGCACACCAATCAGCCTTTGTACTTTTTTTGGATGGAGAGCATAAATTTTCCCTGTATTGTGAGCAGCCCATATGTAACAATGTTCACTGTCACCAACACACTTGTTTCTCTTTGCAAACCAGAGCCCTTGATGTAGATTTCAAAGAGCTTTCCTGTAAAATCCTGCTTGACCTTGTTGCATTGTCAACAGCAAACAACTTTAATGTACAATCTCTGGTGACTTTCTTTTCATTTATTTTTTTTTTTTAAAGAAAACACATCAATATGTAATGATACAAAAGGATTTCTGATAACATAATTTTTTGACTGGCAGCGAAATAGCTGCCACTTCACTCCACTGCCTATATTATTATGGGTTTATTTTCTTGTCGTATCTTTTTTTTTCTCCCTCTACAGAAAGGGTTGTTTTTAATCTCCTTTTAACTGCAAAACATACTCAAGCCCTTTTTTTGCATTTGCTTAGCCTCCACTTACTAATTCTTCTGTTAGTAGGCAAGGAAGAGGTGGGGGGGGGAGGGGGAAAGGCTGCTCCAGTTGTTCCTATAAAGAAAGAATGTGTGTTTTATAGTTGGAGCAGGAATTTAAAAGAGTGGGCTCTTGGGCTCCAATCCACGCTACTGTGAGTTAGGGGACTTCTTTTCATTCACTGTGGTTATGATTAAGGCTGCATGTTTGTATTTCTGTGATGACTGCAACAACACCAACCCCTTCAGCTTGGTGTCTTTCAAGTGAAATGAAATGCATGAATCAAATCCCTTGCTCCACCGGTGCTTAATGCGTGGGTCTGTCAGGTACATCAGTGCAGAGTATTTGAGCTGAAGTAACATCACTGAAACTATGGTAGTGTGGGGCTCTGCCTGGGTGATTTACCCCACCATGTCTGATGCACATCTGTTCCTCTATCTTCTCCTACCATTGCAATTGGCTAACAAAACCATCTTTCGTCTCTTTCCCCCTCAAATTGTGAGGCTCCTCCATTCATTTCATTATTGTGCTGCCTAACCACAACTAACCTGCTCATTTATCTTCACCCACTTCCCATCAGTGCTGGAAGTTTGGCAAATAGCCCTATTGCAGCTAAAGATGTCTGCTACCTCCCTCAAACGAGACACCAAACAAATCAGACAGAGGGGTGTTAAATGCATCAAACTCCTCATACAGGAACCGTTCTTCATAACACAATGGCTTTGTTAGGTCAGATTGAAGGTCCAGCCAACCCAACAGTCTACTTCTGAGACCAGTCAAAAATATATACCTGTAGAGGAATAATAAAATGAACACATCTAATAATTCCTTCTCATAGATCCCCAGTTTCTAGAATTCCAAGTCAGACATTTCAAGTGTCAGTAGTAGTTTCCATATATTTGTTAATCTACCCAATATACGTTTGTTCTCCACAGGCATTTCTGATGTCCCCTTGCAGTTCCAGTGAGTACAGATAATCCCTGTTGCTTGTTCCACAAATGGGAAATTCTGGGGCAAATTAAGTCCCTGGCTTCTCCAAATAGCTCTTCTAAGAAATTGGCAGGTTTGGTTTGACTTGTCCTTCTCAAGAAGGTGCTGCACCCAGGACTGAAATAAATAGACATAGAATCAATACTTCAGTATTCAGCTCTCATTAATTTCTTGCTTTGCCTTCTCTTCTTAAGTATCTTCTTGCCCAAGCACTTATTTCCAGTCAAGGGACTTAACTTGTAGGGCAACTCATTACCCTCTTTTGGTGGTGGCAATCTGTTTCCTATAGTGCAGAGCAGTATTAACACTCATTCTTCAAGCCTGGTCATATCAGTGGTTTCTGTATTCCCCTGAAAAGGTGAACAAGGTTCAAAATTCCTCAGGCTTTAAACAGCCAAAGGATTGAACCTAGATCTTGGTATATCGGTTCCAAGGATGAAGTTCCTCCAGTCATTCACTGAACAGAAGAACCAGACCCTCAACTGTAGTCCTTGCAGGGATGTAGAGAGTGGGCAGCGATTTTGATCAAAAATCATGATTTGGCTTAGTGCAGATTGTCAGTGAAGCTACTTCAATCTCTTTCTTGTTTTTTTCATGGTGGGAACATGGGAACAAACACTGCTCAGACTCTAAGAATCTGCTGAACCTCTGCAGCCTTTTCTTTTGTGACATAAACACTATTCAACGTTTCTTTATCCATATTCCACACCTTATAAAGCAACCCACCCTTAAAACAATAACATTTGAAGAGCAAGGGTCAGCCGACCCCAAATGACGAATCATTCAGTGTAGAAAGGACCATAGTCCTGTTAATTCAAATGACATTTTGACAGTAGCATGCTGTCAGCCCAATGGTTTGACCTATACAACAACCTCTAATTATTACTAATTAAAGAATTAATTATTCATGGCAGCACGCGCTATTAGCATAGCAGAGATGTGTTGGAATATGAGTTATGCGCGGTTTATGAATCTTCAGAAAATAGATTCTTTAATAAATTAATAAAGGGGCTCTGGGGTTTCATTAAAAGGTGGCTGGAGGGGTTGCAAGCCAGTTTCCAAGGAGACCACAGGTGGTTTGCTTGGATTTTTTTTTTAGTTAAACTTGTTTGGGCCAGATGATTTCCCTTCCCCCTCCCCCTCTCACCCTGTCCTCACTGCTCTTTCCTCAGGCAGAGACGAGAACATTTTAATGAAACCCCTGTTGTCCTCATATCGCTTTGATCCCCGTGTGGTCTCCAACCTCCACGTTGGCCAGTTGGAGGATGGTGCAGTTGGGGTTTTTTTGCTGTTCTTTTTTTTTTTAATTTTTCCTTCTTTTTTTTTTTTGATTGAAAGCTGCAACCAGCTCTGCCATGAATAAACAACAGCTATGATAAAAGCACCCGGGTAAAGGAAAACAGAACAAACAAAGGAGAAAATAAAGGAAATTGCATAAATTCAAACGAGAGCATCAGGATGGGAGCAGAGCTAATTACCCTGTGTTCCATCTTAAGAGCAGGTTTGGTAGTTGTTCTTTTTATTCTTATATCCACGTTTGTTCCTAACATGATATTTCTTATTCTTTGGACTGTTTTATAGATTTTTATTGTTATTAAAAAAATAGGAGGGAGAAAATACTTCACTTTTTTATTCTCTTTTCATTCTGTCATGACAAATGTTTCCCAACATTTATTTCACTCTAATAATGCAGAGGGTGATATTAATACCTTCCAGTACTGCTAAGAAAACAGTGATATAAATAGCAGTAACAATGTTTCCAAGTTTTTGCTCTAACTTCCAGATCACATTAAAATTCCATCTTTGATTAAGGAAAGCCTCAAAAAAATAGCAGCTACGTTAAAAAAAAAATAAATTTAAATGTCCCTTCCTCATTTCCTGAGGGCTTGTCTCACCAGTGAAAAGCATAACTATTAAGTGGAGTGATTCTTCCTGCTACACAAATCCCATCAAAATTAATGATACAGTTGTGAGGGGCCAAGCACACTCATTATCTTGAAGGTATCAGGACTCCATAAGCATGATCCTGATAGAGGATTCTTTTTCTCTGTCTCTGCTCACCTCAACATTAGGAGAAGGACATGCTGCTGGGGGTGATCCATCCAACCAATCTGAGATACTGATGTTAGGACAAAAGGAGTTACCTCCACAGGCTATGTGAAGTGCTTGGTCTTAAGTGTACAACTTTTCAACAGGATGCAAGATGAGTTTCACACCTTGCATCTTCATGTTCTTGCATGAAGCCCATCCCTTCTCATTTAGTTACAACACAACATTCGGAAAGACACAGGTATCTTTGACTTACATATCTCACTTGTGATGAGTTTATTCAAATTCTTAGCAAGTTGTTCCAATGGCTAGCATATGTGGGTGTTATATATTCATGTATTAATTTCTATTGATGTATCTTTTCGTGCAGTGATCACATATTACTCCACCTGTATACAATGGCTAAAGCAATAATGTTTCATTCTCAGGTAAATTTGTGGCTGCTCTAATAATAACAGTTACACATCTCTGTTGTCTTTGTGATGACTTTATCCCAGTACTTATAGACTCTAATAAGGAATTGAGGCTCTGCTATGTGTGGTATGAACACATACATGGGATGACATTACAACATTGTAGCAGTCATATACTCTGATCTCTCTCTGTTTTGCAAACTGATAAGCAGAGCCTATTCCTGTTGAAGAGAGATCCTTCAAAAAGTGTGGATGATCCCAAGCAATTACCCTAGTAAGTCAGCAAATTCCAGCCTCAAGAGCCCAAAAGTGTGGATAAAAAGTTGTGCTTGGAAAAATAAACAGTTATTGAAGATAAATTTGCCACAGAAATGTATCACATGTCATGCTATGCGTTTTGAGACAACTCCTCAAGTCTAGCAATGAGTTGTATGAGCAAATCAAATAGTCAAAATTTATAGGTTATAAGTATCCCAGTAATAATATAAATAGCAGTAATATCAATATCTCAGTAATAATACCATTATCTCAAGACCAGTGGGACATCTTGGTTTACTTGAACAAGACCAAAAGCATCGATCTATTGCCCACTTCCCAGAAGAGCACATGGAGCATTAGAGAGAGGAAGTGCCTCTTATTTTCCCCTGGGAAAAAAAGTAGAAAACTTTTGGGTTTAAATGAAAACACATGCTGAATTTTCCATTTTAAAATATGCAGGATAATACTTGTTTTCCTATACGGATTAAGTCCCTGTCCTGAACAAGATCTCTGTCTGGGATGCTTTATAATAATTTTGCTTTTGGCAAGTTTAGAAATAAACTCAGGACATAATTCAGAATTGAGTTCCTAATCCAAATTGGGATTTAAAATATAAAACGAAAGTCTCGGTATAACCCAGCCATGGAAGATGCAGCTACACAGATCACCTAAAGTTTTAATGAAGTCTAAAGAAAATTGACTCAGAAGATTCTCAGAAAACCTAGCCAATTTTATTTAAATACCTGAAAAATAATTTATATCCTTAACTTCAGGCACAAAGGTTTGAAAACCTAATTGGCTTAGCCAATATTACACAGAAAATTAGCATTACCCCTTTCTGTCTATAGCAGTTAAGTAGAGCCAGAGCACAGGCTGAGATTTTTTTTCCAAAATTTGATCTGCTATAGATTTAAATTGTTCCTTGCTCTCTGCCAAGGTTTTGGACAGGTCTGCCTAGTAGTCACCGAAAAAAAAAAGACCAGTCTGAGAACTCACACAGGCCATGGCTATTCCCAACAAATGAGGAGGACTCTGCCTTGAGAAGGAAGGCAGCTCAGCACTTTCAGAGCAGCCAGCCCTGGAGCCCTCATGTTCATTGACTTATCTCTAAATACACAGTGTTTAAGGAACAATACCAGCCTTTTTATTTTTGTCCTGAGCCGCAGGACCAGTAAAGGATTTTGGTTGTTTCTGAACCACTGAATAATATTCTTTTCCTTCACTGAGTTCTTCAGCTGTCTTTGAAATACCTTTACTATGTGCCAAGGAAACATACAGATCTCAGGAATTAATTCCACACTGCATGATGCTTGTTCAACTTCAGATATTTCCTAACCATTTCAACCTCTCTGGCTGTCAAAATTCCCTGGGATTTTTCAAGCCAATATATGGAAATTTTACAGTGATCCTTACTCCCTCCATATATAATCTTCTTTCCTCCAGATTTGTGCCTTAGGAGTTGTAATTTATTGTTTCACCAGATATTTTTTTGATCAAGAATCTTTAATGCAGAAAGGTATTTCATTAGTTTCCTTGTGCCTCATGCTTTGCTCAGCAGTTCGCAGCTTGAGGTTTGTAAAAAGTATTTCAACCAAGAAAATTAGGAACCTTTGTATTTTGAGTATCATTTCCCTGAACTTCCCTCCACCCCTCCCCACCCCTGCTCTTAAATGATATTACAGCATCATGAAAACTCTACTTTCATTTCCTGGAGAGATTATATATTCTGAAATTTCAAAATTTGTATAGATTTTTCTCTCTCTGAGTCATTTGCCCCCAAAACAAGGGTCTAAAGTAATCTGCAAGCTCAGCTGTGGGGCAGATTGAGATCAACTTGCCCCAGAGGAAAGATGCTGATTTCCAGGGCAGCTATGCCTTATCTTTAACTGAAAAACAATAGTCCAAACAGTTCTGTCAATGCTATTACTGTGCTGCTCATTTACCAATGATCTGGACCAGAACATGCAATGGGGAGAAATACACAGATATCCATACGCCAAAGTTAATTACTAACACAAATGGATGTTTACTAATATATGTTGTAGGAGAAGTTTTCACTCTAGGAAAATATTATCAGACCCTATGGACATCTATTCCCCACTTTTCTTTTTTTTTTTTTTAATGAGCTCAGGAAAGATTAAAGCCCTAATTAAACACATATTTTATTTCTGTATTTAGGGTTTTGTTTTGTTTTTTAAACTGCATCCTTTTAATATAAAACCGACATTCTGGCATTGCTCATATGCCCAGAAGAATTAGATAATCAACAGCAGTTTATAATAAGAGTGTGCCAGAACAAAGTATGAAGTTCAATAAAGAGGGTGTGTTTTCCTTCACACAGTTAGGAGACATCGGATTTTCTTCTGGGCTTGAAGATTTATTCTTCAAGACAGGCTCAGGGCTGCAAATGTGCTACAGCTTGAATCCATTTATTTGAACTACAGTCAAAGCTGGGAGCTGTTAAAATTAATTTTTAAAAAAATTATATATATAAGTAAATGTCCATAATTTGGGCAGGATAGAGACACAAAATATATACAACTGTATTCAAACTAATCATTAGGTTGGGACCCAACTTCCCTCAACTTCAGACTTCTGTGTGCCCAGAAGTGGGTATTTTAGATCCCAGTTTTAGTCTAAGAGCGAATTCATTCAGTCAGCCAGCATACATTCAACAGTTGAGCTGGTCTCCAAAACCTTTCAAATCTGCTGCCTCCATCTCCAGTGACAGGAGTGGGGTACCTGGCATGCATGAAAACAACTGCAAGGAAATAAAATTTTGCTGCTAGAAACCAACACCCTTAGTGCAGAATTGCTGCTTGAAATCAGTTGAAAGGAGACTGGGGTAAATAGCTGAGCTTTAAAAGCCTATTTCTGTGGCAGATGGAATTAGCTAAAGTTCATTTCCCTCTTCCTGTTCAAAATACCATCACATCCTCTTTTCAAGGAGGTGGATTAGAGAACAGCAGTAACCCATGGCAGACTCATAGCACTAAAATGATGGATAAACGCCTTTGGATGATGCATAAGGAAGAGAAAAGCTGCCTATAAATAAGAAAAGGAGACAGATAAGAAATTCTTAAGTGAAATAATAATATTGCCACTAAAACAATATTGTTTACCCTGATGATGCATAAGGAAAGTTTCTAAAATTTGGTGGGATGAGTTTCTGCAACAGCCTGACCTTACCCAGAAAACCAGAGGACCATGCACATGCTAGAGCTGCCCAACAGTAGCAGTGGATGAAACGTGATGATCAGCATGGTCTTTTCTGATTGTGGGAGCCTAAATAAGAGCTGGTGTTAATAACGTGCCCTGGGGTGAACTACTACTGTTTATTATGCATAATATTTCTAGTGTTGTGGTGATTAATCAAGAGGGGCTCCTCTTTTGCTCCTTGCTATGTGTAAAAGTAGCAAAATTACCATAACTTCCCCAAAGACTTTACAACCTACAAAGTTTTTACTCATTATCATATTTAACACTGTTTTCATTAAAAAAAATCCACAACACAACATACCAAAGTCTTTCTACAAATGAAGGCAGACCACAATAAATATTTGAAAAGAACCATCAAATTATCTGCCCTGGAATTCAAATGTGGTAGCTGGTAGGAAGGTCTCAGAATTTCTGTCAGGGATTTCCAGATAGGTGGTAAGACCACACCTTTTCAGAACCACAAGAATTTTTTTATTCGAGAATACAGAATTTATTCCCATATAAAAATATACAGGTGAGATCCATGATGTTATCAAATAATTCTTTGTTGGTCTCCTACTTACTGGAACGTTGTGCATGCAAGACACAGGCAAGCGAGCTAAACCAAGAAAAGTACTTTTACTAAAATTAAAAGATTTATGGAAGTATCCAAAGATTATAAGATGTCAGACTTTTTTTTTCCCTATCTCTAAAAATATTTTAGCTGTGTCACTGAATCACCAGATCAACTATCACCCAGTAACAATCCAGGCAAAAATCTTATTTGCAAAGCACTAAACCCACTGGGAATGTAGATTATCAGGTAAAAATTATACTAACTCCTAGTAAAAGTTATCACTAGCTGCTCTGTGCACAGGTGACTCTCACCAGCTGAGCATCCAGACCCACAAGTGTGATAATAAGTCTGCTTTTGCTGACTTGACTGCAAATCCAGTCTAATTCAGCAGGTTTAAATCTAGATTAGCTCTGTGTAAAATGAGATCCAAATTGGCTACGGCTGAGGGATTTGCTTCATGTTCCAGTTGAGTTTGACTCACCCACAATGCCTGTGTTTCTTAAGATATTAATGGAAATGAAAAGAATGGATTCTTGCTGTTCTTAACTGCAACCGCTAATGATAACTGCTGTGTAGAGATGTGCCAGGACTGAGGGATAAAGCTTCTGTGATGTAACATGACAGTTATTTTTAATCTACTTAATATTTGTGGTTTATTCCTGTTGCTACAGGCCAGGGTCTAGGATGCTTAAGTTTTGCTTTGTAGTGTGTTTCCTTTGTGAGAACTTCCTTCTCCAGGATACAAGTTAATTAGTTCACAAGGATCACACTTATTGTCCTCAGTAGATGCAACACTGAATGGAAACTCACCTAGAAGTTGACATTGTCACTATCTATGATTGCACTGAGGATGTTATTTATACATGAGGATTACCTGTCCATACGTTTGTCTTTCCATCCACATGCTTGCTGTTTCCTAGTCAGAGAGATTTTACCCAAAAATCTGCTGCTCAGTGACAGTCAAAGCTCCAAAAAGGTCTTGGCTTTCTCTAGTGTGCTTGAAAGGTACTGGTGATTGATCCTCAGTCAAAAATAAAGGATTTTTAAGTAAAACTATTTGTTTTGTTTTGTTTTGTTTTGTTTTCTTCCTTAAAATAGAACCTGTATCCATCAGTTTTTCCCTAAGACACTACAGAGGACATTCAGAGAGTTTCAAACCACCAGGCTTTGTTTAATTTATCTCTTGGTGGCTACGTTTCACTCAATCCCAGTGAACTCTGGGGGTGGACTTAGCATAAGACCATGAGTGCTTGGCTGGGGATATGTGAAAGAAATGGAAAAGGCAGAAGGACAAGGTCAAGGAGAATGCCACCACAGTGAGAAGCATAGAAGAATGCAAACACAAAAGCAAACAGGTGGTGTTTGCTTTACCAATGCCAATAAATGAACAAAACACTTGACTGAAAAAACTATACTGTTGTTGGCTTTGCTGCTAGCTGCCTGCAGAACCCCATGCAAGTTGTGCCTCAGTGTCCTCATCTGGTAACTGAAGGTAGTAATAATACTTTTACAACTGTATTGTTTATTAAATAAAGTGACTTTTAAGGCTACAGGTATAAATCCTTACTACCATTCCCATTAGTCAACCACGAGAAGACTGTTAAGCCACAGACATTGACTGTGTCCCTAGGCAGAAAGCAAGGTGACCCAGAGACACTTGCCCTCGTTCTTAGGGAGATTCCCTGGATCCTGGAACTGGATGAGCTGCCTTCTGCCCAAGTTATTTATTTCATCTAAAAAGCTGGAAGGATTTTTTTCAAGCAGGTAACTCTTAACTGTGATCCTGTTGGTAGTACCTGAATATGGTCCAGCAAATTCACAGGCTTCGTACTGTATGCACAGACTCCCATGGGAGTCAGACCAGAACTCATCTGCATGGCACTTTGTTCCCATCTTTGCTTTCACTCACTCTGCATCTCTCTTCTCTTTAGATTTAAAGACCTTGACAGCAAATTTTTTCTCACTTGAGCTAGCGAAATCACAGAATCATAGAATGGTTTAGACTGCAAAAGACCCTTAAGATCGAGTCCAAATACAGATTTACATCGGAATTTTAGTTGCAAACGCTGGCTATTCATAGTAATAATTATTACAACTTTAATTTACTGATCTTTGTGCTATTGTTATCACCACATTTTGGCTGATTTAATCTTTTGGGCAGCTTTTTCATGATTACCCTTCATTTAACCAAGCATTCTTGCAAGAAAGGGAAGGTGGGGATAGGTGAAGAGGTATTTTGTAAGTAGAGTTATAATTCTTTAAGAATTTAATGGGACATTTCTTATCCCCGGTGAGGGAGTTGGTTGGGATTCCTAAATCTGACCTTTTCCCGTGTTTAATTTTCCCTTCCTTCCATCGCCCCCGCACTAATCTGGGTGGCTTATCCCTCCTTTTGTCATGCTGCCATTTTTTTATGGAATCATCACACATGCTCAAAATACTTCTCTCTCCCACTCTCCAATAATCTTAAGCATTGACAGGATTTCACACAAGCTTTTCCAAGAGTTTGTCTTCAAATGGTGCTGGATTTCAGACATGCTGTGAAGGCTTTTTCCTGCCTTTCAGGGTGGAACACACTCAATCCGTCCTATTTTCTAAGATGTGCTGTTGTCTCTTTCAAATCCCACTGAAGGATCTCAATGCATGGCACAGCTTCCCTGAATGAGCCTGTTGTCTGAGGGGCAGAGACAATGGGCCTTATTTAATGAGATTAGTTACAATAGGAAAAACAGCTAAAAGAAAAAGGGGGTGGGGGCAAAGAGGCAGTTATAGCGATTGGGCTGACTGTTAAACCATTCTTTTATGCAACTTTGGCAGCAACCATACCTTTTCCTGGATATTTGCCAACATCCTTCACAGTATAGGCTCAGTCGTTGATTTTTTTGTTACGATTTCCGCTCGACTTTACAGTTGCATGGCCTATGGTGCAATTCGTTTCCGCTGCGAAAATGCTCCAGTACATTAACACTTCTGCCTGCTTGCAACTTGATCAAAGATAATGTATCTCTCTGCTTTAATTTACTCTTAAGGATGGGGTGTTGTTGGTTTATTTTTTGAAAGAAGCAATGCAGATTTATCTCAAGCTGTGTCCCCACTGAAAATGGGGACCCTACTTTGTAGGCGACAACCAACGGTGACTGCACTTACAGAATATGTTCAGAACCAACGGTGACTGCACTTGCAGAATATGTTCAGTTATGGAAAAACAACTCCAGGAACAGCTGTCACACATTGTAAAAATATCATAGAGTCGTAGAATCATAACCACTCCTCATCAGACTCATTCTGCAGCCCCTTCACCAGTTTTGTTGCCCTTCTCTGGACACACTCCAGCATCTCAATGTCTTTCTTGTAGTGAGAGGACCAAAACTGAACACAGCTCTTGGGATGTGGCTTGACCAGTGCCCAGTACAGGGGGATGACCACTGCTCTGGTCCTGCTTGCCACACTATTCCTGATATAGGCCAGGATGCTGTTGGCCACCTTTGCCACTTGGGCACACTGCTGCCAGGCATCTTTCCAGCCACCCTTCCCCAAGCTCATAGCTTTGCCTAGGGTTGTTGTGACCCAAGTGCAGGACCCAGCACTGAGCCTTGTTGAGCCTTATACAGTTGGCCTTTGCCCATTATCAATCGAGGCTGCCCAGATCCCTCTGCAGCCCTCCTACCCTCAAGAAGATCACCACTGCTGCTCAACTTGGTATTGTCTGCAAAATTACTGAAGGTGCACTTAATCCCCTTGTCCAGATCACTGATAAAGGTATTAAAGAGAAATGGTCCCAGCAATGAGCCCTGGGCAACACAGCTTGTGACCAGCCACCATTCTGATGTTCTCTTCAGAGAAACAAGCACCTTTCAGAAGGCAGCTTCTGTACTACTGCATTTAAGCAGCTGTCTGTGTAACTGCTCAGATGTGTAAAGCAATATGGATACACAAGATGGTTAGAGTGGGTTGGCAATGGGAGTGGTTGCAGCAAGCCTGTTTCCTTTCCCTCTGTTTTCTTGGTGAAGGCTACAGGTTTTAAGGCACTATGAGAATCCATGTAGTCACATGCCTTCTCTTTGAAACTGGACATGGACAAACTCAAAACCATGAGTACTAAATGCTAGGTTCACTTGGCATCTGAGGATAACAGCCATACTTGATCAACTAAAATAAATAAACCAAAGAATGCTAGATATGACAATTCTGAATTTTAACAGTTCCAGGAAGAAGGTTGTTTCCATATTTTTACTTAAGTAGAGTGTAATGATGTGATAGCATGTTGTAGTTTGGTTTCCATAGGACACAACCCAAATTATTTCTTGGGTCTATGGTTTAAAACCTAGAAAAAGCAACAAGATCTGGCTTGTATTGTTCCACCTTATGTTTTGTTAAAGGACTTTGCAGCTTCTTCCTTCCTCCTATCCACACTGCCAGCATAAATCTATCAACAGGATTCAAACCTCAGCTCACACTGACAGAGGTATCTAATAGCAAGACTTGGCTCTTATTCTCTAGTACCACATCAAAAGCACCCTACTAAGCTGCTCATGAGTTTTTCCCTGTCTCCATGCACTTTACAGATTGTCAGACCTAGGCTGCACAGCTCCGAGACCAAGTAGCTATGAAAGGTAGGCAAGGATCTACAGTCTTCTAGGAGAAATGAGAGACTGAATCGTTCTGAGTTCAAACTAAACCACTGGATAATTGCAGAGTCTTATTACTCAGCAGTCTGCAAAAACTCATACACTGGGCAAATCTGTGACAGTTTTCACATGAACAGAATCCCTGACCTTGTTTTAGGTCATTCCTCAATGGTTTCTTGATGATTCTTCCAGTTTGTTCTTTGAAATACTAAGATCGTTCAGTGGAATAATTTCAAAAAGAAAAACAAAAGAAAAAAACAACCAAAAATTCCACCACAATACTCCTCAAAAAATACCCCAATCCTAAACCAAATGAACCCCCAAAAGGATGAATGTTAATTCTGGACAAAGAATTTTTCTCGTCAAATGTTTTCATTTTGGCAAAATCATAAACACAGAATCATAGAATGGTCTGGGGTGGAAGGGACCCCAAGGTTCAGAGTTACAAACCCCCTGCCACAGGCAGAGCCACCGATATGATCTAGACAAGATTGCCCAGGGCCCCATGCAACTTGGCCTTGAACACTTCTTGGGATAGGGCAGCCCATTCCAGTACCTCACCACTCTCTCTGTAAAGAACTTCCCCCTAATATCTAATCTAAACCTTCCCTCCTTTAGCTTCAAACCATTCCCCCTTGTCCTGCCAGTCATTGCCCTTTAACAAGCTGATTCCCCTTCTGTTTCTCTGCTCTCTTCAAGAACAGAAAGGCTGCAATGAGGTCCCTCCACAGCCTTCTCTAGGCTGAACAAGCCCAGCTCTCTCAGCCTGTCTTTGTGGGGGTAGAGGTGCTCCAGCCCTCTGATCACCTTTCTGGCCCCCCTCTCACCTCTCCAACATGCAACAGTAGATTTTTATCCTAGAAGGAAATTTGATTTCCAGCTATGCCTATTCTAAAAATGAAAAATAATTCTCTGTTTCTTTTTGCACCCATATTAAGCAATACGTCATTTCAAGTATTGGTAAAGTTGGAGTGGAGTCAATAGTCAGCATCAGCTCTCACTCTGTGCAGGTGGGCAATCTGGCCCTGAACAAATAGGTTATTTTAAGTGATGTCCTTTGGTCAATGAAGCTGTATTATAGACTTTGGTATGTCACTTTATTCTTGGTTTCTGGATGGCATCAAATTATATGATCGCTCTATAACTTGACAACGGCACAGTTCAAATCCATGTACAAAGGGCACGATTCTGTCATGTTCTATCTGTGAGAATTCATCCTACAAAGAAAAGGGCAATCTGAGGAATAATTCACAAAACAGAAAGCCCTGAGAGAGTCTGTAACCCAGCGATGGTATCTGTGTAAAATAGGCTACAACCAATCCTCAAAACTACTGCTTGCACAATGTTTGATAATAACTCTTAATGGATATGTTAAAGCATGATATTTTCATTGGTATTAATCACTATTATAGTATCTAAGTTCAAGAGAGGGGTGAAGAGTCATGAATCCTAGCTAGTTACTAAATAAATAGAAAGAATCTCAGTGCCTATTAGGCATCCTCCATGTACATCACAACTACTTCTCAGCATTGATTTTATACGAAATTGATTTCTGGCAGTCCCTCATGGACTGTGGGATGAATCCTTACCCCTCTCTTGTATGCAGATATAGGAATAATGCCTGAATAAGTGTTAGGTACCATGGTAGATAGGCTAAATGGAGTATTATGTTCCTAACATGCTGACACTTTTCTAAAACCTCCAAACTCACCTATCATATAGACAAAGAAGTTAAGAGTTGCAACCTGGGTTGCGAGATAATTTGTGAATTGAACTAAAATCACTAAAATATGACTGAAGTCCTATTTGCACACCCCAAACTACTGGTTGAAATGGGCTACAGTGGATAAAAGTGTCCTGTAACCCCAATATGATCTCCTCTGATGTTAGAGTGCAAAAGTGTGTCTTCCATTTGCGTGTGAGGAAAAGCTTCTTCACTCTGAAGGTGCCCAAGCACTGGGACAGGATGCCCGAAGAGGCTGAGAAGTCTCCTTCTCTGGAGACATTCAAAAACCTCCTAGACGTGATCCTGTGCAACCTGCTTGAGGTGATCCTGCTTTAGCAGGGGGTTGGACTAGATGATATCCAGAGGTGCCTTCCAACCCCCACCAGTCTGTGATTATGTGATTCTGTATAGCGACTGAAAGGAAAAGGTAGGATGAGTGGGATAGAAATCTCGAAGAAGGAACTGAGACTTAGATCAAGAAGACAGAACCTGCATTGCTTAAGATTTCTGTTAAAAAAATGACGTAAAACCATAATCAAGGGGACTTCTATGGAAAAATGATTCACAAGAGTTGGCTATGATGTATATAATAATCAAAGACAATACTGAAAAGGAAAAACATTTCACTTGTATTTTATGTGAAATAATATAATATATTTGGGCAGATTTGCATGTAAGGTGTCTTAACACCAAAAATCTCAAAACTTTGTTCTGAAAGTGTGCTGCTGAAATGACCTTCAGAATCAGACTGCCCAGGTTTCTGTATTAAAGATCAAACACACAGAGACATCAACAGCTAAAATGTCACTTAAACCCTAATGTATATAAATAAGCAGTCCATATTATTCATTCATCAAAGCGGAGATGATGAATCTGAATTTCCTATTGGGAATGGTTGAAGGCCTTTGTTAAACCAAATTGTACCTGGAAATCTTTGGAAGAGTGCTAGGTGTTCCATGACAGACCCAAAACAGACCTGACTTAGACCTACAGGTAATTGAATTCCACAGCATAGGACTTACTTTGATGGCTAGTGTATTAGTATAGTTTGAGACTTGGAGAACTAGTAGATGTCAGGCACAGACTGCTCATCTTCAAGATGATAGTATGGCTGTAAAGCAGGCGGGACGCAGGGTGTAAATAAAACTTATCTGTATTTCTCTGCAGTCACAGTGTAAATATGAAAAAGAGGAGTTAATACGATAGTGCCATAAGGACATTAATCCAGCATAGTAAACTTGTTCTATTGCATTGTTATTTTAATTTTATATCTCCCTTTCTTATTTTATGGCATGTTTTGTTGGCAGCTTCAGCAAGCACCCATCAAGGAGTTCGCCTTACAGAAAGAGCCACTCTTGCCTTTGATGCAAATAAAGAAATCACACACACAGTGTGAAAGGTTTGATCAGGGCATCATCATCATCATGAGAAATGTTACATTTCTCAGCTCGCCCCGAAATCTCACTTAGCTCCAGGGGAAGCAATTTTGGTCTGCTTCAGGGAGATGGAGAGACAGTTCTTTTTCCCACTGCTGTTAAGCATCTGCCTGCGGTCAGGCAAAAGGGAAGAGCTTCCGGTTCATTTCAACAGAAATAATGAAACTGTCAACAAGTAAGGAAAATGAAGGAGTTCTGAGCCGGGCTATTTGTTTTCATCAACCCTCATCTCTTTATTCAATCAGTAAAGGAACAACTAGTAGAAAAAGAAGGTGGTAAGAGGCACTTGGAGAGTATGTGAAGGTATATGAGTGAATCCAAATGTATACTGCACTTAGAAATCAAACCTATGACTACATCAAGTTTGACTTGCAGTGCCTGTTTTCCTCTACCTTATAACTGGCAATCACTTCAATATATTTTTACTTAATTTCTGATAATGATTATAACTTAAATAATCCTTTCTATAAATTTCTTGTGGTTCTAGCATGGTTGTCCTGATCTTCCATTTACCATTTTTATATATTAACACAGCAAGCTAATTCTTCAGTCAATTGACTGTGAATTTCTATGAATATTTTGCTGATGTCTTTTTTTATATTTCATAGAATCATAGAATATACTGAGTTGGAAGGGACCCATAAGGATCATCAGTCCAACTCCTGGCTCCACACAGCCGACTCAGAGCATGATATTTCTTTCATACTTTTTGGTACAGCGTAACACGGCTTTCTGTTTGGTATTGGTCCCTAACATTTCCTAATCTATTAATCTTGGGTTTTCACTGTCACAGAATCATAGAATCACTTAGGTTGGAAGACACCTTTAAGATCACTGGGTCCAATCCCAGCCTAACCCTGCCTAGTCCACCTCTAGATCATGTCCCCAAGCACAACATCTACACGCCTTTGAAATACCACCAGGAATGGTGATGCCACCACTTCCCTGGGCAGCCTGTACAGTAAAGAAATTCTTCCTGATATCTAACCTATATCTCCCCTGGTACAATTTGAAATTGTTTCCTCTCATCCTATCACTTATTACCTGAGAAAAGAGACCAACCCCCACTTCTCTACAGTCTTCTTGCAGGTAGTTGTAGAGAGTGATATGGTGTTTCCTCAGCCTCCTTTTCTCAAGGCTAAAAAGCCCCAGCTCCCTCAGCTACTCCTCACAGGACTTGTGCTCCAAACCCTTCACCAGCTTCGTCGCCCTTCTCTGGACACGCTCCAGCATCAAAACGTCCTTCCTGTAGTGAGGAGCCCAAAACTGGACACAGCACTCAAGGTGTGGCCTCACCAGAGCTGAGTATGATGGAACAATCACTTCCCTACTCCTGCTGGTCACACTCTTCCTGATATAGGCCAGGATGCCATTGGCCTTCTTGGCCACCTGGGCACACTGCTGGCTCATGTTCAGCTGGCTTTCCACCAACACCCCCATTTCCTTCTCCTACAGGCAGCTCTCCAACCACTCTGCCCCAGGCCTGTAGTGCTGTCTGGGGTTACTGTGACCAAAGAGCAGGACCTGGCACTTGGCCTTGTTGAACCCAAACTGTCCTTAACTTCATTTAATTCCTTAAGTAATTTTCTGTCTTCTTCTGGTTGCCAGTATGTAGTTATTTTCCATTTTCCATATATTAAATACTTTTCTTAACACCTCTGCAAATATTTTACTGCATTTGCTGCCCCTGGTTTCAGCAGAAGAAATGGAAGACCCAAAACCTATGCACCTGCATAAACGTACACAAGACCACTCCTTACCCAAGAGTTTTTAAACCTCAATAATTATCTGAATTAGATGATGAGTTTTCCAGCTGTGATTTTTTCCAACTTGACCTTGTTAACACATTTTTAGTGAGTTCTGAATGCATTCCTTCTCATTTTATATTTAGATTTTAAGAGAAACCTGAGATGGTTTTTTCTCTTAATGCTGAGTCACCAAATGGTCACTGAAAAAGCATGTGCCTTTCTGAACAGCATCCAGTTTTGATATAAAGACTTTTCAGGGACTAAAGTCAGTAAGAACAAGATTTTTTTCAGTGGTGTCTGAGTGAAACCCTGAGCATTTCCTTTTTTCCTCCAGGGCTAAAATTGAGAATATTTAATTCTATACTTCTACTCTTCAGCTTTATCAAGAGTATTAATCACTTCCCAGATGCTTTTCCTTTAAGAAGGTCTCACATTTCCCACATTCTTTGAAAAGGATCATATTTTCTAATGTATTTGTTTAGAGGATGGAAATAAAACAAGAGGACACCAAAAAAAACCCACCAAACCCCAAACAAAATGAAACAAACCCCACCAAGTACCATACCAGAATCTTTACAGTATGGAGTGAGACATCGCAAGGCTGTGAATTTTTGTCAGTGTAACTGAGTGTAAAAAAGCTAAAATGCTGAATCTTCCATTTTTGTGAAGAATGAGAAACCTTTTGAAGCTACAGCAGGACAGTGGCAGTAATGTGAGCTGCCAGTGCCACGAGTCTGTGCCTGAAAACCCATTATGGAAATCAGTCCCAATAAATTATTTGCTTTGACTTTTCCCATCTCATACAAAGTAACTGTTCATTGTCCAACTAATAAAAGAGAGATTTAGAAAACCCTTAATAACCAGTAATTAGCTTTCTATTTCCTGCTACAAAAATTGAACACACTAAAGAACTGAGTCATTTGTATCATTTTCAAGGAAGGAATTGTCATTTCTGTCATAGATCCTCCCACAAAGTTGTGCTTAATTTTAGCATCCAGATTCTAACTGACGGCCAGGATTATCATCATCATGGAAGTGAAGAGGATGTAGGAAATGGGAGAAGGAAACAGAAGCTCTTCTGGTTTTGTTTGAAATTATGAGCATAAAACCACAAAAAAATCTAAATAAAGTGTAGAAGCAAGATAATTCCTACGAGACAGCTATCCACCCTCAACATTGGCAGACAAGCAAATCATTAATAACAACAACAAGGGAGTATTCACTCTTGTAGAGCAATGTAGCTTAGTGGCTCTGTGCTGTGTGGAGAGAGAGGCTAATGTTGAAAAAAAAGCACAAAACACTTCTAAATATTTCCTTCCTCCATAGTAGAAACCATCTGAAATTAATGAGTCTTATTAATGTAAATTGCACCACACTGTCAGACATAAATATCCCAATACCAAAGGGGCCCATTACCATTAACATCAAAAATGATCAACAAATAAAACTGTTAATGCCACAATATTTACTGGACAAATTGACTACACTCCAAGATAGGCTTATGATCATGTCTTGCTGTTTGATTTCATTTCCCTGCAAGATGCACTAATGCATGTTGTTATGTGCAGCTGTGGCCGCTTTCCATAAAAAATATCTGTTTCCTATTGGGAGGTGTAGAGCTCAACTTAATCATTGTTATTTTCCCCTCCTTGTGAAAATTAAGCTTTTTGATCTTTTCGGAAATGATAAAGGAAAAAGCATTAGATTTTTATTAGAAAGGATAGAAACGAGCTTGAAGATTGGTTCTCAAGAGAAAAAAATAAAACCCAAAAATCAAACACAAAAAAACCCACCCCAAAACAAAACACCAGACTAATGATTTAAGTCGATCACAAACAGATGTTCTCCTAGAGAGCTAATAAATTTTTTTCTGATTTTTTTTCCATCAGAAATGCAAAACACAGCAGACTTTGAGTAAAATATCAGATTTTTCTGCTGACATTTTCTCAAACTGATTTTTTTTAAAGACACCAGATTTGCAGCAAGAAAGCTCTGGTTTATCACCGGTAGAAAAATACAGAAATAAAATTTCAAATATAGCGTGTAGGAAGATGAAAAAGCTCATACAAACACATTTCAAATTCTATGAAAATAATTAAGACAGCGACTCTAATTTTTTTAAGTTTTAGCATAGATTTTTCTCTGCTTTTCAAACAGCTGAATTTGAGTTTTTAGAATATACTTCAAAATTTTAAGATATAGTTCTGTCTAACAAGAATGTCAAGTAAGAGAAGGAGCTTTTCTGTCTTCAGTGTGTGCATAGCACTCAGCTGTGTGGAGTCCTGGTTTACGTAAGAAGAACTTAAGCTCTCCTACTGTAAATATGTCAATGGAGTTCAAAGAAATAACACTGTTATCTGTGTGAACTATTAAAACGGAATGAAGAGCAAATAAAAACTTGCACATTGAACTGAATTCTTTCCTGTGGGTTTGTTTTGAAAGGTGATTCCTATTCAAACAATATCATCATCCTCTGCTGTTTCCTAAAACTGAGCCACGGAGTCTAAAGCAAAACAAATGGTGCTTATACCACTTTACTGCTAAGTTTGGGAAGTTTTCCATATAGGGTCCTGACTGACGTGAATCAAAGCTTACTGCTTAGCTATTACCCGGCACTGGACAGGGAAACCATGACTGAATTCCCCTATTGCACATGCACAACTTGGTAAAGAATACTGATCAACTCCAAGTTTGGCTTTAGACACCTAATTCCCATTGACTTTCACTGTGTTTGGATGTTATAACCTCTTTTTGCAAACTCCACATCTGTGGATACGAGTTAGGTCTTCATTTAACCATTGAAACCCCAGGCATAATTTCTAAACAAGTCATCTGAGCTCCCATAATGGTTGGTAGAGGAGGATGTGCAGCTCCAGAAGGCTATTTGTCCAATCTGGAGGAAGCTATGTGGAGTAAATTTCTCCTCAAGAAGTCTGCCACTTTCACTGTAGCTGTTTTTGAGTTAATACTACATATCCAGATTTTAGATTAAGTGAAATTATTCCTAAATATAATATCAGTATTACAGCATCAGTATGGGACTCAAATCTTTGATCTCCTAAGTATCTGAAAGAAAAATATCTGGCCAAAAAAACCCCCCAAGATCCACTCCTGTATGGCAGCCAAGCAGAAAGCCTGTGATTTTCTGATCTTTCTATCAGTACATAACTTTTGTGTTCATTTTAAATTAAAGAACCTTATTTTTTTACAAAAGATATATGAAAAAAGGATAAATAGATAACACAGAGGTACACTGGACTTCCTTCACCCTCACAGAATTCATACTTAAACTGAGCCAGGGACAATTTGGGGACTTATGCTACCTGGCACTACAGCACTTATATCCATATAGCCATTCCCTATCACCTTTAAATCCAAACTACCCAGTGGGGAGTGCTCCAATGCTGTTGCCCAAATGATTCATGTGAATTTTGTGCTAAGGGATAGCTAGCCATAATCCAGTGACTACATTAACAATGTAATGGTAGTAACTACGCTGTGCCACTGACCTCCTATTCCAGGTTTACTAGTTCAAAGGTAGCCGTGGAGTTTAAAGCAGCATCAAATGACTCATCTGTAGTAGCAAAATCAAGGAAGCCTCAACACAGTTCTTAACACATTGATCCACAGCCAGAGGTGAAAGGATTGCTTGACAGAGCCATGCCAAGGCAACAAAGTGTTCCCAGGCATTATCCTTCCCATGTGTGATTGCAGACTACAAATATTGCCTTTTCCAGCCTATGGGCCTTGCTGTAATTCATACTATTAAGAATCATTGTATTTTTCCACTGTTTTATCTACCTCATTTTAAACAACTTAGTCACTCATGTGCTGGCTGTATGGTGTAATTACTGAAGGTCACAGCAAAAGCCTGAAGCAGAAGCAGCAGAAAAACTCAACTGGTGGGGCCCCCAATTGACATCAGTTGACCTACTTTTGTTGAAGTCAATGAAGCCAGCAACAGTTGAGGGTTTAGCTCATTTTTTCATAATTACTTCTGCTTTAGTCACAACTCTGTCCTTTTTTCAGGACCACACAGTTGGGAGCTGCGCAAGAACTAACAACCACCTCTCCAAACAATGATTGTAATAAAGTAGTTGGTCCCTGCTCTGGTGGCTTATAAGACTTTATACTAACACTGCATTGATGCAGTTTGGCAGGGCTGGGTAGTATGCAGCATTTTATATACTACATGCTGTCCTCAATTTAGACAGCACAGTAAAAGTACTGGCTTTCTCCAGATCATTCGGACAGTCAGTCTTGACAGCATGACAGAGTAGGATTGTAGAATTATAGAATGGTTTGGGTTGGAAGGGACTTTTAAGAGTCATCTGGTCCAAATGCCTGGCAATGAGCAGGGACATCTTCCACTAGATCAGGTTGCTCAGTGCCCCATCAAGCCTGACCTTGAATGTTTCCAGGGATGGGGCATATCCCACCTGTCTGGGCAAGATGTTCCTGTGTATCACCACTCCCATCATAAAAAAAAAAACAAAAAAAGAAAAATAAATTCCTCCTTAGATAGAGTCTGCATCTACCTTCATTTAATTTAAAACCACTACTCCTTTTCCTATTACAACAGGCCTTACTAAAAAGCCTGTCCCCAACTTTCTTATAAGCCCCTGGTTCCCTCCAGGTCGCATCCTGTCTCTGAAGCATGTCAAACATCCACATTGCACAGTTTGGTGTCGTTTACAAACTTGCTGATGGTGCATTCGATTCCTCTGTCTGCATCACTGATATTAAACAGCACTGGAGCATCAGTACACAAGGCAGATAATTCAGGGGTGGAATACCATGACAACAGATGTCACTGCAGCCAAAACCATAAATGTTTTCAAAAAGCAGCAAGAAAAACTGGAGAAATAAGTTAATTCAGTTATGAAAAGTAGAGACACAGTTTGAACTTCTGGCTTCTAAAGTCTTTAAGACTTGCATTCCTGGAAGATCAGAACATATACTCAGGAAATAAACAGAATTTAAGCTTTTTCCTCTTTTGTAATCTTCCCGTGAGGACCCACTGCACATCACTCCCAAAATGAGCGTAATATCACTGGACATTTAGCTCTGCCACAGTTATGATTGTCCTTAGTAAAGCAGTCTTTACCCTTAACACTAAAATCCCTGTCTCCGCTTTCTGGCTGACTTCCATATTTTCAATTCAACAAGCTCATGCTGGGGTTTGAGCATTTCTGGTTTTCTTTTTTCCTTTTTTTTTCCCCCAGAAAAACCTTTTTTCCCCTCATCTTTACTTTTGCTTGATGCTGTTTCCTAGTAAGACTCTAGATATAGAATACCACTTAGATGTACACATATACATGTGTGTGTGCATACATATATACTGTGCTTAATTCTTTGCAATTAAGCTTGGTGATAATTGTTTTTGTGCATTAGTCATAATCACTTTTTAAGCAGCAAAGCCTATTACTGCTGTAGTGTGCGTTTCAGATGCCCTGCAGATTTGAGTAATTTTGGGTAATGCAGCTGTGTGTGGTAAAAAGATTTTACAATGCCTATAAAATTTTGCCTCATGACTCGTTCAGCAAGTGGATCTGTGGCACCGTGTAGCAATTTCAGTACTTTTGTTAAATACTGGATAGCATCACTTTGTGCACTTTTTTAAACAAACCCCACCCTTAGAGGTCAGAAGATCTGGAAGCTTAGGTGAGAGCTGTGTCATGAGGAGCACGTAGCTTCTGCTCCATCTCTTCACCTTTTGCTTAGGTTTTGGATGTGTGAATTTGGCTCATCTTCCCTTAGGTGTTGCTGAATGCTGTGACACCCAACTGAGGGGCTTTAAAAATAATAAAAATCAATCATAATGTATTTAAACCCAGGTGCAGGTGCAGCCCGTCCCTGCCGCAGGTCTGATGGGCACACAGGAGCAATGCGCTGTGGCGGGTTAGAGGTGCGGCTGCGCTTATCACAGCCACGAGAGAGTCACAAGACGCGCTGCTGCCAACACAGCAGTCACGACATGTCGCGACCCGCAGCAGAGTGACGTCACAAGGCCCGGTGTCGCAACCGCGGCCGGTCCCTGGGACACACGGTCACACGCGCACGGAGCACGACACGCGTGTGAGTCAATCCGTACAGGCTCGAAGCACACCCAGCCTTCACTCACCCGGCTCTCCGGGTCAGGGCTCTCGGCACGGCCCCTCCGCCGCCATCCTGGCACGGGGAAGGGTCTCCTCGCAGAGCTGCAGAAGCGGCTCCCCCCTCTCAGGCCCAACCCGAGGGGCGTTATGTGCTTCTATGCCTGATGTAGGTGACGGTGGGCAGGACTGTGCTGGGACTGGACAATGCCACCTTCCGTGTCTGTCATTAGCCGTGTCCCCCTTATCTCACGCCCTATCTGCCGCATCCCCTTGCATTGTCTGGGCCCATTGAAGCCAAATGGAGACCCATTGGCTTGCCTTTATCTTACAGCTGAATAACGGCTTGATTGGCACTCAGGGCAATTCAAGGCTCACCCCACGTTTCAGTTCCTTGAATTACGCAGCTCTGCCCTGTTTAGTCTGGGTTTACAGGACAACTCCAGTCTGAGCTACCTACAGAACTCCCCATAAGCTGTCTCTGCGGAGATGTGGCCTCAAGGCAATCCAAGGCTGAGTCGCTTCTACAACCCCCCACGAGTGGTCTGATGGGCTAGACATTGCCGAGACCTGTTTGCGGAACTCAGAGCCAGACGATCCTTACAAATAATTGTTGCTGTTGCACAAATGTCAGTGTTGCACAATGAACCACTAGAAAAGATATTTGCAGAAATGGTTCAGTAATCATGTAAATATATGTCAGTGTGAAATTAGAGGAGACTTGTTCAATTGGAGCCTAAGGTCCACTTTCTGTCATGAGACAGGGCTAAAGCATTCAAATGTCTACCTTCTCATCTCATTTAGGTGTCAAAATTTTGTTTGCCTGAGTCTTGGCTAGTCACTTACTGGGGCTTTCACAGTCAATATTAAGAAATCCTTTGAGATAGTGACTTGTCTCTTCCTAACATAGTGAGACTGGTAAAGAGCTCTCAGGAGGTACTAGTTTCTACTCATTGGTACAAAAGAAAAGACTGACAACACTAGATATAAGCACCTCATATTTAAATGTCCAACATGAAAAAGAGACAAATTTTACCATTTTCAATGTTAATCTGAGTCAGCAGACCAAGCAGTACAGGCAATTATGTCATAGCTGGTTTTATCTGTCACAATCTCATTTCCCTAAAAAAGTCTTTTAAGTTGGTGGAAAAACAGGCCAATATTCCATTTCTTCACTTGCTTTTTAAGGATCTTAAAGGGCACCAGCAACAGCTTTTGTAACAGTATTCAGAGCCTCAGTTTAATACAGTTTTAGCATATGGTGTTTTGGTTTTCATCCAGAGCTTCAGTAACAGGGTTATACAGCTCCTAGATCAATGCTGAGTAACATCGCACCAACTCAAGGACTGAGCTGAGAGATTTTGCTTTTGTCTGCAAAAAAAGCAATATAAGCCTGTCCTCCTTCAGCTAATCACAAGAAGAATACTTTTCACATCCTTATCTTTTGTGCAAAAACCCTGAAGGCAGATGCTGGGGTTTTTTTATGTTGCTAAAATACCTGCAAGCTAAGACACCAAATGAAAATCAGTATCTACCCACGCCATGTCTTTAAGGAAAAGGAGAAGATAATTTACCCGGGTACATTGTTTGGTGTGATTTTCTCTGACACTTTGAAACGCCGTGGTGCAAAACTTCATTACAGTTGTGAGCGTACATCACTTTAATACAACGTGATTTTCCTTCTCTTTCTTCCTTATTCACAACTGATAGCCAGGCAAGTGCATGATATAAAGGCAGGTTTTTCAATAATAAGAGTTCCAAGTGATTTACAAGTGATTAAGATGGAGTGAGCTTCCTGGTTCTTATTAAATCTCTTACTCCTTGGTGAAGACAAGAGATGGCTAACACAAGCACGCTGTGTTCCTATCAGATGTCACAGGAACTGAGCCTTCAGAGATTGTTCACCATCATGTCCTAAATAAACCCACAGGCACAATTATTGAAAAGAAATGTGTTGCAATCACACCTAATTAGCTTCAGTTCAGCTAGAAACATGTTCTGCAATGAACTTTAATCTTCACAAGCTACTACCACTTTCTTCTTCAGATCACATTCCCTTGAAATATCCGTCTCCACCCTTCACTCCCTAACCAGAAGGACACTCTTCACTGCAAAGCGGTTCTTCCATTTTATCTCTGCAAACACATAGCTCACAGTGCCAGAAGACCCTTAATTTTCTTCTTTCCTGAGAATTCATAGCATAGTGCTTTGCTGGATGCTGCAAAAGAGTGAAAACTGACCTAACAACACTCATCACAAATTATGACCTATTTTACCTAAAAGAAATAGCCAACTTCCCAAAGATACACATCTTGACATGAGTTTTCATGAAACATTTGATAAAAAGCAGTCAGGTTTTCACTGGAAAAGTCCTTGTTTTCTTGCCAGTTGACTTGGTTAAACTTGGTCTTTTTCCCCTCAATAACATACATGGCAAGTGTAGGGGAATCTCCTTAAACATTCAAACTGTGTGCAGAATCCTGCATGGACTCTTAGTAAGCCCTAGAAGAAGAAACCCTGGGAACAAATACAGCTGGATTTTTGTTTGTTTGTTTGTTTGGGGCTTTTTTCCTCCAAGTATATTAAATTTTTTCCTTTCTTTCTTCATAAAGTTTCATTACATTTTTTTAAAAAAATTAATTCCTTGTAGAACAGATTTCTGTAGAACAGAATTTTCAACCAGCTCCAAGGATTCTTATTTCAAGAACAAACATGTCAAAAAATATCTCATATCTGTTTTTTCAGTATTTTATCTTAACATTGTCAAAATTATTCATTTTCATTTTGGCTCTTTCAGGATGGTGTTGGATAGATGGATGGATGCGTAGGTAGGTAGGTAGGATGAAAGAGAGGAAAGAGAGAAAGAGAGAAAGAGAGAGAGAAAGAGAGAGAAAGAGAGAAAGAGAGAGAAAGAGAGAAAGAGAGAGAGAGAAAGAAAGAGAGAAAGAAAGAAAGAAAGAAAGAAAGAAAGAAAGAAAGAAAGAAAGAAAGAAAGAAAGAAAGAAAGAAAGAAAGAAAGAAAGAAAGAGAGAAAGAAAGAAAGAGAGAAAGAAAGAAAGAAAGAAAGAAAGGAAGAAAGAAAGAAAGAAACGAAAGAAAGAAAGAAAAGGGACAAAAAACATGCACACAGTGTGATTTACAAGTTTATTTAAATCAGGACACCAGATGTTTTCATCCTCAGAAATTATAAAATCAGATTCTTGAATAATTTCAAAATGTTTTTCAGAACTTTCACAGGTGCTAAAAGTGTTAAAAATAATATTTTCCTCTTAAAAGTTTAATTTTTGATGAATCTACATTCTCCAATGAAGCAGATCACATTAAATATTTCCCATTCACCACCCATTTCTACTTTACCCTAGTTTAGATCCCCTGGAGCTTTATGGAATATAAAAAAATATCACTGACTATAAGCTCCGATTCTTCTTGCTCTCAATATATCCTTTCCCTTTTCTGGGTCAGTGCTATTCCTGATGATAAGATCTCTGAAAAAAAATTCCAGGATTAATTATAAGCCTAATATCCAGGTCTCATGGATAGATCCTTCATCCATCCCATTGAACACCTCCATGGCTCCTTGATGATGGGTGACACAAAAAAGAGGAAAAACCTAATTCTTGACCTCTGTGCTAGGACACCAAGGCATGTTTTAAGGCTCCACCACTAACCAGCCAGCAGTGTTGTTCAGCCAAGTTCGCAGGCCACTGCTTTCCTGGGGAATTAAAAGAAACAATACCATGTGCTGTGCTGTCAACACCTTGGCAATATCAGCCTTTCCTCAATTACTTTTGTTTACAAATTACTCCTAATTTTGTTCTTTAAAGCTAGTTAAGAACAAGTGCTGGTAGGATTGATGGGGAACTAACTGCATGATTAAGTAATTACATTTTTAAAGCTTGCCTTACACTACAACTAATGATTTGTCACACAGTAGAGATAATGAATGAGAAATGTTTACATGTAGTTAGTTTTTTCCAAGTCTTTTGTCATTCTGTGTCTGGTGCCATATATACATATGATTCCCAAAGAAAGAAAATCTTTCATATAATCTCAACATTTCTGAGCAATTTGTTAGGTCTTTCATTACATATACCATTTATTAAGTGATTTTTCCTATGATCAAAATTGATTTCAGTAGAAAAGACTGAATTGATTTGGATAACATAGTTTACTGTCAGAAAATGGTGGTTTCACTGTATTCTGACATGCTGTTGATACACAACGACTCAAAAAAAATAATCAACAAACCAAGAATTATTTTAAACATTCTGTTTCAATAGCCTTGAAGTTCATAATTTGGTTTGGTTTATCTCAATATGTCATTCAGCTTAAAGAAAGCTTTTCAAGCTGTGTAAATCTGAAGTTTTAATAAGGTTATTTCATGTCAATGAAAGGAAAGGCTTCAGTAATTCCACTTTCTAATAAAATCCTGAAATTCTGTTGGTTTGGGAGGGTTTTTTATTTTGCAATAAAAGAAATGAAAGAATCAGTCTTCACTAACCAATACATCAGATTTTGATCAGCTCTCATCTTGATATAATTTGATAGCAAGCTGAACGAATTTGATGTTTACTTTTGTTTATGATGTGGTAGCATTTGGAGGCTTCGAATTCAGTTGTGCCACAGCTGAATGAGGCACTGCACAATTGTTGATGGGCTGATCCAGACCCATGAGTAAATCAATGGAAAGGCTCCCACAGACTACTGTAGACATTGAATCTGACACAAGGACAGGGCACCTCTGCCTCAAGCAGTTGATATGCGAAGAAAAGTCAGATGGTAAAGGAAGAAAATGGGACTTAGCCAGGTCAGAGGAAACCACTTCTCATTACTATTCCATTTCTGTCCTCATTAGAAAATATTAATTTTAATCCTGCCTGTTTTTTTCTTATATGAACCAGACTGAATTCAAGTTGAGTTTTGGGCTACTTTCTAGGTTTTGGGGTTTTTTATTTGTGGTTTTTTTGGCGTGTTTTGTCTTGTTTAAACCACATCAGATCACATACTGTGAATAAGCCAACAGAATAAGTGACTTACCATTTAGGCATCTCTCCGGTCTATACTTTCACCTACCTACCAAAATTTCTTGTAATGTTTTCTCCTTGCTCAGAAAAGCAGCAATAAAGAGGTATTCTTGAAGTAAAAGAAGGGTATGGGATTGTTTTTACTTCAGGACACTCCTGACACGGAGAAAGGAAAGGTTTCAGAATCCACTTATCTTTAGAGCTTAGAGAAACATACTTGGTGCTTCACTTAAAGCCAGAAGTATGGCAGAAGTGGGACCCCTGTTTCCTGTCTAAAGGACTACCCACCATGCCCCTCACATTTCACCATCTTCATGTCAATCCTGTCATACAAACTGGCACAGACAGTCAGTAGTAAGATCATGATGAGTGCACTCTCTATGATGATGTCTTTAGCTGAATAATTCATGGCAACTTGAAAAGTTGTATATATTATTGTTATCTCAACATGGTAAAACCATTTCTACTTGACAATTAGGATTTGTTTATTTCATTAAAAAGGACTATAGGTGCCTCTTTTAGATGAGACTTGATTGCACTTGGAAAAATGCAAGGAAGAGATTGCTACTGACCCGGAGAGTTGATGAGCTACACAAAAGCATGTCAGGAGGAGTAACAGATATAAAGTGATTGTCTAATGCAGAAAGTCTGTGACACGATGCGACACAAGTCTCAGATGTCTTAGTGCATAGTTTATTTTTTGTCCTCAGACAGTTATGCCTTGAACATACTCACTCTTTGTAGTGAAAAGGTAACTGACCATCCTTGTAGAGGTAGGAGTAGTTAGCTGAGAGCAGTGGTCCTAGCAGGTCTTCTTTGGTGTTGTCAGTAGACTAAATAAAATCTCAGTCTTAAAATAGTTTATGCAAAAGTATCATTCTATCCAGAAAAAAATTACAAAGAACCTCAACAAATAGGATCACCTATACTAATATTGTAAGAAGATGTAAATACTGTTAAGCATCCTGAGCTGAAAAGGATGTGCATGTGGGGGTTTTGGTAGTGTGGTTTTTTGGGGTTTATTTGGGTTTTTTTTCCCTGTGTGCTTTTAAAATTTTCCCCTTCCTAGCAGTTACTCTTCCAAACACAAAGGACAACTAAACTGACATCAACTAAAGTTAGTATTCTGCTGTCATTTCTCTGGACATCATCTGTGACAGTTGTGCTTGCGGTGATTCAGTCCCTCACACGTCACTGTTTTCATGTCAGCTCTCCGTTTCATGTTGCAGAAATCCCTTCTGTCAGCTCCCATTCAGTTTGATAGGTCATGCTTACACCTGCAAGCTGGGGCAGTGCCTCTCTGACAGGATCTGTCACAGCACAGCAGTCACCACGCTCAGCCAAACAGCAACTTCACTCAGCAGCAAGTTTGTTATGATGACTTTTAGTATTTGAGGTTTTCTCTTTTTTTTTTTTCCCTTTCTTTTTTTTTTTCCCCTTTCCCTCTGCCTCCTCTCTGCCAGCGACACACACAGGGAACTCCAGGAGAAATGACAACTTTCATCAGTGGGGAGAAACCAGAGCCTTTTCTGGCAAAGTCAGGCCAAGATGATGGCTTGTTTTTCCTGCCTCGTTCTGTGCCAAGCCTATTGCAGGATGTCAGGACAGCTAAAGCATTCCTTGGGTGTACAAAGCTCATGAATCATTTAAAAAGATGTCCCTGTATTTCTAAGCCATGCAGCTTAAGGAGTCATTAAAATTAGAGATGGCAAAAGCCTTTGAGTTCATCTGTTCTATCCATTCCCAACAATTCAGGATCCCTCTCTCTAGGCACTGAATGGGTATGTCCTCCGGTCATCTGTCCAGTCACATTTAACTACACGTAGGATGCCACTGGATTTCTAATTACTCCAACAGATCTCACCCTTGGAAAGCCCATGTCATTATTCAACTTCTATTTTTATTTTATCCTACAACAGGTTTTGGTAAGTTCTTGGATCAGTGGGAGCTACAAAAATCAGTGGAGGTCAAAGAGGCCTGAGATCCAGGACCTGCAGGATCTTACATTCTGCTGCATGATCTTTCATAATGAGCTTGGTCTTTTCATCTCTGTCTATGTAGAGCCATTTTGTTAAGGCAGAGAATCTGTCTCTTGGTATGTTGTACACTGTGACTAGCACACAGTTATAAACTACTTCCCTTTCATGGAGTTATATCTTGTGCATTTTACCACAAATAAATACACATTTCTGCTTTTCACTGTCTAATGACAAACTTCGCTGTGATCATAGAGGATTCAATAAACGTTGACATTTGTTGTGCAGGGTAAGATCTTAGTTTATGGGGTGGGGATACTCCCTGCCCTTTATGCTCTGTGTACTGGCAGGTATCTTCAGAAAACTGAAAGCCTGGAAAGAAAGGTGGAAAGTCTTCAGCTTGATCCTCATGACACTAGAAGTGGTTCAGTATAAAGGGGTGACACGGGGTCATGAGGTGTGGTGGTTGAGCCCTGGCTAAAGGCCAGATGCCCATTCAAAATCAGTCTATTACTCCCCTTCTTAGTTGGACAGGGGAGAAAAATATATTAAGCAGCTCAAGAGTCAAAATCATTAATGATGCGGGCAAAACAGACTCAACACAGAGTGCTGAAGAGCAAGTTATCTAATTTATTACACTACACTAAAGAGAAAACAGTGAAACACCAGAGTCAGGAGTGCAACCAACAATCTTGAAACAAATGCAACCAGGCAAACACTTTTCCCCCACCACTCCCTCCTTAGCAGGCTTTAGTTAGAAGTTTGCTCCCTTCTTCCCTCCCGGTCGCAGCCCAGGAGGGGCAGGGACTGGGGAAATGGGGGTCTCGGTAACACCTTCCCCCCACCCCTCCATTCTAAAGCAGACTGCCCTTTCAGCCATGATTTTGCTCCCTTCTTCCCCTCTCCTGCTCGCAGCACAGGACAGGGGGGCAGGGACTAGGAGATGGGGGCTTCGGTCAGTCCCTTGCAAGATGGTTTCCTTCTCGGCCGGGATGGGGGCATCCATCCCACACACCCTCCCCTGCTGCACCCTAGGATCTCACCCACCAGAGCCAGTCCTCCACGAACTTTCTCCAAGGCAAATCTCTTCCCACTGGGCTTCATCTCTGCTCTGGCTGGCAGCAACAAATCACAGTGTCTCTCAGTCCCAGTCCTCCACGGGGCTATGATGCCTCCTCCAGCAAACCTGTTTGGCTCATCTCTGTAGGTCGCTTGTGCTGGCAGGGGCTCATCCCAACGTCAGTCACGGCATCTTCATTATGTCTCCATCTGCTCCATCCCGCATGGAGCCTCTCCATGGGTTGCAGGTCGGGTCTCTGCCTCCTCCATGGGTCCTCTCCTCCGGCTACTCCACAGGCTGCAGGGGCATCTCTCACTCAGGCACCTGGGGCCCCTCCTCCCCCAGCCTTCCCGGCCTTTTGTGTCTGCTTACATTTATTATGCAAATATATCACAGTGCCCTTAATGGGCCAACATTGCGGTCTTCTTGGCACTCCGTTCTCTGGTGGCAAAATGCAGCTACTTCCGAGTGTTTTTCTCCAATATGTGATTCTCAGAGGTGCTATCAGCAGGCTTGCAGAAGATTCTAGTAGCCATTTTCTGCAGCCCCTGGCCCTCTCTCTCTCAGCACCCAACTATGCACAACTGCGACATGAGGACAATATGCCTGTGGTATAATGCTTTCATCTATAGTGTGAAGGCAATGATGGAATATGTGGGTATGCAAGATTTTCATGTTGGTCTCTTGATTGTGAATTATTTGGGGCAAACATTTTCCCTTTCCTTCTGTCTTCACTGCAGAGACAATTGGGAGAGGTGGCCTGAAGCTGAAGACCCCCGTGCCCTGCCTCCCTAAAAACAGCTGAAACTTGTCACTGCATCCTCCTACCCCAACTGCAAAGACTTCTGAATCAAATCTCTGTTTTCTATGTATGAGTGTGCATGGAATTCTGCAGTTAACACCTCTTGTTTCCAGGGAATGGGTCTCTTTTGCGCACACTCCTCAATCTACCACAGCATCCTTAGTACAAAGATTAGCAAGAGCCATTGAACGAGAAACATCTCTTACATTTTATTCTAGTACCCTTGATTAAAAAAGACAAAAATGTTAGGGAAAAATAATTTACATGTGGGAGATAAGGTAATGTTAAAAGCCCCAGTTGAGATTAACCTCTGTTAACGCTGCACAAGGAAGACATCTCTTTTCCATGTGTCTCAACATCTCTTCGAAGGCTGTGAAGCCACACTTCACAGGGGAATCCTAGCACTGAAGTATTGTAAAAATACAGGCACACATACCAGCTAAACACCTCAACAATCGATGCACAATGAGGGGGAAATAGCATTTGCCGTTCACTGGGGATGGTAGCTTCCAGAATAGAAATAATTCTTTGGGCTTTTACCAAGTGAATTTTCCATTTCAGTGTATAATTTCTTTATTTAGCATTACACCGATTATCCATACTTAGACTAATGATCAAATAGCTCTCAAGTCCAAGATATTTGGCTAAGGCAGCCTGCAGGATTTTTCTTTTCCTTTTCAGTCTTTCTTTCCTTCTTTTATTCCAAATTTTTAGGGTGATTATAGGGTGTGTAAGATCGTTAAAGGATTGGCAGCACACACAAAACTCAAATCCTTTAACCAGAGGCAAGAGGAAATGTGAGTTGCCAACATGCAATTCCTTCATTGTCCCACCAATGTCCTGAATTAATGGAGGAACCATGCTCTTGCTCCACTGAGGGAAGCAAATAGGCTTCTCTGCTTCCCAAGGACCTGGGTGAACAAAACACTTAAGCAGATGTCTCCTGCTCTGAGGATGAGAACAATTAAGCATACATTGAACTCAAAATATTTGCCTAATATTTGTCATCCTTAAGCTTAGAGAAGCAAAAATCTACAGTGAGAAGAGGCTTTGGTGTTTGTCAGCATCCAGCCTAAGCTGGAAAGAAGGCTGCTGCTTAATCATCTGAGAAGCTGCTCAGCTTCAAGTCAAAAGACAAATCAGGATCCTGTTTTCTAATAAGAGGTGATATTGGGACAGAGCTGAAGAACCACCTAGAAATTTATGATTTTTTATTCCTTTCCCTTTATGGCCACGTTCATGTTCATGGTTCATGAGCAAAGAGAGTCATGATGACAGACATTCAATTCGCTATTGGGGCTTAAATAAATACCACTTAGGCAGCTAAAACACAAGTTTCCTTGAGTAACCAATGAGTGGATCCCACCATCCATTGTATGGGGACCTGGGAGTGATTAAGTCTCCAGGTCTGCTCAATTTTTGGTCTGCTGGACAACAAGACAGCTGATTAAAAATAGTTTTTCATTTTAATGTGGTCACCCCCCTAAAGGGTTATGGGTAATTTCTTTTGAAAAAGAAAAACAAATTACTTGAATAAGCACCACAGACGTACCTATGATGTAAGAGCAGAAATACTGCTCTGTACTCACTACTTTTTGAGGTCTTTCTTTTGTTACTAATACAGCCAGAAATGACTCTAGAAGCCTGGAAAAAAACCCTAAATCGGGAAACTTCTGGGATTAGGTCTTCAATCTTCTGTGGATTTTCCCTCATTCCTGCTGCTCAGAAGATACTTAGAGCCAGTTCAGCACTCCAGTCACCTAAGCAGATACTTAATCACTCTCCTGAAACCCTTTTAGCCATATCCTTAAAAAGGGAAGCCTTGAAGGATCTGTAAGTTGCTCCAGGCTGCTTCTTACAAAATGTAAAGTTTTCTGCTTATTACTGAAGAGTCTGAAAATTCAAACTCATGAATGTTGGGACAGAAAATAAACCAACTATATTTAGTGTCAGTGGGAGAGCATTTGTGCGGCTGAAATAGTCTACACGTGAGAGCTGACTGTGGCCCAGGTCTTCACCTTTCCCTGGCAAAGGTCCATGCAGGTGCCTAAGGAAATCCTACCTGTACAGAGAACACAAGGCATACCTGTTATCCAGGTAGAGGACTCAGGCAAGAGTTTCCAAAGGCACTTTTGTCCACTTATCTTGTTTTTTTTTTAAAGACAACTTCCTTCTCTACCATCTTTGAGTTTTTCTGCTGTTTTGATCAAACTGGAGTATGATTCACTTTGTCTCAGGGTGTTTCCACTTTTTTTCTTCTGATTTTTTAATTTACTTTATTTTATTTTACTATATACTTGTTTTCTAGGATTATAAAGAAAAGGTCATACTGTGGATATCTCTGGCTTATCCCCATTCTCTTTTCATATCACCTTCTATTTTCCCCCATTTTCGGTTTCAATGATAACTGAAAGAGAAGCATAGGCAAAAAAGGGAGAAATCAAAAAAAAATATAAAATCTTTAGATAACATAAATAAATTTGAGTTCTCTAAGGAAACCTAAATGTCAGATCACTATTAGTTTTAAGAATTTCAACCAGCCAACTGTCCTGTGTGTCATCCTGTGATCTGTCCCCATAAAGCAGTCTGAACAAGTGGAATGAATTTTAAGCTGATATATTCTGACCCACACACCTTTTTTGAAGTTCATTTGAACTTACACTTGTGAGAAATGGGGAAAAAAATAAAATTTTTAAATGAAAATCAGATACTCTGGAGTCATCATCTACCAGTGATAGAATCTGAGAAAAAGGTAGGAAGCTGAGACAGAGGAGGTTTAGATTGGGTATTAGGAAGAGGTTCTGTACTGAGGGGCAGTCAGGCACTGGCACAGGCTCCCCAAGGAAAATGTCACAGCCCCGAGCTGGGCTGAGGTGAAGAAGCATCTGGACGATGCCCTCAGTGCCATCTCTGACTTGGCTGGGCCTGTGTGGAGCCAGGAGTTGGACTCAGTGATCCTTATGGGTCCCTTCCAGCTCAGTAGATTCTGTGATTCTCTGATTCTATGGCCATTCCCTCTCAGACTCCTCCTCCATCAACTAGTTCAGCAGAGTCATTGGTGTCTTGTCTCCACAGGGACTAAGGGTGACTCATGTACTTACTGTGAGCATTCTGGAAATAGCATTCACTCCAATGCAACCCTAAGCAATTTGTCTTAAATGCTTCAAAGGCAGAGAAATTAGTTCCTCATATCTAAGCTAACAACCTAAACTGTCTAGGAACCAGTGTCTTTTGCTCTGTGTCACGAGTGTTACATTCCTTTTCAGTTATTAGATACATGGGGTATTTTTAAACCATCCTTCAGGATGCTCTTTCAGGAGTGTTGTTGCAACACCAGCAGTTTTCCTGGCATCCCCCAAATCCTGTGCTTTCCTCCCTTATCCTGTTTGGCCTCGCTGGCCTTTGGTGCAGCGGTGTCAACTGGTGTGTTGATGTGGAAGGAGGCAGGTGGTGCCAGCGCTGACACAGGGGAGCTCCTTCCTGTAGGGCTCCTGCTGCTCCACTTAAAAACCCGTCGTTGCCTGAAACCTACACCCTGGAGCGAGGGTCTGATTCCACTTGTGAGCAGGAACCGTGCCATTCTAACAGATGGGCTCCAGCACAAACAGCCAAGAAAACATGTATATTCATAAAAAAAAAAAAAAAATTAAAAAAAATGGGTACTGAGGGCATGAATACTAGCCAAAAACATCAACATCTCTCCATGTCTTCTCTTGAGCGTACAAATCCACGGTTAAGGAGATGTGTGGGCGCTGAGCTGAATTCATTAAAAAAAATTAAAACAAAATGCCTGGCCACGTAGAAAGAGATTTCAGGGCATCAGGAAATGGGCAAGGTGCCCTGAGAGAGAGGAAAAATGAAAGAGAAAAGCAATATTCTGGAATAGTTGAGCCAGAAAAACGCATGGGGTCTGTCTGGTAATTCCCACAGCCTGTGGTTTGTCTGGGTGCTCAGTTCATGCTTTAGGTTTGGGATCTGGGAAGAGTGGTAGGTACAATGGCCTGTTTCCTGGACTTTTTTTTTCCATTTAAAGCTATTTGTCTTTCAGTAGTCCAGAATTAAAAGAAACAAAACACCCAAACCCAAGGATTTTGGGCAATGTAACATAAGGTATGTCGTGTAGAAAGGTAGAGATGTGTCCTTCGGCTCCTATGGACATAAGTCCTGGTGGGTTTGGCAGAGAACTGAGAGAGGTCACAAGTCAGAAGATGAAGGACAACAGATGGGGTTGAACTGAGAACATTAAAAAAGGGATTATGAATGCAGGCAAGGAACTCATTGCACCTGAAGTGCTGATGGGAAGCCCTTCCTAGCACCAAGTAGTCACAGAAGGCCAGCCAAGGTCAGCTTCAAACATGAGACAAACAGGAGGTTTCCAAGGTCACTGGCATGGAAAGCAACCAGATGAATTCTTTGCTTAAAGCACAAACCTTGAAAACAAGATTGATTGTTGCTGAAATGGAGGAAGGGTCTGCTTAGGTGAAGACTCTTTAATTTCTCTTGCACATCCCACCCTTACTGGCAGCAGAAGCAGCCAATGAGCCTACTCCTCTCCTTCCTTTGCCAGTAACACATCAAGAATATGAAACAGCAAACTGGTTTTTTTAGTCAGCCCTTTATCCCCCCAGGTGGGTAAAAACTCTCAGAGGGCTGGTACACCCCTCATTACCAGCAGACAGAGGTCTCACCTTTACCTGTTTTGGAGTTTGGAACTGCACCCAGATTTTCTACTTCCTTGAAGACTCTGCTGTTTCTGGAACAACAAGGTAGTGTGAGATGTGCCTCTGCTTTTGAAGCTGTTCCAGTTCATACAAAACAGTTAACAAAGGAGGGCCTGCAAGCCAGATCTCTCACAAGACTGTGCTAACATAAGAGCTATGGACTGATATTCCCTAAATGAATTCATATTTTGTTACCTTATAAAAAGCTGAAAAGCCTCACCCTAAAATAGGAGGGAAGTCCTCACTACAAGACACCCTGGAACAATTCAGGATCTAAACAGTCATCCTTTACCTATATCATCATGTGATTTTTCAAAGGAAAATAGGATTCAACAGGAAAGGTAGGGGAACATGAGGTAGTGTACTGAGATCATGAGGGTACTAAAGTTATAAATGTTTTCTCAGTAAAATTTTCAAGTTGTCGTGAATTTATATCAGTGTTAGAACCCATGTTGTCTTAAAAACACTAGAAACACTTATCCACAAACACATATCTACAAATGTATCCATATCTCTAAAAATCTCATTATAAGCAACTTTTATAAGGCCATATTTGTAATGATGAAATTCCAACAAGTGTTGGCTAATGCCCTAGCCACTTTGGTTTTAAAATCAACTCGTAGCATACAAATAGCACTTATTATAGCATGCTTTTTCTGTAGAGCTTTGAAAATACTACAAAAATTGGCATAGAAAACTATGTGAAGTGATGGTACCCCACCATTTAGCAGTAATGTTTATTTGTCACAACTAAGTGACAATGCTGATTCTGCTTTGTGTACCTATCAAAGTATCAGAGATCCTCATACAAGATATACTAAGGTGATAGCAATCAAGAGTAATTTGATCAGGCCTTAGGTGTTCAGCAGTAATGAATTTCAAGCAAAAACCACATGGCTATCAACCAAAAATGCCCAACCTACCGTGAAACCTCTGAATTTTTTATCATCAGTTTCTCTGCCCATGATTTCATATGTTAGGCTAAATCTATGCAGCAATCTTGGCAGATGTCCTGCCATTAGGTAGATGACAATCCCAAAACTTGGGGTCAGAAAGAGCCTCTACACCCACACCAAATCAGCCAGGAGATGCATAGAGCAGTGACAGATGACACAGGTGGTGGAAAAGAGGCAGAAAAGGTATTACTGGTACTGGTATCTTCTCACTGCTTTGTGGATGTTCTGAGCTGTAAAAGCTCCACTGTGATCAGCAAAACTTGTTAACATCCTCAGGAGTTAGATATTTAACCTGTGTGCAGCAGCATCAATCCAAATCTTTATTCTTTTCTCTCAATGAGACCAAAATCTACTATTATTCATGGTACCTGAAGTTAATGCTCTCTTCCTCCTGTGAAGCTATTATTATTATTATTATTATTATTATTATTATTATTATTATTAGCTACTATTTTTCCTCAAATGTTTTCCCACGCTCCCCTTGCTTCTCCTAAATAATAATAACAACAATAATAATAATAACAACAACAATAATGATAATTTTTAAAAAATCAAAATTTGGATTCTGCCCTTGCTAATTACAAATCACCACCTGTGGTAAAATTATTGAAAAACAGATGAGCATTTCATTCCAGCAATAGCCTTAAAACAAGCAGCAGTTCCAACTGCCAGTGTGATGTATAGACACAGCACAGGGCAGATGAGGGATTAATTAGGTCTGTCCCTGCACATTGCCAGGGGAGCACTTCTGTAGAGGTGATTGAAAACTGGAAAGAGTGGCATTAGTCTTCATTGTTGGTTAAAGGCAACAAAAATAAAGATGCAATTGAGTTGACAAAGCTTCCAGGTATGTGGCTGAGTCATTTGGAGGTGTCAAAATGATCAAACCATAATTAATTAGCTAAAGTGCTATATTTAATTTCTCAACTTTAATGAAGATTTCTGCGGCCGAAAACAAACGGCGACACCATTTGTTTCTGAAGGGAAGGGGTGGAGTGCACTAAGGGGATGATGCCAAAGTTTAATGGTGCCTTTATAATCAAGCCCCTGTTCTTAATCTTACTGTCATTTTCTGTACAGACGTAGAAACACAGTGCTGGTGTATGAATTCAATTATAAGCCTAGAAGTGACTGGGAAACCAAGTGCATATTATTTCTAAGGGGAAAAAAACCCAGAATACAGCAAAAAACCCTGTAATATTTCCTAATATCGGTCTACTGGGTTGACACCATGAAGGCACAAAAGACCACAGTGACAGGTAGTCTAAATCTGTCTCTCAGGAATGTGATACAGCTTCTTCTAGAGGCAAGAAATTTGAGATTTATGAGTAAAGACCTGGAAGAGTAAAATGTGAGCTTTGCTCCCAGTTCTGCCACAGCCTGTGGATAATCCCAACTTTGGGATATAGACCAAGGGAAGATCTGCCCAAAACACCCAGGAAGGTCTTCCTGAGCACCTACCTATCCTGTTCTGTGAGGGGTTTCATTCTCTTTACCTCCATCACAACCAATAACGCACCCTAATCCTAACAGCTGAAGGCTCACCCCCAAATATTCCATGACATATATCCCATGCCACCACATCAAAGTGGACACTGAGAGTTCTGGAATAAACGTTCTCCCATCCCACACATGTTCAAACACATACATGCACGTATGCTGATGCACCTATGCGCTTTATTTGGGGGTTGGACTCAATGATTTCTTGAGGTCCCTTCCAACCCCTAAAATTCTGTGATCCTGTGATTATCAAACTGAAATACATTTTTTCTAAGATACTGTGTTCCTCCCACACAGGAGGGGTTGTTCTCAAGATGACTACATTGAAACACACCTCCTGTGTGCCCCTTTGTAAACCAGGGGTATATCCTTGGTAATCTTTTGCATGTAGATAAGGTGGCTTTAAGCGGCTTTAATCAGTAAAAGGCATCACTTAGTGGTACATATTATGCACAAGGGCAGAAAACTTGTATATATATATATACAGGCACGCTACCTTGTGCATGTAAACACTCTGCTTTCTGCAAACAAACGGTGGTTTTTATTAATGTTTAACACTCCATTCACACTGGTGACAGCTACACAAGGCGTGTGGCACATGGGAATCAGGACGAAGATACTCTCATCAGTGTGTTAGGCATGAGAAGGTATTTTAAAATGTCTCCTCTCCAAAAATCTGTGGCTGGGATAAACTGTATTGTTCAATCTTCACGTGTCAACGTTCAACAGCTTGTTTCTCCTGCTGGTATCCCCAACCTTGTATAAACCAGGAGGGTGAGAAGATGCTTTCTCCCTCAGAGGAATTTGCTGGATTATCTGACAGTCGAGATCTTAGCAGGAAGGCCTTGTATTGTTTCAGCTACAATGTAAAATGTAAGCAATGTTTTGCTCTTACTCGACAGCTGTTACCTCTACCATAAGCTGTTAAAACTCCCTTGTTAATCCATGCAGCCAGGCCAGGCCTATTTCCTGCGCAGTTGTCATCTCCCTAATATATTACAACATTACAAACTTTATTAGTATATTTTCAGTGCCTTTTTATTTTTTATTAGCTAATGGGCTGCTTTCGTGAACCGTATTTTCTCAGTCTTTCAGAGCTCAGCCTATAAAATGGCCAAACGTGATCCCATCTGGAAGCCATTAAAGATCAATAGAAGCAGAATCCGAAGAAGAAAGAATGAATAAAACAGGAAAAAAATCTACTATCAAAACAATTGTGAACAAAAACCCCTGTCAGCTTCTGTTTTCAAATCCGGGTATGCTAAAGCACATCACACTTCCAACGTGACAAAAACCACCATGGTCTTATTACACACAGGAGCAACTAATCTAGTTTAAAAGTATCATAAAGATGATTAAAGCCCACGGTTGCCTTGATTCTTTGAGAAAATGGAAACCCTTCTAGCACACGTTGTATTCTTCTGAAGTGCTGGGCTGATTGTGTCCTCTTTCAGAGGGCAACTGCTTCTGTGCCAGATATATGAGTTATCTTGACGTGTCCCACTGCATCTTTCATGGCTGTGTCAAAACATCTGCAGGATTGTGCCTGTAATGTGGAACCTTCCTTGTGAAATGCAGGTTGCAGCAGATAGACTTGTAAAGCCCTATATAGCCCCAAAGTATATTGACACTGTATCTTCAGTACTTAGATCTTTTTGGCAAATAATGCAGGTCTGAGAGAGAATTTGAGATTTTTTGCTGGAGCAAAAGGGATTGTGAACATGATTCCTCTGGGTGCTCATCCCTGACCCAGTGCAAAAATCAGCTCTGAGTGTGGCACCCAGTCAGGGGGATGTGCTCAGGGCTGCAATTTGCCTGCGGCATGGGCACTGAGTGTTTCACCCATCATGATGAAGGCTGTGTTGTTCTGGGCATGTCTCAATATCTGGTGCCTGGGGACTTTAAACAGTGAAAACGGAGGCAACAGCACTTACCTGGGCTCTGCTGGTTCCCCTCTGACTTCAGATGCCTACAGCATAGACAGCTATGTCTGCTTTAATCACATTCCAGTCACAGAGAGAAGCAGACATTTCCAGGGCTTGACCCATCTGACCTGCTTTAGAAACGTGCCTCAGGATGAGACAAACTGCATCCTAGAAGGACCTTTTTCCCTCCTTTGTTTCTGAAGGCAATTCAGATGGTTAGGTCAGATGCAAAATGCCTGCTCTGGTGACAGGTGACACCCACCCAGGACCTGTGTGGTCAGTGTTTACAGCTATACCAATAAACTAAATGCTGTTAGATCCTGAGCCAATGGTCACCATCTGGGTCTGATCATGGGATTAAATTATTTTCAAAAGGAGTAGGGCCACAAAAACTATAAAGAGGCTGGAGCACCTCTCCTATGAAGATAGGCTGAGAGAGTTGGGGTTGTTCAGCCTGGAGAAGAGAAGGCTCCAGAGAGACCTAATTGCAGCCTACCAATACTTAAAGGGTCCTACAGGAAAGTGGGAAAGGGACTGTTCACCAGGGAGTGCAGTGATAGGACAAGAGGCAATGGCTTCAAGCTGGAAGAGGGCAGGGTTAGGTTAGACATTAGGAAGAAATTCTTTGCTATGAGGGTGGTGAGGCACTGGAACAGGTTACCCAGAGAGGTTGTGGAAGTCCAACCCCTGGCAGGGTTCAAGGTCAGGTTGGATGAGGCTTTGGGCAACCTGGTCTAGTGGAGGGTGGCCCTGCCCATGGCAGGGGTTTGGAACTAGATGGGCTTTGAGCTCCCTTCCAACCCAAAGGACCTGCTAGGAGTCGTTTTTGGGCAGTGAGCAAATGCCTAAATCTGACCCTAAATAGTAGATCTTTGAGTCTGTGTGGAAGCTAAGATATTTTTCCAGAATTTAGCACTCATACTCTTGCAGAAATATTTGTTTGAGGGGGTTTTCCCTCTGTGAGGACTTCAGGGAAACTTAGAGTAATTCATTTCAGCCTTGAGAAGAGGAGGCTCTGGAGGATCTTATCTATCTATGTGTACAGACAGCTACACGATACAGGGGAACAAATCAGAGCCAGATGCTTCTCAGAGGTATCTGGGGAAAGGACAGGAGGCAATGCACACACTGAAACACCTTTTTTACTGTGAGGGTGACTGAGCACTGGAACAGATTTCCCTGAGAGATTACGGAGCCTCCATCCCCAGACACATTTAAAACCCAGCTGGATGTGGTCCTGGGAAAGCTGTTTCTAGCTGCCCGTGCTCTGAGCAGGGAAATTGTCCTAGATGGTCTCCAGAGGTCCTTTCCCACCTCAAAGTGCATTTTTTGTGATTTTCTTCTGGACTAAAAAATGGGATCTGACCTCCTAACACTGTGATTGAGCTATTTTGCTGAAGGGCTATCCAAGGCAGTTTTCCCTCTGCTGTCAGAGTTGCAGCGGTTCAGCTTCACGGGAGATATTGTTGTGGCCAAGCAGAGTGTGCAAATATCTCTGCAACTCAGTGTTTGAGGGAGATACATGAAAGAAAGCTCCAGTTAAAGCACTCAGGCATACTTAAGAACATTTTATGAAATAAATTACATTTTATGGTAGTTGTAGTCCAAGTATCTCCATGTTCACTAGGTCACCTTGTTCAAGTTGAAAGCTTTTAGTTAGACAATTGGAAGAAAAAATAAAATAGAAAATTAGCTTTAGATTGACTTGCTACAAGTCTTTTCCTTTTTTTTTCTTTTCCTTTTTTTCTCTTGGCTAAGTGGCAAAGCTGAAAAATCACATTTAAAAGAGCCCTACTCCAGAGCCCTAACCTTGTGCCTCCTCTATTGTGATATAGCGTGGAGGAATTTTGTGCTGCTGGTGATGCTATTCATATTGTTCCTCTTTCAATTGACAGCTGTGGGGACAGATTTCAGTGGTGTTAGATCTACTTTGGGGTAAAAAAACCTCAAACAACTAATAGAATGCAGCTTACCTCTTCCTCAGGCTTCTCATGTACCCACAAGTTTTAAATAAAATTTTGCTCTTGGTAATTAATCTCTAAACACTAGACAAAGTGATAATAACTATAATAACAAGGGTAATAATAATAATAACAACAGCAATAATAATAACAACACAAAGAAACCTAAAACAATATACCTACATTTTGGTCTTTACAGGAGAAGGATGCTTTCTGTTAGGCTATTGCCAGGAAATAAAAATGACAGAGATGTCCAAATAATCACCCTGAATAACTCTTCAAGATTCTAGCTAGATCTAAAGAAAGCCCTTCTCTGCACTGGATGCAGAAACTAACTTAGTGTTAAGACATTCTGAATTGAGGAGGAGAGACAGACTGTAGCATGCATTAAAAATCAAAAGATCTGCCCAGGAAGTCCAGGGATTCAGGGAAGCATGATGAAGCAGGGGTTTATTCAGCAGTGGGAAAGAAAATCAGGAGATTCATACGGGCACTTTGGGCAGAAAGAAGCAGCTAACCATCACAGTTTGCAGTCAACCGCTTGGTCGCTGAGGTCACCAAACCATCTGAGTAAAAAGAAGCATTGGAGAACAACTGTGGTTTGCCAGCACAACGAGAAGCAAAGCAGGATTTAAAAATACTGCCCCTGAATGGGAGAAAATGCCTTTCTATTAAGGGACCAGAATTGCGCTACGCCTGTTGGAATTTTTGCTTGTGCACAGGAATTTAGCTCGAGGTTCATGTCTGTCACTAAAATTGACAACTGCCTATGGCTCTCCACAATTGAAACGTAGATCTTAAATTTCACATCATTATCCAAATAAAATATATCTGCCAAGGGGGACTGGTATTACACAGTTAGAGAACTGTGATACCAGTTGTCTGATTAACATATTGAGAGGAATATAAGAATTTCTCACCTATTTTCCAGAGGGAGACTAACTGGGGAGCTTGTGGTAAAGAGACTAATTGAACATCCTCCCTCTGCTAACTATGTAGATGCCCAGAAATATGTCTGCTCTATGCAAGCAGGTTTTCCCTCTGCATATTACATTTAATTTTAGGACAGTTCAGGAAAAAACCAATTAATTATTTTATTTATTTTTCCCCTGCACCTCTTTTACTAAAAATAGTTAGCCAAATTTTCATGTTAAAAAGTCTATGAATTTTTATAGAAAGCTTTCTTATGGCTACATAAAGTATCACACTCAAACAGACCATGTCTTAAATAGAGAAGCTGCTTTTGGAGGCAAGAAGCTCTTTTTCAGTAGATACTAGTGAAGTAAAGATTGAAGAAAATCTGGCCAAGCTTCACTCAGACCCTGAAATATTAATAACTGAGACAGATGTGAATTTACACATTTCAGGCAGAGTCTAGTTCAGAATTCGATCCACATTTAGTATGTGGCTGAGGTCAGGATTTTGGATCAGAGCAGCTGGCCACCAAGCATGCTCAGAATCAAATCTGCATCTGATGTTCTTCCAGGGTTCATGATATTCAGAGAGATTCTCTTTCATTTCTTTTGTTTTGCCAGGGCTTAGGAATACAAAACTGGGACTAAGGACTTGGACACAGAATGGAGTGCTGCTTTAAGTCAGCTGAGCCACAGTGGAAGTTTCAGTGGATATTCTTAGCCCATGACACATGTGAGCTAATGAGAATCAAGTTAACTTCCAGTGAAATAGTAAATTAACAAATTATCTGCACCAGAGTCACAGATGAAGAACATGCCCATGGACAGTTGACACTGATAAGTTGATGTGCCACCCCTGTATCTCGCCCTGCAACCAAATGGACCCATTTAGTTTATTCTACCTATGACAGTGAATAGAATGTGAGTCATACACAGCTCTGTGTAGGTATAGTTCATCTACTTACAGTCATCTACAAAGTAGGGGCAGCCACAAAAAGACTGCAGCCAGTAGGTTGATAGAAGTGATTATTCCCCCTTACTTAGCTCTGATGAGCTGCATCTGAATAGTCTGCCCAATTTGGGGATTCTTTGTAGAAGACAGAGATTGAAAACTGGAGGAAATCTAAGAAAGGCTGATAACACAGTCACACAGCTGGAGCATGCAAAGGTGCATGAATAGGTGTTGAGGAAACTGTTTTTAGCTTGGAGAACAGAAAGATACTTTGGAGTCTAACTGATGATTTAAATTGGAGATTTTGAGAAACTAAGATTAATTATTTTCAGGTGCATATGACCATCTTTCTTGCCTTTTTTGAAGATAGGAGTGACATTTACTTTCTCACAGACCTCAAGGTCCTTCCCCAATAGCTGTGACCTTTCAAAGATAGATGAGTGTCCTTGCAATGGCCCTGTCCTGGTACCTCAGAACACATGCACATATCCCATCAAGTCCTTTGGTTGTGTGAATGTCCAGTTTGTTTAAATGTAGATGCATGAAAAGGCAAAAGTCTGCTCTCCTGGAGATCACATCTAATGCCATGATCGTGGTTTTTGCTTGTCTCCCTTTTCAGGGTCCTGAACTCCACCATTGTATGCATCCTCCAGCCAAGATGGCCCCATCTCTCCCATCCCCTTACATACCTGTAAGTATGAGTTCCAGTATGAGGAGAGTGCCTCTCCTCATCAGCTCCCCAATCATCTAAGCCAGGAAGCTATCCTCAATGCACTTCAGAAACCTCCGGCACTGCTTGTGCTCTGCTGTGTTGTGCTTCCAGCAGATACTGGAGGGGTTAATCCTCTATTCTTCTCACCCTCAGATATCTGTCAATGAAAGTGAGGATGACTAACATTTTCTGAAGCATTTGCTTCTTTGTAGATCACAGAGAAAGCCTAAATGACTAATTGTACCTGATTAATTATCATGTATACAACTAAAACTAGGAAAAATTACACCACTCTGAAAGTGTGCATAGACTTTCTGAGTCCCTGCACTTATACATTGCTATTAAACTCTCATTTCAACTTGTTTTGCTAAGGACAAACTGGGTGAATGGAGCATGAGGGGGGACAGACTATCAAGGATTCCCTGACTTCTTGGAATGATACTGCTTAAAACAAGAAGGCTAAAAACCAGTCAGGGACCAGAAAAGAAAAAGTGGCCTGGTGATAACTCCTAATATTGTACTGCATCAAGTAGGCTGAGTAACCTCTGAACAAGGAATCAGAGTAAGGAATCTGGACAGTCAAGGAACTAGTCTTGCCTTTGTGTACTGCATCAGTAAAAACTGTTCAGTCACCCATGGTCCACCCATCAGTCCACCACAGTCCACTGATACACTGTCTGCCTCTTAGAGGAATGTTATAAATTTGACATGGTTCAGATTAAAGTCTTAGGCTGGGATAATTAAGAGACTCATTTTGGCTAATTGCCTGCAAAAAAGGATCACAAAGGTTTTAATTTAGTTTCCGTGTTTCTTAAATACTGGAGAAAAACTCTAAGAAGGGTCTGGTAGTATGATGCTGAAGTTAGATGTGGGAAAAGCAAAAGAGAGCACCAATACTTAGCACAGCCAAGACACAACAGCAAACATCAAAAAGGTGGCATGAATGCCTCCATTTTTGATATTTTCATATAAAGAAAGAATGGTTTACCAAGGGATATGGTTTAGCCACAAATGGATAATTAGCTCAAAACAGATGTTAATAGGTAAAACTTTATCACCTGTTTTACACAGAAAATTAGATTCAACAATCAAATGGTTTTCTTCTGGCTATAAAAATATGTGATTACTTCCAGAGTCAGAGCATTGCTTATATAAGAGGGATTTCATGTTGTTTGCAGAGGAAAGACATCGGAAAACCAGCAGCCACAATAAAAACTGCCATTAGAGAATCTCCAATAAAGAACGTCTCATGTCCTGCAGGAGGCTGTAATTCTTCTGGGAAAGGGAATGTCTCCATATTATACATGTGCAGCACCTATCACCATGTTTCCTGAGACCTTGTAAGGCTTGAATATAAAATGCAAGTCCTCCTTTCTAGTGGTGCCAGAAGCCCTCAACGGACATCTTGTTTCTGACTTGGTTACCTTCTAGTGAAAGGCTGGATTTCAGGCAAATCACCCGTACTCTCAAGATGTGAACATTGTGTAGGATTGTGGGGAGGCAAAAAACCAACTAAAAAACCCAAAAAGCACTTAATAGTGTGGTGTATTCTGCACAGTAATGCTAAAAGTACTGATTTATGATTTCTGTTGGTCATTTCGGTGTCTATTTTTAAAGACCTTATTAAAAGAAGCAGAAATGGGAGAATAAAAAAAACAATTAAATAAATCAAAATAAGAGAGAAAATGTTCCATTATGTTGAGCCCCTTTTCACGATAATTTAGTCTCAGAAAGAGACATTTCCAGTCACAGGCACAGCAAATTCTGAGTCACTATCAGATCTTGATTCACTGCCATTTATCTTCCACACCAGAAGGAGACGGTTTTGTTTGGACATACACAGTGTCAGAATGCTTAGCAAATTATTCTGATCTTTTTTATCTTTTCAACAGCTTTTTGGTCTTTCAACAGCTCATTCAGTAAAGAAGAGTCAGGAATTTTTCCCATCTGTTGTAAAAGTGAAATGATTTTCAGCTGGCAAGTTATTTCAGACTTCTCAGAGGCACAGACTGTGATGCACTGTTAATGTGTCAATATTTGACATTGCCTCCCCCATTCTTAGTGTACTCTACAGCTCATTGTTTTTACTTCTTTTTTTAAAAAAACCCCAACCCTTCAGGATGGAATAATTGAATATGGGCTTGTAAACCACAATAAAACTACGTATTGTAGAGCAGGCATTGATAGTGTCCAGCATGTTTCAAAAATATGTGGTAGCCTACAAACTATCTGTATCTTGTAAAGGAAAAGACTGACATCCTGAAAAATGTGACCTCTGTGCCACAGCATGGGCCAAGAGTGTGCCAGGACCAGAAGGTAAAGGACAGGCTCATGTATTTTTAGGTATTTTTAAGCATTTTTCAGGTGTCTCCACTGTAGAGCTGACTATTCTATGTATGAGCCAACCACCACAGATTCCCAGTGAATTTAAAGGAGAAAACCAGATGGCAACAATACCTCATATGAAAGTAACTATGTAAAATAGGTTGTTTGTTTTATTTTTTTCTATTCACTATCTCACAATCCTGTATGATAGTGGCTTCTTGAGCATGTGCAGAAATGCAGCATAGCAGGACGTAAAGGCTAAAATTTCTATCTCCTGGTGAATGAAAGCGTCTCACCAATATTCTGATCTGTGGTTGAAACGGGAACTCAGAAACACCAGAATCAACATTTACAGTTAAAAAAAGAACAAAGGAAAACGAAAAACCTGGAGATGCTGCTATTATGGCCCATTCCCCTCCATATCTGCCCTGTCTCTGAAGCAGTGCTATGACATTTCAGCACAGGGAAGTGTACTGCAGGAATTAAATGTTCCCAGGAAATTAGGCAGCACCTCATTGACCTTCCTGGGGTCCCTTTAGATATTACTTGCAAATTGTATTGCACTATGGCATGTACAGGTGAAAAAGATTCCACACTGTAAAGACCCATTATTTTCAGCCTCCATGACTATTTCTCTGAAAGTTTTTAGATCTGGTCTTGAAAAGATCAATCAGCCAGGATAGAGGAAAACTCCTTGCGAAGGTGAGCAGTCATGCCAGCCAGAGCAAACAGGCTACCAAGGATTTTTGTGGGAAGAAAAACATTTATTCCTTCTGGTTGGCAAATATTGAATGTTTTGGTATTGTCTTTTGTTTTTTTTGAGAAACCAGGATTAGTGTGTGAACAATGCGGGAGTAGCAGTGTTTGTTGCTTTATCCTATTTCCCTTGTGTAATCCAGTCTTCTGGATGTTGGCTCCCATTGAAATGCCAGGGGAAAGGTATCTTGCAACTCAGGGTACTGCACTATATTACCTCTTGTTTTAAGAAGAAAAGGAATTTGTTGCTAGGGTCCAAAGTGCTTTTCCCAGCTAGAGGATACTTTGTCTTAGAAGTTTTTCCTCTAAGCCACGTCCTCAGCTGGTATAAATCTGAGCAGGTCTGTTTAAATTAATAGAGTTACACAGATTTACATGATCCAGCTGCTTGATTTCACCTAAACAGCTCCTGTCAGAAAGCAATTTTTGGTATAAGGGTATAAATCCTTCACCCACACTGCATCAAGTAGAGAAAAATCAATAATGATCATTTTTCTTCTTCCCCCTTCATTTTGTCTACCAGGAAGGGGGTGGGGGTGGGAAATCAAATGAGAGCTGCAATTAAATATATAGTCCATGAGGAGGGTTGCAAAAAGAAAAGATATGAGTGAGATGGATGAAAAGAGAAACAGAGCACATATTGAAACAGGGTGCCCTCCTTGCTGAATGCAGCCTTTGTGGTGACTGGCGGATCAGAAAAAAACCCTGGAAGCTGCAGTGCTCTGTTTATCCAAAAATAAAATATTTCATAGGTCAAGCAAGCACAATGCAATCCTCCCTCCTTTGCGCTGCATCTCAGCCTTGACCTGAAAAGACAACCCTCTAATATGCTGAAAGCCTTTCAGGTTTCCATACCAGGCAGGGACTGGCAGCTTTCCTGAGCCATGCCAGAAATAAGATAGATTTACAGAAATTAATCAAGATCCAATTTAGCAAGAGCTTGAGCACCCTTGTAACTCCTTTCACCCTTAAAGCTAGGCACTTTACTTATATAGCTTACTAAATTGATGTGAATTTGAAAAATATTAAAATATATATACCCCAAAACTGAGAGAAATCCTGTGGGAGAAACTTTCTAGTTACGTTTTACAGAAATGTTCCTAAAATTAATCTGAATCAGTTTTATCCCCTCCCGTCCTTATTATTCTTCTACAAAAATTGGCAAGATTGCTCCTTCAGTAGTAGGAAAAAAAAATCAAACAAGTTTAAAGCCTCTGACAATCAGCACAGTCCTTGCCTTCATTAAGAAAGATGTATGGGTATATGCATATTTAGTGAAAGATAGCAAACGTTGGAGCCCTTTTTAATTCATGACAAATTCCCAAGTAATTTATAACCTTCTGATGACAAAAATCCCATAGCTCAGGAAAGCTTGCTGAGACCATCATACTCATTCCTCTTAGATATATTTACAGTTATCTTGCCAGAACATATGGTTATTCATTCATTCTTGTCTGATCAAACTCAGTTTCTATCTGACCTCCAAAATAACAGGCTAATGTCCCTTTCATTCAGAACCGTAAATACCCTGTTCTTTCTGAAAAGTGGTGAGCTACCAACATGCTAACAACAGGTGAATCTCAAAAGTTTCAGAACTTCTTTTGGGTAAATGCTCAACTATGCTCGATTCTTACAAAAATTAAGTACAAACCCACCGGTGAGTTCAGCAGTGCCAGTGTATCTATCAGTGTAGGGGCTAATTGTGGGAAAAGGGAAATTATCCCAACTATCCAAGCTGAAAAAAAAAGAAGGGAACCTAAAATCCTAAAGAACATAAACCCTTGATTTCTCTCCAGAGTGTCCCAAGTTCCTTCAGTTCCCAGTTTTCTGTTTATTTCAGAGACAGGAGCTCCCTCATGCCCTGCATTGTTGGCTTTTACAAACCATTAACAAAACCAGTGGCCAAACCACTCATTTAAATGTTCAAATTAATTACCATAAAATATCAGATTAACATCTCTATGAGTTCCTGATCTTCAGCAGAAAGGATTTTTCCTCCCTGAGCCTGAGAATATGAAACTTGAGTCATGCAGCCATGGAGAGTGGCCCAGAGACAGCTCTGCAACAGGGCAAATGCACCATCCTTTTTTCCCCAAACACTTAAAATGGGAATACAGTATTTGTTTGGGTTTTTTTCTTTTTCCTAACGTGTGTGTAGACAGAAATTACAAACCAAACAGAGCAAAGCAAACAGAACTCAGTACAGGAATAAAAAGAACATTTATATTACTAGGGATCTTATTAATGTTTATAAATATCTGAAGTGTGGAGTATAAAGGGAAATGGCCAGCCTCTTCTCAGTGTCTGTGGAGACAGGACAAGGGGCGATAGCTTCAAGTTTGGGCACAGGAAGTTCTGCACCTATATGCAGAAGAACATTTTCATGGTGAAGGTGACAGAGCCCTGGGACAGGCTGCCCAGGGGCATGTGGAGTCTCCATCTCTGGAGATATTCCAGCCCTGTCTGGATGCCGACCTGTGCAGCCTGTCCTAGGGACCCTGCTTTGGCAGGGGGTTGGACTCGATGATCTCTGGAGGTCCCTTCCAACCCCTACACTTCTGCAATTTGGTGATTCTGTGCTATGTTTTCTAAAAAAAGGTTAAAACTCCGTGGGAACAAACCAATGAATTCTAAGATCTAACTCCTCCAATTGCCCTAGAAAACAAAACAAAGTGATGTGTGCCCATGCACAAAGGCTGGAAACTCTTTGGATCTGGCCCTGCTCCTAATGACAGGAGTTTCTCTCCTCTGTCCGCACAGGATGGGGCCCCTTCATTATCTTTCAACCAGCCGATAATTAGCAACTTTCCTAACAATCATGTCAGATGAGCAGCCCGGGGAAGGGAAAGGAACCTATTATGTGGCCAGGGCCTTCTGTCTGCCCGATCTTTTAAGCAGATTGAAGTGGGGCGGCCGTCGCGCACAACCGCCTCAGGTAAGCTGTCGCGGGGCTCGTGGGGGTTATCAAACCGGCCAGGGCTTTCAGGCAGAGCAAAGCCTTCCGCCGGGGAAGGTCCTCCCAAGTGCTGGCACCGCATCTCCAGGATTATCCCCCACTGCACTAACATATCATCTGGCTTTAAACTTCAGGGCCTCTGGCAAAGTATATACTCAAAATGCTTCTCCCCCTCCCTCCCCAACCCTCCTTATCCTTTAGTCCCGTCTTCCCCCTGTTCCCAAGCAGCCACGGGCTGAGGCCGGCACCGCTGCCAAGCACCGGGCTGGATTAGCTGCAAGCCAATAGCTGGGGGTCAGGATTAAGAGGCCAGCATGCACTTTAATACAAGCTGCCTATAATTAATGGCATTATTAATAGCTTGACTGAAAAATTCATTAAAAAATCCATTAAAAATAAATACCCTTTTACAAAAGGCATTGCCTTGGGTAAGAAAAACAGAAAAAAAGATAAAGGAAAATTGATTGGTGGTTTTCAGTTCACAGAAAGACAGACCATAGTTCAAGCTGATTAAAATTGAACATTTTAGATTAAGCACCCTTGCCAAAATATTCTCTGTAGTTACCCAATATGAAAATATTATGAGATGTCACATTTTACATTTTTTATACGTGAAGGTTTCAAGCACGAGACACATCCACCACACATGCATGCGCTCAGATACTCACACGTACGTGTGCCCACCTCATACTTGTAGGTAACTTCCTTCCCGAGGTATTTTTTTCCTCCCTCAGGAGCAGCAGGACTCCTCCTGCATCAGAGGTTAACTGTAAGCGATAAACTCTGAGACTCTACTGCAGAGCGTGTTTTCAAATGCTGCAGAGCTGCCTGCCAGCATGTATCTTCACCTCTCCCTTTCCAGGCCTAATTGTTGCATCTAAAGAAAAAAAAAGGTGGGGGGAATCCAAGTCAAACATAAAATGGGTGTCCTTTCCCAGTTTTCACTTCCCAGTGATCATAAGCGTGTTCAGCGTATGGACCAGGGAAGAAATAAAGTGGATAGAACTGATTCTCATTTATACTAAGGCCACTTGGCACATCAGTGGTAGAGCAATAGCATAATTTATCCTGTTTTAAATTCCCCTTTACACTGCCTGAGTGTCAGACTCAGAGTAAATGAGTGATGGACCAGAAAAGATGTCAAACTTTGCTTCCAAATCCTCTTTCTCTGAAATGAATCTCATGAAGTTAGAGGCAGACCGTCATAATAAAAGCATTGTTGCTTACTCAGTAGGTGAAGACCAGGTTTGGACGCTGACACGGGCCATTTCTAAACTATCAGCTTCTCCATCCTCACATTATTCACTCTGTTTAAACCAGCAGGATAATGAGTGAAGGATTATACCAGATTTAGGGTCCAAACAGTGATTGACTATCACCAAAAAGAAATGCTGAAGAGAAAATGAAGCTCTGACAGAATAGCCTCCTAATCCCCAAGAACCCTAGCTTTGTTTAAAATGGCCAAATCACAAGGTACAGCAGGTTCCCCTTTCCCTCTCCCTAAACAAGAGCTGTTTAGGGATGCAAAACCTAATCATTGCTTCCCCTCCCAGCCTTGCCAATGCTCTCAGCACCGTTGTTCTGCAGTTGGCATTACCCCTTCCAGCCAATAACGCAAAAAGTTCACTTTTCATCACTGTTACACTGAAGACACAGAGGGTGACTCATGCACTAGTGTCTCGGTTGCTGTTGCTATCTCTTGGACATCCAGTGTGGAGTATCAGTGAACTCTCTCACACTTCATCCTAGGAAGGCAGAAATATTACTACTTGGCTCCACATTCCTTCTTGGCTCCTTGTGTTGCCAGCTGTTATGTTTAATGGCCATCAAACTGTTTGTGCCTCCGAATTAAAAGTCTCCTGGAGGCTATGTTAGATCCCGCTTTTTCTCTTGAGAAACATAGCGATTCTGTGCTTAGATCACCCTTGTGCTGTCTAATGAATATGGCTAAGCTGTTTTTTTTGAGGCTGCAGCAGTGTTTTTTGCCCTTAACTACGTGTAACAAGCAGTAAAAATTTCACTCCAGGAATAAACTTTCCCAGAAGATATTGTAACAGATAAATGTTCTAAGATCCCATAACTAGTCTACTGTTTCTTGTCGAGTCACTCTGGTTCTTTGATCAGTGTTGCTATTTTACGCTATTAGACAAATGTGAGAACAGCATGGACTAGCAAAAGTCATGCCTTCCCCATACAACCCCCAATTATATTCTCCTGTCCCCACAATTACATTTTGAACATTACTGGAGGTATTAAGTGAAACATCTCAGAACTGGGTGCTTAGGACCAGTGGACACAGTCCTCCAAGGAACAAAAATGCACAAAATTGAGTGCTTTCCACGTTTTCACATCTGTGTGTCTTATACACACAACTTGGCAGATTTTCAATCATGTGGTTGCTCCACAAGCTGTTAATTAAAAAAACCCTAAACAAACAAGTAGGAAAACCTACTGAAATCTAAATGTTTGATAAGAATGAATCTACTTATTTGAAAAATTCTGCTTTTCAAAATAAAACCTACTCAAGTGAACTTTAAAGTGATCAGCATGAAAGCTTTCCACTGGTAACTTTCAATTTTCACTTCATAATTTCCAGGGAAGTCAAATGGATTGTCAATTGGGACTTTTTTTCATCAAAATATTGGAAACTAATTGATCACTTAGAATTTTCATCCCTTGTTAAACACAAAATGTTTTGACACCCTACCCATCGGTCACCTGCTATCATACTTGGTTTCCTTTAAGGTGTTGGTCTCTCTGGTCATTTAACAACTGAATTTAACCTGAGAACAAAATTTTCCTCTCAGCAACAGACCAGCACAAATCCTGCTCATTCTCAGTAGAAGTTGATCAAGCTGCTGTTTTGGTAGTACAATCTAAACAAATCACTTCTCAGCGAGGTACAACTACTTGCAGTAGTAAAAATCAGCCACCCACCCAAAGGCCATGGCCACATCATACGGTTTTAGGGCAGAAAGAGAATATGGCACTTAGCAAAAGGATAGTGTTAGTGTAAAGCTCGTTTTGTATACTGACATCAGTTAAAATCTGTCAGTGAGTCTTCTGTCCTATAAAGGGGTAATAGACATTTTCTAAACCAAGAGATTGCTGACTTGATAGTCTGTCTAAGAGCTGCCTTTCAGAAATCATAAGCTCCTAGTTCATTACCAGCAGATGAAGAAGAGTGTTATCACTGAGACATGCCTATACTGCTCTATGATCCTCTGATATCTCAGTACCTCTGTGCTTCCAGGATCCAGCCACCTCTAAAATCAACTCTGGTACCTCTGCATGATGCTGCAGATCTTCTGGATTTCTCCATAATCTTTCATTCATTCTGGCAACCTCATTTTATCATCTATTAGCAGTGAGATTCATTTGACTGAAGATCTTTTCAATTTAAATCTCTGTACCAAGGTTAGTCACAGAAAGCTCTCTCCACATTCAAAAGGGGGAAAAATACTGTAGGAGTGTGAATTTCCTCATCCTGAGGTAGATACTTAGAGCTACAAGGTAAACTGCCTTTTGCAGGTGGTGATTCCTATCCATCAAATACAGCAACACTTCAGAGTGATCTGATCAGCTCTGATCAGCTACATATAATATTATGTCTCAGTGTTAAATTAAACTAATCCAACTTCACCTAAAAAATAATAACCTGCATTATGAAAATTAGTCTGCAGTGTGATATATTGCACGGTGGAAGATATATACTTACATGTGTACCTTTAGATGGAGATCACTGATAGAAATTAAGTGTCACTGGAAGGTTTGACTTGTATTTCCATTGGGTTTTGTGCTGTGCAGCTTGAGATTAGGGGAGTAACACAGGTGCCTAGATCTAGACCACCAGTTCTGTTGCCCAGTGGACTATCTGCAACATCCACACAAGAACAGAAGATTTTACATAGGATGTATTTGAGACCTAAGTCTGGAAAGCAGGTGGAATGTCCAGGATGTCCAAGACTGTGGGTGTTTAAAGAGTGATCATCTCTCACTGGAGGTACCGCTAAAAATTAGCTTCATTGGCAAGGGGATACATCATATACACAACCTACAGTGAAGCATTTGCTTCAGTGCTGTTATGGCCAGAGGGCACAATACAATAAAAAGTGTGTAATCATGAAAAGAGTTAGGTACCGGAAAAGATTACTGCTGATAGTGTGGAAAGCAAATAAAATCTAAGTTTGAAGACAGGATTTGAAAAGTTTTCAGGAGGGGTCACCTGACATGGCTAATCTCTACTGCAACAGTCTGAACATGAAGGCCAGGAAGTTCTTCTCAGGTCTATGTCCATAGTCTGAAGTCTTGAAATTATGTCTTGAAGTAAGGAGGAGAAACTTCATCTTTATTTATCACAAAGAAATTATTTGATAAGGATCTGTGAGCTCATACAAGGGGAAATGGGCCATGTTTCATCCACAATCATGGAGAAGAGCAAAACAAAAATTATACCTAAGGGAGAATGTTACCTACAAAGACTGTTTAAGATGGATTTTGACAAAATGAAGGCCATGGGTGGAGCACCTGCTAGATCAGGTTTTGGCAAAAGTTTCACAGTTTAACACTTCTTTAGCAGCCCATTTCTGCCTAAGCCCCTCTCCAAAGTAGATATGAGAAAGGTCCCTCCAAATGAAGAGGTGTTTATTTCTCACTCTGATGCTCCAGAGGGGAAGCACAACCAACAGAAAGAAGTTGGAGAAGAGGAACCTGTTACAGATCAGGTCCAACTTAGAGAAAGGAGTCAGGCTTTGGAGCTCAGCTCCTCTTTCTAATGCTATAGTACCCCTTGACTGCTTGACAAGACTGCCATGACTCTACAGAGAGTATGACCCAGACAAAAGCATGTTACTAATGCAGTCACACCTCTACTTTATGACAGAAGAAAAATGAAAGAAATTCTGCAGCCTGTATAATACACAGGACAGTGAAGACCTTGACATAATTTTTTGTTTCTTCTGACTGTGACATTTCCTTAAATCTCTTATTTTACTTGTTGTTTTCTCTGATCAAGATCTTCTGCGTATGAACAAAATCATGCTCATCCACAACATGTCAGAAAAGATTACAGACTGGCTCCTTTTCAGATGATTTTTTTTTTTAAAGACTCGGTATTATGCTCCAAATTAAATTTTCCATATTTCTTTAGAAGAAACAAGAAACATACTGCTGCTAATGCTCATTTTGGCCCAAAAAGGAGCATTTTGTTCCTCTTTTTCTGATTAGTTTAGGTTTGTGTACTAAATATGTGTGTGTGAAATCAAATTGCCTCTCCAAAGTTATGTTTTTTGTTGCTTGAAAATAATCACAGTGAAATATACCTCTACTGAAACAACATACTAACTCACAGATTTCTTCCTTTAACACTAAACTGAACTTTTTCAGATCCTTGATTGCAATAGAAAGTTCTAGCTATCACATCTTGTCATCCTCTGGATGGTAAATGATCAGGATGCTTTCCAGATAAGGTAACTGTGCTATTGATGTCCCTTCCCTCATCACCAAAGACTGTTCCTCAGAAAGTTTTAGTACCCAAAGTCAGCACATATTTTGCTCCCACTTCCTCCTTCAATGAGTATATTTTGTGTCCTGACCTTACAGGACACACTGTGTTTGAGAAACACCATGCTACACACCAGCCCAGGTGCACATCAACTCTTTCTCCTGTAGGATTTAAAATTTAGTGTTTTAATGAGTAGGGTGGAGACTCTCACAATGTTACCCACTGGCTAAATAATCCACTTTCAGTTTCTACACACAATTTTGATACTTCTCCAGCCTCAGATAGCATCTCAAAGAGATTTCTTTTATCTTTAACCATGTTAAAACAAGATGTCTAGGCAGTATTATTTCCGTTCTCTCTCAGCCTACAGACTGAACAATATTACACTTCATACAGGTTAATCCAACTGAGATAACAGTGTCACAGCTGAGCCAAAATTATGGAAATCTCATAAATCAGGAAGAGGAACATTGGTTCATTGAAACTTTTCCTTTGCCCGTGCAACAAGTACAACTGCAGCATGTAACCATGAAGAGACTAGAGGCAGAGTTTTCTTTCAGGGAAGTGGTTCTCAACTATTTTTACAATCAGCATTTTTCCTTCGAACATGATGCTATTCCTTTGTGCCCATGTTACCCATGTTACCTGTGCACACACGACTAACCTGAACTTTGAGATATCTGAGCTTCGTAATTCCCATTTATTGGAGCGTTCGTCGCTTCTGACTGGGAATTATTGCACAGCTATATAGTTCTCAAATGAAACACTATTTCAGCTCTCTAGCTTCACTTGTTATCCTAGTGCGTCTCACAAAAGCTTCTTGTCAGATCCTAAATATTCATTATTCAAGCCTTGACATTTACACCTTTCAAATATTTGCATACCGTTATTAATGCTTCTGTTAACCATCTATGAGCAAAGCTATATTTATTCTACCCTTGTACTCATTCTGAATAATTCAACCTTTCCCAGCTTTGATCTTTTTGTTCTTCTTCCCAGAATAATTCCTGCATATTGTCAGCACTTTTTTGTTTTGATGATGCCAAGAATAAAAACTTATCCCAGGTGAAGTTACCTGAACAGATCTAGGGGTATTGTGTTGTAGGACATGGACCTGTTGAAGCAAGTCTGGAGCAGGGCCACAAAAATGGTCCAAGGGCTGGAGCACCTCTCCTATGAAGATAAGCTGAGAGCACTGGGTTTGTTCAGCTTGGAAAAGTCTCCAGGGGTACTTTATAGCGGCCTTCTGGTACTTGAAAGGTGCCTATAAGAAAGCTGGTGAAGAACTGTTCCCGAGGGCATGGAGTGATAGGACGAGGGGTGATGGTTTTAAACTAGAAAAGGGGAGATTTGGATTGGATATTAGGAAAAAATTCTTCAATATGGGGGTGGTGGATCACTGGAACAGGTTGCCCAGAGAGTTAGTGGAGGCTCCATGCCTGAAGATATTCAAGGTCAGGCTTGATGGGGCTCTGAGCGACCTGATCTAGTGAAGATGTCCCTGCTTACTGCAGGGGTGTTGGACTAGATGGCCTTTAAAGGCTCCTTATAACCTAACACATTCTGTGATTTGATGATTCACATAGCTTTCTTGAACTGTGACACAGCCTCCTCCAGAATGCAAAATTTAGGACTGCATCAGATTCCTTTATCTTTTTCAGTCTTCCAGCCCACTAGTATTCTGGATTGCAAAATGGAGAGTTTCTGGATGCAGCAGTAAATAAGAAAGCTGTTCAGAGCTAGGACTAAATGCACGAATCCTGAGTCCCTTTTCATTCAGCTGGGTTTCCTACCTGTTTGGCTGTTTTCTACGTAAATAGCAGCTCTATGAATTCTGAAAATAGTAACTTTCTTTATTAAGCAAAAAGAAATGCAAGAAAAAAAAGGAGAAAAAATCAGTTAGTGCTAGCAGAAATGCAGTTCATGTTAAGACAATACCCAGAACTATTAAATGAAAATTAAGTCAATACCTTATTTTCTTCTATACAGTATTTCTTGGACATTAACACTCCATCTTCTTTCCACTTTACAGCTAGTTCTATGATATCCAAGTGTTCCTGTATGTTTATGCTAACATTCATGACATCTCTAATTAGAACAATAGAAATTTAACTAAATGCAACATTATTTCCATAAGCAACAACATTTTTATTTTAATATGAACATCCCTCTCAGCTATCTGCCCAACCACTTTGTAGTCTGCTCTATTCAGGCCTACATCAGCAACTGAGACACATTAGTGTAGCTGCATGTGTGCTATTCTGTATGCAAAAGATATCTATGAGTATTAACTAAATTTGCAAGAGGAATTAGGATCAGTAATAAATGCTTTAGCAAAGAGGCTTTTGGGAATAAAAAATATATCTTCAGGCAAAATTCTCATAAACTAGACATCATCTTTGATTTACAGTTTATGGTATTTTCTTCCCTGTGACCAATATTCCCAGCTTCAGGGCTCCTGTTCTGTTTGTTGTGATTGACTGTATAGGGTAGGAGGGCAGTTCTGTAGGCTAAAGTTAAGTCAATGCAATCATGAACTTAGGAAAATAACATGTTCAACTTGAGTTTATACAAGCCAGGTCACCCAGGCTGAAATCCCTTGGATTCTCTCACTGGTAAGGAGCTTCCAGTTCTTAATACCCAAATATTATACTAATTATAACGGATTAAGTGGCAGAATCTAGTCATTTGGTTGAAAGAGCAAGCAGTGACCATGTGTACACAGAGTGAGGAGGAAACAGTGAGTGTTTCTGGGATGCTCCACTCCTGTTCCACTTAAAAATAACTGTTTGCCTTGGGCTTAATGCGAGATTTACCTTAGTAACAATTTCAAGACCTCTTCTGAAGTCCTTGTCCATCTCTACTTTCACAGTCTACGAGGCCAGAAGGAACTATTATAATTTTCTTGTCTGACCTCCTGTATAATAAGTTGATTATTATAATGTCCTCTGTCCTGAAAGTCTTTAGATCAAATTGTCCCATACCTTGGCTATTGAAGAATTATCCCCAACAGGAATTTTTTCCTTTTTCTTTTTTTCCAATTTTAAATGTCTCTATTAACAGAGCTTCTAGTGATGACAGGCTGTTTAAAAGTTACTTTAGGACGCTTTATTTCCCTTCTGATAATCAGCCTATATGTTCCTTTAGTTAATTTAATTCCATTGCTCTTGGCAATGTCCACACCCTAAATAATTCTTCACCCTCCTTGGCATTTAAACCCTTCAAACAACTGTAGGCAATTTTTCTGTTTCTTTTTAGTCATTTCTTAGCCAAGCTACATGGATATTAGTTTTTCAGATCTGTCCTTATAAGTCAGTCCTCCCCAGCCTGCCACTGACTTCACTAGATGTTGCATAATTATATCTTAACCTCACTCTTCACTACTATGCTGGATGAGCTTCAGTTTTCTTCCTGCTTTAACCCATTCAGATCAAACAAAGTGTAAGCAAAATCTCAAACTTGTCAAGTCCATAAGAACTGCCACTGACTTCACAAGATGTTGGATCAGGACTTACAACATGTGTGGTTCCTCTTGGTGAATGATACAGGGAAGTAAGTTACCAGCTCTGTAGCTGTGATGTTCTCTCTGCAAAAGTGTTTTATTTTCTATGCCCTGACATAAGCACCTCATGACTTTTTGGCAGATCACTTTTATCTCAAGTAATTTTGCCTTCTGTGACTGTCTTTCCACACAGCCTTTATGCACGAATTGATTTTTTTTTTCTGGGTACTTTACCTTGAGTTTTTCAGGTTGAATTTTATTTCACATTTCTTGCCAGTGTATTCTCTGCATGTCCCTCTGTACTATTTCTCTTTCCCCTAAGGTGACTTCTCCATTCCTGGTATGGTCTCACTGAGATGGGTTTTTATTCTGCCCCTCAGTTTTTAATGAAGTGTCCTCATTTCAAAGAGATATCAATTGAATATATTTTGCAAATGCAATTATAGCATGCTATTTACAATAGCCTTCTTCCACAATGTTAATGAGAACTCCTAACTTTTATTTTGCTACGTGGTATATAAGAAAATGGATCTCACTGGGACAGCTTTCCAGCCCTCTATTCAGAGAAGCTCTAGCTTTCATTAACTTCTTGCTGTGGATTTTTATTACATTTTCAGTCCATGCAAAAGTGCTGTTACCTGACCAATGTAAATCCAGGTGTTGAACTAGATTTTGAGTCAAAGACTTTGCAATTGTAATTTACTACACTTATATATAAAATACATGTTATGGTTACATCAATACCTTACTGTCCAGACATGACATGCACATACCTGCATATAAAAATATATTATTTCTATCATAGGACATGTGTGGGTATGCATGAGTGTGTAATTTCAAGCAGCTCTCTCTGTATGGGCATGTAGACACAGAGTGAGACAAGAAGGACAGCTGTAAAACAGTCAGTCAGCTAGAGAAAGTGCATGAAGAACTTCAACTTTAGTTATTCAGTGCAAAAAAGATTAAAAATCAAGCTGGCAAATTCAAAACCAGTGAAAAGGAGTGTAGTTTGATCATGGCATTTATCTCCAAAAGAACTCCTGAAGTTAAAATCTCAACCCCTTCAGGAAGGTACAAGTGGCTGCTACATACAACACTGAATATTCAAAGTTGAAATACTGATTATGAACAGATTGCATCAATCAAAGTTTAAACACAATTCCCATAAAAATGAGAGGATAGGAGGGATACATGAATTTTGTGGCCAGCTAATTGTGGAGAAATCAATTTAATTGCCTAAAAGTGTATAGATACTGTCATTTGGAATTCTCTGGGGTATCCAAAACTTTCTTGTGGACTGGTAAGTATGGGACCAACAGACATCTTGTACTCCTCTAGAATGACAAAGCTCCTGCAATTGTAAGGCTATATTTGATGTACTGGAATGTGTCCCCACTGCAAACTTTGTTATTACACCATTGTAACATAAAATATTACCATCTCTGTTCCTTTAGATTGGGTTTGTTTTTAGATTGGTTTCCTTAAGAAAAAAAAAAAAAGGCTCCTGTGAAACCTTTTCCAATGTGTATTAAAATTCAGACTTTATCTAGGTACCTACCTGTCTGCCTGTGCTTTTCCTAATTACCCTTATAAGATAGAAATCCATAAAAACAGACTTGACTGCTGCTGCTTACCACTTGTTTTTTGTAGATAAGGAGAAACTGTTGTACAGGATTAGCAGAATTGTCCAAAATCAGAGAGGAAGCCTTGTGCTGGAGCTTGAAACAGCTTGCAGGTCAAAACCGATTTTCTCTCCCTGTGTGGACAGAAAGAAATTAAGTTAGAGGGAAGGGAAACTATGGTAATGCAGTAAAATGAAGTTGAAATCAAACTTTAACCCTTGCTGCCTTTGGCTACTGAGATTGATTCTAAATATCATTAGAAAAGGACCGTTTGCCAGGTGCAGGCAGAGTTGTATTTCTTCGTGTTTTATTGAATGTATGCAGAGAATGGAGAGGATTGCAGGACAGAAAACAGTCTAGCACTGTAGTACAGGCAACATGGGTGTTGGTGGAGAAGGACCTGGGGGTGTTGGGTGACTGCTGACTGAACATGAGCCAGCAGTGTGCCCAGGTGGCCAGGAGGGCAACAGGGTCCTGGCTTGTATCAAAAATAGTGTGGCCAGTAGGCCTGGGGAGGGGATTGTGCCCCTGGACTGGGCACTGGGGAGGCTGCACCTCGAGTGCTGGGTCCAGTTCTGGGCTCCTCACCATCAGAAGGACACTGAGGTCCTGAAGTGAGTCCAGAGAAGGGCAACCAGGCTGGGGAAGGGGCTGGAGGGCAAATCATCTGAGGAGCAGCTGAGGGAGCTGGAGGTGTTCAGCCTGGAGAAGAGGAGGCTGAGGAGAGACCTTATCACTGCCTCCCCTGCCCTGCCAGGAGGGTGCAAAGAGGTGGGCGCTGGTCTCTTCAGCCAGGGGCCAGGAGCTGGGACAAGGGGCAATGGGCTCAAGCTGTGCCAGGGCAGGGTCAGCTCAGCTGGGAGGGCCAAGTTCTTCCCTGGCAGAGTTGTGGTGCTGTGGCACAGGCTGCCCAGGGAGGGGTTTGAGTCACCATCCCTGGGTGTGTTTAAAAGACAGGTAGATGAAGTACTTAGGGATATGGTTTAGGACAGGAAGGGTTGGACTCAATGATCTTAAAGGTCTTTTCCAAACTAGTCATTCTGTGATTCTGTCATTGTGTGATCGGCAGTTATGACAGCACATAAATCTTCCTAAATAACCTTTGGCACCACCTATAACTTTGACATAGTGCAGACACTGCACAGAGATCCAGCTGGCATGGAACACCCCACACCAAAAATATTTCATACTCTAAATCTCTGAAGCAGGGTGGCCACAACCAGAATTCTCTTGGAAAGGGTTCATGGCCAGTTCCACCTCCCTAGTCAGGCACAGAAGTGTTGGGGGACAGTTCTAAATGGACAGGAGCCACTCTAAATCTTTAACGGTACAGAAAAGTGAGTTCTAGTGCCTGGCAATGTTGTTAAGTGTTTACGAGTGTAGCTCTAGTCTTCTGGTCAGATGTATGTTTGGTTGTTTATTCCTAAAGAGTAATTTTTTTCATAACAGAAATTTTTATTATGTATTTTTAATGGAATCATAATGGTCACGAACTCCCATTCTGTCAAAATAAAACAAAGTAAAGGATAAAATAAAGTTCAGTGTGTCAGAACATGCTATTTTAACATTATTGAATCAAAAATATGCATTTCCTCATTCTAAGTGACTTTGCATTTTAAAATGGTCTTTATTTCATATAAAATACCAGATATTAATTTAAATAATTTGCATTTGTGAAAATCTGATAACAGAGTTGATTAGATTGATTGCCCCCCTGATTATTCTGTCCTGATTTGTGAAGAAATAGAATTAGAGGCAACAAGAGCCTCCAGCCCCCAAATCCTTTCTCCAAACTTCTTTTAGGACTCCTTCACACATTAAAAAAAATTACCCCTGTAAGGAAAGTAGCTATGATCCTTCTTAGTTTAAATGAAGGGAGAATTTAAGAACAAAGATTTGAAGGTGAGATTTTGAGGAGCATCTATATGGCTTGGGAGCAGAAGTCTTGTGTAAAGTCATGTTGGTTTATCCATCAAAGTGCCTTGCCCAAAGTTACTCAACAGACCAGTGACATATTAAGAGGACTCTTGTGTACCTGTAGCTCTATACTGTCTTTAATTTATCAATTGTCTGACCTAATGCATTCTAATACTCCTGTACAACACTATTCAGGGGATTTCCAGTTTATTTAATGCTTCTGCATAATCTGGTTGCCATCCACTGCAAACACATCACAGGCCACAGACTCCATACACCTGACCTGGCATTTACGCCAGCCCACAGATTCTTAATGCAATCCATAAAGGACATTTGGCATTGCTCTGCCTTGCCAAATCCACCTCAGGGTTAAGCTTCATATGTTCTCTTTTGCATCAGTTCCTTCAAAGATGGTACTTTCTTTAATGAGCTGTCAGAGCTAAGCATTTCTCTGCAGTTAAATGGTACTATGGCTTTCTTGAATTTATTCATGCTAATAATTACTGAACAGCTAGGCACACCACAACTCTCCCCATCTGCAAACTCTGAGTTAATGAAAGGTAAGGTGCATGGGAAGCTCAGAGTATCAGAACCATCGGGTCATCCTTAACGTGACTGTTTAATGCAGAACACATAAAAGTGAGGATTTGTCAGACCAGATTGAACCAATGACCCCTCAAGTACTGCTGGCAACATTCTGTGTCTGATCTTTAGGTAAAAGGCAAGGAAAGCCATAAAGATGCCCTAAATGTTGACTACCCATATTAAGTTAGCATTTCTTTCATCCTTGCCCAAGGATATGGGAAAGGATACAGAGAGAAATTTCCTTATATTCTTCCATTTTTTACCTTTATTGTCTCATCTAGGGTGAGATATAGTTTTCAGAGCTTTCAAGAAAATTTGGATGCCTGTTCATGAACCAAGGTTCCTGCTTCAGTGGCCTCATTTCAGCTTTGCACAACGCTATACATTCGCTTGATTTTGAAGCAAGTCAGGTTTTTTCCAAGTGTGTACCACACAGAATGTTTTGGTTCCTTCAAACCAGAAATTTGTATCAAAACCCAGACTTTTAAGAAGGTATAACGTGATCCTCCTGAACACTTTGTTTACCTAAAGGGCTTGGTCTCAAAAGAGAAAAGAAATAAGAATTGAAAAGAAGTTGCAGAAAGAAACCCACATGCTTTAAGCTGGTCTGATGCTATACCACTCTCCTCTCCGTATTTTCTGACTCATGATAAAGTAGGAAAAAAAAAAAAAGACAGCTTTTTCTGGCCAGGAATAATATTTAGGAACATCTCAATCCAAAAGTAGATTCAGCAGTTTGGGGGTTGTTCCACAGTTCGCTCCAGTTCACAACAAATCCTAGAAAACTGCTAATGAAAAAATGCAGTTACCGATATCTCAAACTGAGAAAATACATCACCTGAGTAAAGACTTTTACTTAGTGAAAAAAGGGAAAACATTCTGTTTTAAAATATACATACAAAAATACTTGTAGTCTTAATTTCGTGAGTTTTTATGTTGGTTTTGTTCTTTTATCAGCCTAACAATTCAGTCATCAGTGTGTCCTCTTACAGTCTTCCTGAAGTATCAGCCCTCAAATACATAGCCAGAACTGTCCTGCAAAACCAAAAGTCTCTGGTTTGCTCTTAACAAAAGTAAAAGCAGAATTCAGAGATACCAATACCATGAGAAAAGAAACAAACAGAACCAAATCACAATGCAGCTAACAAAGACTGATTTCTTTGGGAGCTCATATTCCTTGCTTTTCTCTGAAGAAGGGCACTAACATCTCTTCTCTAACCAGGTACTGGCTCTGATGAACCTTATAGGGACTTAAATACCTTCAACCATGTCTTTGCTTGTGAATGAAACCTCCTAAGAGTTATTCTCCGTTGTGCTGGACCCTCACACTTCATGTTGATACGGCTAAATTATCTTTCCCTCACAAAAAATGGATAACCACATGCACTCCCTAGCCCTTGATGCTGTGTCTAGAAATCCTGTGACTAGTAATGGAAATCCCAAATCCACACAAAAGGGAAATGCTGGTCCATGCTATGTCCTTGTTAGAGTATCAAAAGGTCTAGAGAAGAGGGACTAACAGACAGGTGTAATTGTTTAAGCCTCGTGTCTTTAGGAAGCTAGAGCAGTAACTAATTTTTCTATGTTAATGGATGGGATTATACTTATATAAAAGCCTAGATTCATATTCTTTTACCAGTGGCAGAAGGAATGGACACCAGATTATTCACAACTTTGATACCAGACATCCCTCACATCTCAGCAAAGCATAACATTTCTGAAAGTTTGCACTCAGTGAAAGAACTGGAAATACAGTAGGAAAAAAAGGATGGCTTTGCAGTTACCTCAAGCAGCTCACAGCTCAGAGCCTTAGTTTGCAACACAGCTTTATTATTGGCTTTTTCAGGTTCCAAAGTGTTTGCCATCAGGCAGTATCTCATTTGGTTGTGCCTTGTGAAGCCAGAATCATAGAGACCTTCTAGGAGAGCTGTAAGACTTGCTAGAATAATTATTAAAAAAAAACCAAACCAGCTTTTTTATGACTTTATCCCAACTTCTTTTAACCCTTCTGCACTTTTTGGCTTCTAAATCACACTTCTGCCACTTAACTGCTTTCTCAAGACTGCCTGCAAATGCCTTCATGGCTTTCTTTTCGGTGTAAGATCTCATGACTCCACAACAGGCACTTTGTATAAGTCACTTCATGTTTCCCTGTGCTCCAAATACAAGCTTTTAATTCTTCATTGTAACTTTTTCTTTCTCCAAAAGGTATGGAAAAAAAGAATCCCTTTAAGTTGCTTTTCAATATGCAACAAATTTAAAAAGATATTCTGACAATACCTTCCTTCCATAAGGATTTCACTAGGTTTGATATTATAAGTCAGCATTTTAAGAAGAAGGTATCTTTTGGTATCAAAGTTTATTTGTATTTCAGAAAAAAAAAGAAAAAAGAACCACTTTTAATGACACTTTTCCTGCTTTTCTTTTTTTAAGCTGCTGTCTTTTGGGTAGAGAAAGATTTTACAGTGGACCCACCAGGCATTATTAGAATCAAAATGATGATATAACTCCTTAGGGTTGAAGAAATGGAGTTAAGAGAAGTAAATACTATATTCTAGGTAATTTTTAATACAACTGAAAGTGAAAAAAAGAAAAAAACAGTGTCTGTAATGTCTTCAAATTTAGATGATTCCCTTGATCCTGAGAAAAAATTTGCCAACAAAACTAATTTTCCAGATTCAGTAGTTTTATAACAGAGTATGTTTGCAAATTTAACCACACAGTAATCATCATTTCCTTATCATGCAGAAGTTGATGTGAAAAGAAGGTAGATAGTGTGAAAAATTATGGTTTGTTAAAGAATTTATTTTAAAATTCCTTCAGAGTGAAGATTAATTTTTTTTTGGAAGGTGAACACATTTTTGAGTAGGTGTTCACTTCCTTCAGGGAAGTGGATTGAATGATGCAAAGTATCCATATTTTATTTTACATAAAAATATTTTCTTTTTGCCCAAAGTTAGGACTATATACATAGACAAGTAAGTATATGAAACATCGACCTACACAAAATTCATAACCATTCAGTATGCTCAAGTGATATAATCCATAGACATGGTCCAGTTCCTGACTTGTTTGGCTATTGGGCAAGACATAAGCCAAGACTTTGCTTACATCCTCAGAAGTCTAAATAAAATCACAAGTCTTCTATGCCTCTAAAACTAGTGGTAAAAACAATTTCTAATGCTTCCAGGAATGTATATGGATCAGTATGTTGAATTTTTAAATTTTTATATTTACAAATTATTTTCTCTTTTCAGTCTTTCTTTTTACCATAAATTACCTCAAAAGCCAAAACCGAAAATCTCTGCTGACAAAAAAGTCTTTAAAAAAAGTACTGTGCAGGTGGACTATCTCTGTACTCCCTGACATCTCTACATTCTTTTCCTTTTTCTTTACCATTAAACTAACCAAAACAAATAAATACATTTTCTTTGAGAAACCTGTGGATTCGACAAAGTGCCATTTTCCAGCCAACTCCTTCCAAATATTTTACTGAAAAATTTCAAAAACCCTCTGTATTTCCATTGCCCTGCTATGCTAATGCCTTACTCTGCCCATAATCATGACACAGGGTCAGAGCTCAGCTTTTCTCAGTATAGACACAAAGCCCATGGGAATGTGCAGATGTTTGACTTCTTGCAACGTTTTAAGCATTAACCCCAATAGGACCATCCACAGGCATGTGCCACAGTGCCCACTGTCTCTGTTCTCAGCACTAATCCTACTGACATAACCAAAAAATTGTGGGAGCCAACACCAAATGTGACTTCTCCTCTAAAGTTCATGATATACCTGCTAGGTGAACTGCTTCATGTACCTTAAAAATCCACTGTGACAATGAGAACTACCTCTTGAGGGCCATTCAACCTGCTCGTCTCTTCGTGACTATAGAGGACAACAAGCTTAGGTTGGGTGTTTAACTTCTGACTATCTAACACCAAAAGAATTAATTCCACATTGCTTCTTTATTCTGGCTTGAGTCTGAACTCAAGCTTGGAGATGCCAACGTTGCTCTTCCACTGACACCCACAGGCTTTACCTTGCATCTTTCCACCACAGCCACCATTAAAACAAAAGATCAATGCTTAAAACCCTTCTTTGTTTGCCACTGTCACTTTAGATGCAGCTTTCCCTCTATAAGAAGAGGAAATGCCAAAAGTGTCACAGTAAATGTAATTATCATGGTCTGGTAAATGTTTGGGGCTTGGGCTTTTTTTGGGGCTTGGGCTTTTTTGTTTGTTTGTTTTCGTCTTTGTTGAGCAGCGCGCAGCTTTCACATCCACTTCTCCAGTGAAAGCTTTATGTACTTAAAAAATCATGAGCGAGAAGATCCCATAAAAAGAGAGGATCTGACAATAAAGCAGAAGTTAAGTGACACAAACTCTCTCTGTCTCACACGCACATGCACACACGGAGTCCCATCTGCTCGGTCCCGATAACTCATTTGCACGGGGCACGACGAATGGCTCATTTTTTGAGCAGTCAGAATCAGCTGCAGCACACGTGCCTCTTGCTCTCTAATTCTTTATTGTTATTCCATGAACTCCAGTGGCCCCAAGCAGCAGGAGACAGGGACACATGTAACAGCTCTCACCCTCTGGCCCAGATACCAACCCCTTTTTTTCCTCTTTTTTTTTTATTATTTTGTTAGGCTACAAACACTTCCCAGGACTCTCATTCACTCTCATTCTGAGCATTTGACCGACACTCGCTTGGAGCTTGTCTTCTGTCCCTTTTAGCAATGCCCCTGCTCAGGAGGAGAAAACTGACCATCAAGGCTTTCAATGAATAAACCTTTAGCAAAGCTCCACTTGTGTAAAAGAAAAAGTCTAGAAAATCCATCTTTGTATTAGAGATGCAGCAACAGGGAGCCAAGCAGGCTTTTTTTTTCCCAAGTAACAAGGAGGCACTGCCCACACTTGGCTTATCTGTGCAGTGATTTGCATATATAACTCTCCGTGAAGAAGAGGTATCCGCTCTCTTTGACCTTAGTAAATCAAAAGCAGACAGGTCACAACTTTAACTTATTTCTTTGGATACCAATCCGCCAACATCCAGAATTGCATAAAACACATGCATAATACATAATAAAGATCTGGTGCGGACCATCTGACTTGTTTTAATCCCCCTGGTTCTGTATTTTAATGGTACTGAATTTAGACCTGTCATTTCTGCTTCTTTTTGCGTCTCTTGAATATATTTGGCCAGAGTTTGTTCCCTGCATTTCCAATGAGGTCAGTAAGTAACTCAGTGTACACACAGATGTTTTACAGAGCAGAATCTGTCATTAATATTTAAATTGCATATTTGTGTCTGCTGCAGTGTGTATATATTTATAGCTAGCTAGGTAGAGGTATATAGATGTATATATAGCTATATACATGTAAAGACACATACAGATATGCAGGTATATATAAGATTTGAGGTAGTTGGGAAGGCAAACTTCTTACTATGTATAGTTACTCTTACTTACTATAAATCATCAGATAGGGGTAAATATACTTAAGCAGCATCAGTCTTCTGAGTTAGCAGGGAAAAGAGCCATCCCCAGGAAAGCAGGGCTCCATCACGTGTGATGGTGACTTGGAAAGACAAACAGCATCACTCCCAATGTAGTCCCCCTCTTCCTCCTTCTTCCCCCAGCTTTATACACTGAGCATGATGCCATATGGTATGAAATATCTCTTTGTAGTTGAGGTCACCTGCCCCAGCTGTGTCCCCTCCCAACTCCTTGCACACCCGCAGCTTACTCACTGGTGCAGCAAAGGCCTTGGCTCTGTATGAGCCAAGAACAAAAACTTCCTTGTGTTAATGACACAGTTTCATTCACAAATCCAAAGCATAGCTCCATAACAGATACAGTGAAGACAATTATCCCAGCCAAAACCAGCACACTAGGCTAGAAGATAAGACAACACAAGTGAGGGTCGTATTTTACTTGATGTGGCTGGATTGCACCTATGCAAGTTGTTCTTTCTACTTTACCGCTTGCCTTGACTCACCCTTCCCCCAAAAAGACCCCACAGGAAAGCATTATGTATCTTGGCCATATGCAATCCCACAATGACCTGTATCAAGAAAGTCCTTACTGGTGAAACACACCTCATGCTTCAAAGGGAAGTAAGGGAAGCACACTGCTAACAAACCACCTGTAGGTGAAAATTAAACCACTAGCCAATACCTCAAACTGTATTTTTTTTTAAAGTTGTGCTAAGTGCATGATTCCTAATCCAAACAGCAATTAACGGTCTGTCTCAGTTTTATCTTGCTAACTCAGGAGTGAAAAGGTTGGTCCTTAGGGTTAGAACATTTACAGCACAAAAGTCTTAGCTTCAGCCCTTGCTTCAAGCATTGTTTCTCTTTTATATGAAATAACTGTTTAATGCAAAATAAAGAGTCTTTTGAACAGGGACTGGGGCCCACACTCGCCTCATGTGAGTGCTGCTAAGCTCATGAGTCACGTTGCTTCTTGGTCTTACTTTCTCAGGGCACAGTTCATACTTCTCCGCATGGAAGCCCACTTCAACAGAATGGGTGAAGGATCACCCCACCACCATGTGGCTGATAGGCAGGCACTTCTGGAAACTCCTGGAAAACATTGGCTTGACATTTCCTCAAGATGAGGTAGAGCCTTACCCCTTACCAAACAGAAACTGCTGCCATTTGATGAGGTAGAAAAGGAATGCTGCCATGCTCAGTGTTTGAAGGTCCAGCTTGAACCTGTGTCAGTATTTATGTGAGTGGCTGTAGACACCCATCATCATTAGATATGCTGATGCAAAACAGTCACAGAGAGTTTTGGGGGGTATCCTGATGTGTCCATATGTACTAGAAATGTTTGGAAAGGTCTAGATCAACAAGTCCCCCATGGGACACCAACGGAGTGGGATGAAGGAGGAGAAGGATGTCAAGTGGCCACAATTCCAGCATGTCTGGGTATGTAAATGTAAGGAATCTAGATAGGTATAGAAATTCAACGCAGGCACAACACAGCAAAATTCTTCTTCTCTGTCCTCAACTGAATGGAGGGTGGCCACATCCAGTCTGTGACAAATCCTGAAGAGTGCCAGGGCATTCACTGATGTAATACTAAACAGCACAGACAAAAAAAAAACCCACAAACCCAAAACCAAAATACCAAGAACTTTGCTAGCAGCTGAACAGTCTGGAGAATCACAACTTGACTGTTCAAGCCTCTGCTATGCCCTGCTTTAGTTCCTGGTGCAAAAGTAGCCTTGGTGTCTTTATGCTTCATCAGATTCCTATAAAATAAATAAGCACATTTCTATTTCTATCCTTCAGCACTACTATGAAGTTTTAACAGACCTGACTGGTGATGTTGAATTGATTGCTAAACTAAAACTGATGGTTGCCTAGGTGCACATGGCCTCATGACCTAATTCTGATTGGGATTTCCAACCAGGATGTATTCCTAGCCACTAATATGTGTACTGGCTGCTTGGAGAAAGGCTGATTTTTCTAAGCTGAAACCAACAGGGAGTAAAACTTGGAGAGAGAAATATAGCCTCTCCCAGAAAGGAGTGATCTTCTAGCATCTGTTAATGTGTTTATTAAACATGCCACAAAATTAAGCATTCTTGAAGTCACAAAATAAAGCTTGTTCAGGTGGAAATAATAAATGAAATTTGTTTTAATGGCAAGAGAAGAATGGTTATATTTAATATTTAAAGACTAGACACGGGGTAGAGTAAATGATCTGGGAAAACTGTTAGCAGGGAGGGCAAACAAGTAGATGGGAAGTTTCTTGTATCAATAAAATACCTACGGCCAACAGGACTAAAGACAGTGACAATTATTTAAACTTACCAAGGATAGCCTAATCAATGAAAACCATTGCTAATTAAGAAATTGCTAAATTGTGATTGCTACCTACATAAAAATAGGGAGAGAGCATAACCATACAAATCTGTCATATCTACAAGAGTCTGTGGCACTTCAGCTGAATGTTGTTTGATGCCTGTCTCAGGTAAATAGAGCAGAACAGAAAGGGTCTAAACAGAGGAAACAAATAAAATTACATTTTAAAAAAGGATAAAATGTGGTGCTTAAGTAAGGGAGATAAATCAGGTGCTTATATTTGTATTTCATCTTTGAAGACAAAAAGTTGAACTGAAGCTTTCCAGTGGGTTTTGAAGGAAAAGCCATTCAATTAACAAAAGAAGGCACTTTATAAGTAATAAATTCATGACATTTGATGTCACATTCTATTACTGCAGCAAAATACCTAGCAATATCTTAACATATGTAGGAATAAACTGGGGCTATTCTGTGTTATATAGAAGCTCAAACCCTGTTGAGATACAGTCTAACTTCACTCATATAGACCCTGCTTGCTTCAAGTTTGCATTTATAACACTTCCAACAGCCATAATCAGAATTATTCACCAGTAAATAGATTGAGAATATGTACCTAATATTTACCTCGATATCGCAATCCTACTTTTATTTTTCTTTTTTTTTCTTTTTTTTTTCTTTTCTTTTTTTATCCCAAAAATATGCCAACTATATTAAAATTGTACACATCTTTTTTTGGTTTTGACTTGCATGTTTTATTTCTAAAATGTCCCTTATATGTTGTTCAATATGAGATAATCTCTGGAAAGTGTTGTGTGATGGTGTTTGAGCTAGACCTTCTGTGGCATCTCCTTCATTAAAGGCCCTAACAAACAGGTTAGAGGATCACCTCTGAGAAAAAACATAGGTAGAGCTGATCCTGCCCTAGGGCCAGGCCATGGAAGAGGTGACCTTTTGAGGTCTCTTCCAGCCTTATGAATCTGTTTCATTATTCTGATACAGCAAATTGCTATGCCCCATTAAAACGAATACACTGATATAACACACATTTATGGAGGTCCCAGAAGAGCTCATTAGAGTGAGGTGAAATTGTGTTTTAACCCTTCTCTTTTTTTTTTTCCTTCAATGTAGTAACCAACCAAAAAGTAACATGCAACCAAGAGACAGGAACACACAGATAAACAAATATCCCAGACTTACTGGAATTACATCACCTTGCAGTTTTGCACTTTGGGATCTGCTTTTTGAAATGTCTCATTCTAGAGTTTGGTCATTGGAGAAGATGAACCTGATACGATTAAGCAGTATATAAATTTCTAACTGAGATTAGAGTTTTACTTCTACAACTTGGGGTTCGTTCTTTCTGAAGCATCCAGTTCTGAAAACCTAATTTGTGTTTTGTAGTCTAAACTACCTGTCAAAACACAAGTGGCCCACACATATCATATTCTGAGTAGTTATTAAAACTAGAAGAATTCATGCAGATTAATAGTAGAGCTGATCTTTGAGCATCCACAGAAAACTGGGGAGAGCTGGGGTTGAGCATGTGGAGAGAGGGTGTGAGTCCACTACAAGCTATGCAGACCAGGGAAATGAAAATTAGTGAAGTTCTACAACTATTACACCTTTAGAAGGCAAAAATAGAAATGCTTTATTATATTCACGGTTTTAGTCTCGGCAGGAGGTTGAAATGAGCCTCCCACAGCAAGAGCTGCCTGAGCTGAGTTACAGGTGCCCTTTGGAGTTTAAAGCCCATCCCATTTTATAAACTCCCCCCAACAAGACACTGATAAAGACTACAGAGAGTACATCTCCAGCACTGATCTCTCCAGCTAGTAGCTAAAGACACATAGGTTAGGGAATGTGGGTCAAATACAGAGAAGACAGTCCAGACTGACTGGACATGCACTGAGGAAGCCTCATTGCTGCAGGCAGGCACTGGGAAGAGGTTACTGGAGGAAGAAATGTGAATTGATCGGTTCTGGATTTGTCAGTTTGCAGCCAAATTTATAGGGAAATAAGAGTGTCTCTTCACCATGGGAAAAGAAAAAACTGTATGTGTGCATTTTGGATAGATAATGAAAAAAATATTTAAAAGTTGCTGTCTACTTCAAAACTTCATACATATGTATGTATTTGGGTATATATTTGTTTCATCTCTCAGATTGAGCTCAGCCCAACAAGCAGTTACCAGTTACAGGTGATGTGAATTGATTCAATCTATTGCAGCTAATGTGATTGTTCATGATATTAACCTTCTCATCAACAGGTGAGGTCATATCTTCCAGCAGCCTTAGGCATGGCTAACCAGCCATAAGATACCTACTTTCCCCCCATATACACATGAACTGCGGGATTCATAGAATCATAGAATCATAGAATTGTAGGGGTTGGAAGGGACCTCGAGAGATCATCGGGTCCAACCCCCTGCCAAAGCAGCTCCCTAGGACATTTCACTGAGATAGGCATCCAGACGGGTCTTGAATATCTCCAGAGAAGGAGACTCCACCACCTCCCTGGGCAGCCTGTCCCAGTGCTCTGTCACCCTCACTGTGAAAAAGTTTCTCTGCATGTTGGTGTGGAACTTCCTATGCTCCAACTTGCAGCCATTGCCCCTTGTCCTGTCTCCACAGACCACTGAAAATGGGCTGGCTGATTCCCCCTGCATCCCCTGCTTAAGATAATTGTAAACATTAATTAGGTCTCCCCTTAGTCTTCTCTTCTCAAGGCTGAACAGTCCCAATTTTCTCAGCCTTTCCTCACAGGGGAGATGCTCCAGGCCCTTTATCATCTTCGTAGCCCTTCTTTGGGCTCTCTCCAGGAGATCCCTGTCCTTTTTATACCAGGGAGCCCAGAACTGGACACAATACTCCAGGTGGGGCCTGACCAGGGTAGAGTAGAGGGGGAGGATCACCTCCTTTGACCTGCTGGCCACACTCCTCCGGATGCACCCCAGGATCCCAGGATTATTGAAGTCGCCCAGGTGGACTTGCTACCAAGCCATTATTTATCCTATAAGAGAGCCTGATCACATGCCCTGAGTCCATCTGGTGTAATTTGGCTAGTCTCAGACTCCAAAAGAATGTCCAAGTTGCTTACTGGGAATGGTTTCTGTCCTGGGCTAACTCTTGAATGACTACTGGGGATTTCTTAAGGGAGTAAGAGAGGATATCCTCTTAAGAGAGGATGTCAGATGACACATGGACACTAAGGCTAGAAAATGGTCCAGGCTAAAGAGGCTAAAATTTAACATTTCTATCTCAAGATGAAGGTAAGAACAAGACCCCAGGAGAACTAGGATCTCTTAGGCAAGGTGGAGATCTTGACATTGTAATGGCTGGATCCAAGCACCAGTATCATTTCTTTTCCTGGGACAGAGAAGTCTCAGTGCTTAAAATTGTCCTTAACCTGAACCCTAGGTCATTTTTACTGTGCCTTCATTCCTTGTCCCACTGCCTGAGACCTGGATCAAACCCAGATCTTAGCTGTCAGAGCCTTTTCAACTTTGACTTCACTCTTTGATTAAAACAGCTTTTCCAGTGGCAATGTTCTTGTGACCAATGTACCCACTAGTTGGGAAGGAAAGGAGAACATGTTGGAGAAAACCTCAATAATAAAGGTCTGACCATTTATGAATTCCTCGGTCACAAAAATCTGCTACTAGTTATCTGATACCTATTTTAATACACTAGAGAGGACAACTGTGCTTTTGGGAAGCAATTGTATCTGCTTTCCCAGATAGTGACCTGAAACCCTCAGCTATGTTACTATCCTGCATGAGGATCATGTCTTCCAGTACCAACTACATGATTGAGCCCAAAATTAATGAAATTGCAAAGCTAAAACTAGAAATGGAAGATAAGAGTTGAAGAGCATAAGACAAAACAGAAGGGAATTACATTTAAATGGTATGTGGAGTAAAATAAGAAGGTATTTGAGAAGAAAGGACAAAGTGGTATCACAAGTAAGAGATACTAAAGGAAAGAAAAAATAAAGTGAGCATGGGGAGAAATTGCAGAGGGAAAAATCAAAAAGATTTCTCTGTTTTTAAATCCACTTCTTTTATTTGACAGAGTGACTTCTGATTTCCACCGGTGTAAAGGTATGCAAGAACAAAGCCTGGGAGATTCATTCCATCTCATTACAAGCACAATTAGATAGCTCTCTCATATTACTTCTTATTTTCTATAGTCACGGACCATTCTAGACAGAGTTTATGCCATTCATACAGTACAATTAGAAATATGTCATTTGAATAATGGAGAGTCAAACTTACGTTTTAAGCATCTCCCATCATTTTGGAATAAGAATTCGCAAGCATTGTAATTTCTTTTGATAATATTATTCTGAACCCATTTTTGTTTTCTTATCAAAGCTATTTAAAATCATGAACTTCACTGTGTGATAATTTACTTCATAGCACTTTTATTTCTCCTTTAAGGTTTTTATTATTAATGAGAATGTATTATTTTTATAGCGTAGGATGCAGATACCTTTACTTATAAAGACAGTGGGAAAGTGTCATTTGATCATCTAATGACCTCTGGTGGATGAATCTAATTGACTCACAAACACATAACGTTTCACACTGGTTTTAACTTGTGTTGATTGCATTACTGCCAGGCTGTGTACCGAGAGCTTCTCCATGCTGCAGAAATATCCAGGCCTTATAAATAATCCTAGCCCAAACCAGGAAGAAAAGTCACATGTCTCAAAGCATCTCAGAAGCTGAAATGAATAAAAACCTCTAAAAATAAATATTCATCCAGTCTAACTTTGTCCAATTTCCCTCTTGCAATCCCAGAAGCTTTCCTGTCTGCATTTGGAAGAGCACACACAGAAGACAGACACCTGGCCTATGTGGTCGGTCCTTTTTTCCTCCTACACATGCCTCTCTAACTGCATTTTTACGCTGCACACTGAGAATCTGATTCTTTGGCCAGCCTCCCCTGCTAGAAACATTTCAAATACCTGAATCACAAAACACAGTGAGTTAAATTTCACTCAAACGACAGTGTTGCTTTCCCTGCAAGCTGGGGGTGCCCTCTAGTTCCCCTGCAAGGCAAAAGCTTACGAGGCAAGGGGAAGGGTAACTCAGCAATGTTAAAACTTCATGTGAAATGGGTTTAGAAGGCAAAATCAATGGATGAAACAGTTAAATGAGTCTTAGCCTGCAGATTGCCATGTGGAGTGACACCGTGTTTATGAGATGTGCACTTGGTCTGAGGTTTTCAAAACTGAATGCTGTGCTGGGGGGATGTCTCCGGGTCCTTTCATAGGCCTTTTCTGTCTTTACTTTGATGTGATCTCTATTAAATCGGCGTGAACTGAGAGGAATGTGGATTTACACCAGCGTAACAGGGATTACAGCATGACCCATGGTTCTGTGCTTGCTGGCACAAGAGTAAGAGCAGGGTAGGTGTGTGTATTGGTTACACCATGGGCTAATAAGGAAACCCATGAAAGATATCCTTGGTAAAACTACATTATCAGAACGTGTGAGTACCTATCACTACTTGACAGGAAACAAAATAATAATAATATAAATTAGTGAAGCAAGAAGAAATATTTTCCAGTTACAATTTGCTTGCCAAATATTTGAGGAGGCTGAAGAAGCATTTTGATCCTCTCAGGTATTGTGAGGTATTCCTAAATAAGTAGTGCTATAAAGCCTAAACAGTTAAAAGAAAACAAAAAAGGAAAAGGAAAAGCAAGAAGCAAAACTGTGATCGTGTTTTGTATTTATAACAAGGTTCCTTTACTTCATTCAACCTCTGTGAGAGTCCCTTGAAAAGGCTGTAAAAATACACCACCAGCTTTAATGTGTTTTTATTTTTAACTGTGAAATCATGTAAAGTGAGAGAGCGTGCTCAGCTCCTCCAGTAGTCATGTTTTATTAATCTCCCTTCCCTTCCGTGTTTCTGCCAAATACATTTTGTTACCTGAATGCGGGTTATGCTTACAAGGGGTGTTGTTAAGGTGCAAAGGCTGATGTATGTTTGCTGCTGGTGTTGTAACCTGGAGGGAAACAGCACAGATGGGCCTGAGCAGCTTCTCCATCTTCTAGAGACGTACTTCACTTATTGCAGAGACCTCACTGTCAAGGACTCCGTGCAGGGCAACATCCAAAACCCCTGCAGAATAATCTGAAGGGTGGGTGCCTGCTCTTTTAGTTCTGCCCTTAAAGGTCTCAGATGCAATTTCCACTTCTCTTTAATGCACAGCACAAACCTTGAGTTATCAGACCAAAATGCAAAGGCAACGGAGGTTTTTATTCTGCCTGTGCTGCACTCTCCCCTTATACTTGATATTATATTATTTCTCTCTATATATAATGTATATAATGTGTATTTGTTACAGCCATTCTACAAATTGAGATTCATTCCAGCTATATCTGTTTCAAAGTAGACGGATATCCTGCATGGAGCAAATCTTTCCCTCATCTAAATGACTTGTCTCCTTCTTGCCTCTGTTCCTTGTTTTTATTCCCGCACGCAACCCTGGCACCAGCATAAGACTCTCTTGGACAGAAAACAAAATCCTTTAACAATTCCACCAACCTAGAAGCCTCGCTGGGGAGGAAACGGGAAACCTCTTCCCCTTCGCTCTTGCTACCAGCAGCTGAATCAATGGAGGTCATTATATTCCTTGCCCAAGAAGTCAAGGGGTCAGGAAAGAGCAGCTTTGTTGAGGAGTTGCTCCAGCCTGATATTATGGATTTGAACAATGAAAACAGAGACGAATTGTGAGAACCCATGTGAGATTATTTAAGGCAAGATAAAGCAATTTTAATCATTGCTATTGCAAGTGGGCTTTGGATCATGAAGGGCATCCCTCTAGTTAGATTTCTGGATAGGATTAGTGCCCTGAGCAGGGCAGGAGAAGGGAGCAGAAGCCACGCTAACACAGAGCTGCCAGAGCTCTGAGTGATGAAAATTTACCTCCAGGACTGTTGATGGATCACCAGGTGACACTGTTTGAGTTCCCCAAAAAGTCCCCTCATATCAAAGGGCAAGACTGATGAGAAAGAGGGACATAAGATGAGGTTTTGCTGACTCCAGGAAATTTCTAACTTGTTCTGGGGAAATCGTGATCCTTTAGTCCAGGGCAATCATTCTTGGGGCATTAGGAGAGGAAGTTGTGGTTCCTTTAATCACCTGCCATGGTTTCCCAGGCTGAGGCATCAGTTACTCCTGCAGCAAGCACAGACCTGCCCTTCTCAGAGGTCCACCTCTGCCCACTACTTCTGGACAAGTCAATCACTTGGAAAGATTATTTTCTTTCCTTCCTTCCTTCCTTCCTTCCTTCCTTCCTTCCTTCCTTCCTTCCTTCCTTCCTTCCTTCCTTCCTTCCTTCCTTCCTTCCTTCCTTCCTTCCTTCCTTCCTTCCGCCTGCCCGCCCTCCCAGCCCTCTCACCCCTCCATCCCTTTTCTGTCTTTTGTTAAAATGAGAATCAACTTAAATTCCAAACCAGAAAAATTCCTCCAAGTAAAAAGAAGATTTCCCCTTCCCCTCCATTTTAGAGGCCTCAGAAATGGGCATTTAGAACATTCGGGTGGGTTTTCAAATTGCAGTAGGAGAGGTGAGCATGTTGGAAGCAATCTTCTCAGGAATAGCACCAGTTTGAGCCATCAGTGTTTTATAATACTAATACTACTAATAATACTACTACTAATAATAATGAAAATCATTTCCTCAATAATTCCCAGCTCAGTCTCATTTGGATTACTTTAACTCATTACTAAAGTTGGTAGGGTGTTTCATGACCTTATGACAAAATGTTTGAGCATGGTGGGGCTTAGGATTTTCTCTCCATCTGGAAAACAAGCGCTTTTGCTCTCATAACTCTCTTTTGAAGCTTGTTGTGGAGGATGCAGAGGAAGACATGCCTGACTTCATCCCATATTTACTTCATTTTATTTAAGCAAAAGCCACCTTCACCACTGAGCCTGTGTTGGTGCCCCATCTCTTTCCATTTACTATCCTTGGGGTTGTTAAGCTTCCCATTAATGGGTCCACTAAGATACCCTCCATTGAGTCATATGTCCAAACTCAGGGCAGCAGGAAGGATGCACCTTCCTCCTTATTCACAGAGCAGCAGGGTATCAGATGCATATGTCCCACCTGAATTTCTGTGTGAGACCAGGACCTGTGCTAGCAAAGTATGGTTAGACTGCAGTGTGCAGTCTAAAGCACATGTGCTTTCAGTTTCCACCATTTACCTGAAAAATGGGAATTTATTTGGCTATGGCAGGCTTGGCCAGATGTCAAAGTCCTCTGTGGCCAAATAATTTTAAGAGATTTAAGACATTTTCTACATGTCTTAGTGGAAGTTGCCCTGATTTTGTTAAAGTGATTACTTAGCTCATGGAGGACAAAAGAAATTATGGAGGTATTTACTTGATGGTATCTTCCCACAACTCAGTTTTCTAAAGGGGGATTGTACAGTGGTTACATGTAGATAAAAGTATTTAGGAGCTCTGGACAGATTTTTTTTTTTCCCAAGACATTCAGGGACCCAAATCTGGAAGTTAGGTACTGAGGTACTTTTGAAAATCACATTAAATCTCTGATTTGTATCTTTAGACATCTCATTACCTTTAAAAACATTGTTCCTTGTGCCAATGAAAATCAGATCTTCTGCATATTAGGCTCTGTTCCACAAAACATGTGAAAGTTACATGAATTCTGTTGTACTGTGGGGATTAAAAATGCAAAATTTGAAAGATATCAGCTGTCAATTTAATCTCAATCACAAAACCACACCAGCATCGCTGTTCTTCTGTTTCTTTGTTTCTCTTTCTAAAATTCCTGTAATTATGTGCAATTACCTATTATGCTGGAAATTGGTTCTCCTAGACAAAGAATCTGATTTTTTTAAAATTTGTTTTTTCTCTTAACTGTACAAAATATGCAATTTAAAAAACTGAGCAGTTTGAGTGGGGAAAAAAAAATGAGGCTACAGCTGTAGGATTTTGTTATGCTTTTAGTATCAAATCACAAAACCCATTACATTATTTATCCTACAGGCAGGCCTTGTGCTCCAAACACTGAATACAATTGCATACCCTAGGAAAAGAAATGTGTGCTTTTTAATTGCCCCTGATTTAAGCAACCCTTAATTTCATTAGTGTCTCTTTTTTTCTTTTTCCTCTTTTTTAATATGGGAAATCAAAACAGTTTATTTTAAAGCATGGATATGAACAACCAATCTCTTAAAATTCATAAAGACTGTGCATTACACTGTATATATATATATACACGTGTGTGTGTGTCTATGCACACGTATAAACCAAGAGTGTAGCATTTATATTAGACTTGTGCATGTGCACAGACACACACACACACATGTGCACACACAGAAAGCAAACCAGGTTTGTCTTTCCTATCACTGCAGCATTGAAAACTCAGAAAAAAAAAAATAGGACTCCATATGAATTAAGGGCTTTTGATAAATAAATCCCAGTAAAGTCATACTTGTGTGAAATATCCTGGGTTTGTCATAGGCTACAATTCAAACTACTGAGTTGTAAAATTAATTTTCTTTTTCTTTTTTCCCAATGATTTTTTTCTTTATTTTTATTTTCTTTTTAAATGCTGCTTTACTTCAGCTATTGGAAAACTCTGGGCAAGCTAGAGGCAGGAGGATAAGTTTCAGTGTGCATCTGTGAGATATTGGGGGGAGATTCTGTTGTTTAGGAGAGCACACGTTTCACCCCCATTAAATCCAGCAGGATTGATGCTGGCTCATCACAGGAAAAAAGTAAAAATCATGGTATAATGGTGTTACACCACATTACATATTCAGAATCTTTAAACCTGAACTGTATTTGGGAACAAATAGTCAAGCTGGGAAATAAATCCTTTACTTTTTGCATAGCTATGTGCATGCTACTGGTGTGTGGTTAGTTTTCCTCTCCTATAGTACGTATGTAAGGATGTGTACAGGGTGCTGCTGTCACTGTGCTTTTACTCTGCAGTCACATCTCCTTTGTGTTAGCAGTGAGTAGGCTCTAAACTGTATGCCTTTTGGAAAGAGTACTGACACAGAGGAAGTGTCTGATGATGGCTGCAATTGATGACTGAATTATTTAGTTGATCCAAGCCACTTCAAATTTGGATCCTACATGAAGCAGCTTTGGCCCATGCTTTCAGCAGAGCCTAAGTGAAGTGTCATATCAAAATCAACTTATTTAAGCCAGCTTTTCCCACAGTGCCAGGCCACTTCAGAAGTTCCCTCCTTTGCAGAAGGTTCTCCTAATTTGAGATTCCCCCATAGTCAAAATGTTAAATGCCAGTGGCTCTTGTCAGAGCAGTACTATTCCTGTTGGTTTTGCAGCAAACAAAAAAGCCAGGTGCTTAGATACCAGGGGACTATTTTGTGTGTTTTACCCTGATTTCATCTCTCAGATAATCCGAGTCCTTCAGGATGTTTATTTTGTTGTCACACAACAGTGCATTTGTCCAGGATTCTAGGTAACATGGAAGCTATTGGCAGGGTAAAAATAGGTTGCAACAGAGATGGGAGCTTTGTCCTTTGTCCTTTCAAAGGGTTAAAACTGGGGGGGGGGGGAGGGTGGGGGGAAGAAGAAGAAAAAAAGAGGGAGAGGAAAAGAAAAAAATAAAAGGTTAGTGTTTTCTGTCCATTAAAGAGAGTATTCTGCTCTGAAACCAAATTTGTCATGCATTCTTCCTGCGTTTCCTGGCAGAGAGGAGACTGACTGCAGCACCTGCCTTCCCCGAGCACCCGTCCCGCTCCCTCCCTGCCCTCTCCCCCCTGGATCTGTCACTTATTACCCCCTCACTTACGGGACCAAAGGAGCTTTGAGACGCTGATTTTCCTTAGTTAGGTCCATATGAAATTCCTCCTGTAGCATAGATGGAAGTTGTTGGTCTTATTTATTATTATTTTTTCTTCCCTTTTCTTTTTCCCTCTTCTGTCTTTTCTTTTATTCTTTTCCTTTTCTTTTTCTTTGCAGGACAAAACTGTGCTTGCTCTGAGCAAAGGCTCTGGATATCATACAATTTTTATGGAGGGGAATGGACAATGCTCTGTTTTATTCTTCTCCCTCACATTTTCCCTCCAGCAAATGCCATCAAAATGTGCAAAAAGAATTGTTTTCTTTTGCTGAAGAGGTACTTTCAAACTTCTTTTTTTTTAATGCCATTAAAAAATTCTCCTCAACAGTTTCTGCTTAACACTTTGGATTACCTGGTTTTCTTTCTTCTTTGCCAGGTTTACCTCCAATTTTAACTTTTTAGCTCAGATTTTGCATCTGGGCAGTGAAATGTTGGCAAAACAATTCAATTTCTCACACAGGAGAAGGTGCTTCCGCTAAATAGGGTATTTCTGTGCCTTGGCCTCAAATTTAAATAGGGGAATAAAAAGTAGGTTGACATAAAAAAATTCTGTCTGGTATATTAACTGTCAAGAATATCTGTAAAAAAATATATGCTCTCCAAAATAAATGTACAAAAGTTCCCATTTCAAAGTGAAGTTTCCTTTTTTGTGAATACTGAATCATTCTAATCTTGAGAAAAATTTCTAAAAGGGTAGTTTCTAAAATAATTTCTAGAAGATATTTATTTATTTATTTATGAGCCCTTAGTGTTGCTTTATTCCCTTTCACTTTGTGAGGATCAGGTCCATCTCCCAAGCATCACTCTAGCAAAATTTCCGTGTTCCATAGTCTGAACTCTCCCATCGCCCAGTGGGAGGGAGACAGATGGAAGGGTTCAGCCGGCAGTAGGTGTCCTGTCCTTCTCATGCCACTCCTCACTCTAGCTCCATGTTTGGGAAAGCAGCTTGTAAGCTCCACAGGTGATATGGATTGCCTGGCATAAGTATTTTGAGAATACAAAACCACATCTGGCCTATCCTGGTGTGCTTGGGCTGCATTCTGGATGATCTAAGCGGCGATGGCTCTGAGCAATGATGTCAGCTCCAAGAAAAATGACTACCAACAGAAGCAGACTGGTCTGAGCATATCTTGTTTCTTACCCCTGCTGAAGACCCTCTCATCTTTTCCTTTCCCCAGTTGCGATATGACAGATTAATCTACCTCCTAGCAGAGGCAGAGGAGGTTACGCATGTTTCTGGACAACTTGTAGAAAAGGAAAATATGTGTCACTCCCTTTGAATGGGGAAAATCTTTTTTGGTTTCAAGGGTTGTGAAAAACTGAAAGGAAAGAAACCAGGAAAAGGATCTGACAACAACAGTATTGATGACACCTTTGCATTCTGATTTTTCTTCTTTTTTTTTTTTAAAGTAGAAATGAAGGAGATTTTGAAGTGTAGAAAATTCAGCTGCTTCAATTAAGCACGTCAGAAATCAAGTTTGCTTTTTCTTTATGAGTGAAAGAAGTGGTCGTGGCAAGTGTAGCAAACTAAGACAATTTGGAGGGTGAGGAATCTATTTGTGGCAAAAGATATGTGAAAAATTTATGCCAGTTCTGTGATATGTGTGACCTAACACAGCTAGCAAAATGCTTCCAATGCTGTTGGCTGAAAAGGACTAAAGGAATATCGCTCAGTGTCTCACTGGAAGAGGGATGAAGGCGTTCAACTGTTTGTTTGCCAGGAGAAACATGGGAACAGAAAGCTGTCTACAGGTGGATCGTGTTAACCCTGTAATACACATGTCAGCAAGCAGCAACTCACAGAGTTTGGAAAAGATTTATCCAGTGTCTCAGCTGCATTTTTCCATTTAGTGCTGGATACATGTGCTGTGGCCATATCTCCTGGATAACCTGAGCAGCTTAGGAGAGGCATCTTTGCATCCAGGTACCACATCCTCTTCTACCACAAAATTGCCAGGTCTTTGGCTGGCTCGTATTGAAGTGAAACAAAATAATAAAAGAAAATCATTAATTTGAATTTTCCTATTAATAGGTGACTTTAAAAAGAAAACATGCTTCTATTGTCCACTGGAATATTCATCTTCAGGAATCACCTATAGCCTTTCACCTGCATAAATTTTCTAGGCTGGGTTTTTTTCCCCAGTGAAGTATTGAACACACACACACACCACCAACCCCACCAATGTTATTTAATTTTTGTACGCTTGAGGGGCACTTTCTCTGATGAGATCCAGTTGTGTCCATTTTGGTGCTGCCAAGCCTTTGGCAATCTGTTTAGATTAATGAAAGGTGCTCCTTGTAACCAAATCCCCTTTCCTGGGGGTAACCCATTCTCCACCTTCAGAACCATCCCCAGGAACACACTAGGCTAAAAGATAGACGGTTCTTAAATAATTTCGCCCTTGCTACTCAGATTGATATCTATGAACAGATGTTAATTATAAGGGAAGCAATAGTTGAAATGCAGATGGTATAGAAAATGTCTGTGCAGATTCAATCTGTGTTTCTTTTTATAATACTCAACACTGTTTTCACTGAAAGGCTGGTTCTATAGGGATACCTTGCAATGTTTTAAACAGAACATCCCTACCCCCTTGTGGCATAATGACATTTATGGAATGGAAATAAACTTGTATGAAAATTGCTTGTTCTGGTTATCAAAAGCATCTTTATCAGATGACGAAGCCACCCTGGACAGCTGTCCCTTTCTCTGCTTATGTTGAGCTTTCTAGGGCTTATCCCAACTAAGAACGCAGTGTCCTACAGTGACCACTCAGAGCTTTACTAAAGAAATCAAACCAAAAAAAACAATAGACCATAGGTATTTTTTTGGCTTAGGATGACTTGTTTGTTTTCCTTTCTGTTGTGTGTTAAATGCCAATTCTTGCCACTGAACCAGCTCCGTTTTGCCCATTTATTATGCAGAAGGTTATGGTGCATCCAGTTTCCAGGGCATGGCATGTGGTGGAAGGTTGGTTCAGGATAAATTCACATGGGTGATATTTTCACACACAGCAAGGTCACAGTGAGTAATAACAGATTTCAGCACAGATGCCAAAACTGGATATATTAGAGTCCTCCAGCCTTTATCTGCTAGCCTACTTTATCTGCTTTTAAACAAAGCAGCACTCTCACTCCGGTAATAGTACATTAATATGATAATTCCTCACCAGAAGAGTGGTGAAACATTGGTTCTGGCTTCCCAGGGAGGTGGTGGAGTTGCTGTCCCTAGGGGTGTTCAAAAACCAGGCAAATGAGGCTCTTTTGGAGGTGGCTTAGTCATGATGTTGGTGTAAGGCTGATGGTTGGACTTGATGATCTTGAAGGTCTTTTCCAACCTTGATGATTCTAAGATTCTATGAGTAAAGACACAATTAAATATGAACACGTATCTCAAAATCTTACCACAATTTTTCATTCTCACTTATTCCTCGGCTGTGTATATTGAATAAAGAAACTCCTGGATGGAGCATTTTTTATAGTTTAAAACCAGATAGAACTATTTTTCATGGCTGGGTATGTCCATTTTCAAGACTGAACTTTTAATGGTGACAACTACTTTAGACCAACCTTATGCCTTATTTCTGATTTTACAGAAGTCAGTTTTGACTTTCAGAGCATTATAAATCTCTATTTCATCAGCTACATGGGGAGCTGTGAACCATTTTTGACAAGATCACCCAAAACTCTATGATTTTGAGCATTCAAATACTCTTCTACAATATTTCCTTACCAAAGAATTTGAGGATTGTGTTTATTTTTTTTAATTGTATTTTTGTTTAAGCATCACATAATCTGTATTCCATACCAGCAAGAACCCAGGAATGATCTCAGATGGCAATTACAGAATCACAGAATGACTGGGTTGGAAAAGACCTTTAAGATCATCGAGTCCAACCATACCTGTCCTATGTTAACCCATATCAAGAAGCACCTCATCTACCTGTCTTTTAAACACATCCAGTGTCAGTGACTCAACCCCCTCCCTGGGCAGCCTGTTCCACATCCCAACAACTCTTTCAGTGAAGAACTTTTTCCTAACATCTAATCTGAACCTGCCCTGGCACAGCTTCATGCCATTAAATTAGGCGCTATTCTTAGCAGCTATGGTTCCTTTCCAGATTTTTGCAATATATGCTTGGTGTCTTTCAAGTCTTCCTGTCCAAACATCTTGGAAGCTCAGTCATATTTCATAAGAATAAATTGTTTGGCTTTTTCATTTGCAGATAAAAGATTGAGAACGTCATTTTTCATGTGGGGTACCCTAAAGGCTCAGAAGCCAGAGGATAAATAAAATGAACCCAGCATGTCTTCCTTTATTAAGGATCATGTTAGCTAAAATAATCATGTGCTTTTTGAGGCTGGACTCATAAGAATATTTCAGCTTAAAGATATTACAGTCTACCTGCCATCCTCAAGGCCTCCTTTCAAGGAGGATGATCTCTGATTTTGCACTGCATCTGTTCCTGCGTGTAACAGCAGCTGCTTATGTGGTACTTTGCCCCAGTGCACATGGATCAAAGGAACTGATATAAACAGCAACTCTGACTTCTTCATCTTTCTTGGTTTTATTGTCCAGGAGTTAAGAATACATGTAGGTCTCCTTGGGAACATAATGTCCTTCTATTGCCAGAGAATAAAGTATATATCAAAACATCAGCTGAGATATTTTTCTTTCCTATCTTATAGGACTGTAATTTCCAAACACTTTCAGTAATGCAATTAAAACATTAGCTGGATTTTTTTTTCCATTTTCTTTATAAATTATCCAAAGTACATTCCATTCTTCCTTCTAAAAAGCTATCTGAAATTTGAATTGGAGAAAAAAACAGATTTTTCTGCTTATACAGGTCATGTTGGGATTGAAGTTTAGACAGGTAAATGTGGATTAAAAAAGGGATTACAGATACTGATCAGTGTGTTCTGATGGAATTTGTTGATACTGTTGGCAGTCCCATGTACTGTGCATAGCTCTATGTGCAGTTGAAGCACAAAAATTGGTTTCTTTTTGGGAAGGAAAAGGAAAAGCAAGAAAAATAAAGAAAGATAAAAGAAAGAAAAATCAAAAAAGCAGTTGAATAATTTTGAAACTTGTACATCATAGAAGACGGGGATGGATGGTTTCCATGATAGAGCAGAACTGGGATATCCTTCTCACCTATCATACTTTCCTGATTTTTGATGGGTGAAGTGGTTTTCTGGACTTTTGTCCCATCATACTTATTGCACTGGATGACTACTGTCAGCACTGCTGTATCCCAGCCCTGGAGAAAAAGCCAATCTTATTTTTGGATTAAACTGGACAGAAGGAAAGAGAGAAGATGAAGCATTGCAAGTTCATATAACTTTTCTTCTTTACCAATAAAACCAATCTGACAAGAGTCAGATGCATTCTCCTGAGCAGGACATTAATAGATGATGTCCTGTCAAAGATACATCAAAGCACAAACAGTCCTATTTATGGGACAAAAGTTGTACTGTTAATTGTGTCAGCCTCTGTGCTAAGCCGTGAATTTCTTTTTTTTTCCTAGCCCTGTACCATGGCTGTAATGGTTGGAGACATATGAAGAGTTTTATGGTAGGTGTATGAAAATGACTAAGCATATTTGTGCTTTCTTTTGGAGGACAGTTATTGCAAAATAAGAAAACTGCATCTTTAACTTGGGGTCATGTCTCCAAGCTGACTTTCTGACATGATCTTACCTGCTCTATGATGCTGTATAGCACAGCTCATTGTCTTTCAAAGGTGGAATCGCTCTGACTTCTGCTGTAGCTGTGGCTGGACTTACTCAGTGGCTTCTCATACTTAAGGCACTACAAAAAGTCACTTCAGAGAGCAAACATTAACCCACACATCCTGTTTCCTTAGATCCCTGGCCTTGCCCATGTCTGAGGTTTTCAGCATGTCTCCCCAAGATCTGTTTCACCCTATTCAGGTAACTTCCTTTGTCAGATAATTAGTGCTCAGCACCTGAGCAGACAAAATAAGTACCAGAACTTCAGTATTAAGCTGCTTGCAGCTTTGATGGACGGTTTTATTTCAGACTAAAGTCTGCCTATGTTATTTTTTAAATCTGTATGAAGCTGAAGCATGAGAGAAATCCAACCTAGTTTGTTACTCACTTTCAGAAAGACAAAAGGGTTAATTTCATGTAATAATTCATTTGGATCTAGTTAACATTTCCCTGTATGAAGTATTGCACTGCACTATTAAGCAGCTGCTTCAGAGGTGACTGAATTGCACTGATGGATGACTTGATATTTTAATATATTGGGTAAAAAAGCTTTCCATTTCTTTTAGCATGAAAGATGAGATGGTAAAGTAGTATATTCTTCTCTTCTCCTTCACTCAGGAAACCTGCTCAGTGATGAGGATGTAGGTAAATCAAATATTTCTAACATTGTTTGAGAACATGTCTCCAATTGATTTAAAAAACGTCTCTAGGGGTAGTTTCTTAAATTGAACTTAATGATAGCATGCATCAGTTAAGATCTATTAGATCCAGAAGACACGATAACATTTATAAAAATGATGGGTTTCATGCTTGCACTGGTTATGAAGTTTAAACATAATTTTTCCAATTAACCTGCCCCCTTTCTTAGCAATGCAGAAGCATTTAATAACAAAGATAATGAGAAGTTCCTTTGAAGTAGTCACAGGAATGTTCACATTAGTTATTTTGACATGTAAATAGCACCTCCTGTTCCTCTTCATTCCCTGTGTGACCTGTAGCCATGCTGTCTGGGGCTGTGGAGCTGTCATATTCACCAATTCAACTCTGATGGGTGGGAGAGCCATAAGAAGGGATATGAAAAGGTTTCAAGCAGTTTTCCTGGCTCTTCATTTTCTGGGAAGGCTCTACCACTTCTTCATATAAATAGTGTTATGCTGGTAAAGGAGTTACACAGGGTATCTCTTTCACCATTGGTTGTTCAAACAGTGTGTTTGATGTAATGGATCCCAACCTTAGCCTGGGCTTCAGACTCTGCCAAAGAATAAAACCCAGCATGAGCTGAAACCCTTGGCACTTCTGGCAAGAAGATAAACACCAAAACCCTGACCAAATTACAGCTGCTCATATAAACATCCTTACACTCTCTTTGAGGTGGGAGAGTTGCCCTTTATGTTCCATATTTATGCCCTTGTGTTCCATATTTCCTACCCAAGCCTTTAAGAAAAATCCCTCTAAGCTCTCACATCAGCAGTTCAGTAGCAAACAAGAACTAGTTCAGAAAAAAAGAGTCAATCTGGAAGGCATGAAAACCTTTTCAGGGCATAAACCACCTAATTCAGTAGTTTTCAACCACTGAGGCACAACAGTGAGAAAGAGGATATACAGAAAGCACTGTTCACATAGCACTATGTAGTTGTGCTATATATAGTTATAAGTATATATATGCAATATATGGAATCAGAATAGATGCAAAAATGGGCTCTAAACCATGAAGCTTGTGGTAGAAAATAGGATAGGTTTGAGGAGAGAGCCAGGAGAAAGGAAAACATGGATGTTGAATAGGGAAGCAAAGATGCAGAGAGCAAGCTTGGAAAGACAGAAAGAAAGCTCCAAGGTCAGAAGAAATGGGCAAACAAGAAGCTGGCAACTGGGGAGCTGGGGATGAGGAGGAAACAGCAGTAGTTCAAAGAAGGAAAGTCTACTGGGCAGGAAAGGCAGCAGCAGTGATAATGACATGGGGGTAGGAGATAGGGAATGGTAGGAGCAGGTCTGTTTGGGGAATGCAAAGGAATAGATGCAGGTATGGAGAAAGCAGCAAGATCTGAGGAAGAGGAATAGTTCATGAAAAACAAGTACCTGAAAGGTGCCTGAAAGAAAGCTGGGGAAGAACTGTTCCCAAGGGCATGGAGCAATAGGATGAGGGGTGATGGTTTTAAACTAGAAAAGGGAAGATTTAGGTTGGGTATTAGGAAAAAGTTCTTCAATATGAGGGTGATGGGTCACTGGCACAGGTTGCCCAGAGAGGTGGTGGAGGCCCCATCCCTGGAGACATTCAAGGTCAGGCTGGATGGGGCTCTGAGTGATCTGCTCTAGTGAAGATGTCCCTGCTCACTGCAGGGAGGTCGGACTAGATGTGCTTTAAATGTCCCTTCCAACCTAACACATTCTGTGATTCGATAACAAGGGAGAAGAGACTATAGAGATAGAAGCAATGAGGCTTCCTTTGGAAAAGACACAACTCATCATGCGGGCTGATTGCTGTTTCTTCTCTCTCCTTCTATAAAAGGTCCAGTTTAGACCACAGTTGGGTAATGGATTGTCATGGTTTCACCCCGGCTGTGGGCCGAGATCCACGCAGTTACCTGCTTCTTAAAGTAAAAGAGCAGGGGAAGAGGGAAAAGGGGGAAACAAGGGAAGGGAAAAGGAAGGGGCAAATAACTCCAAAACCAAGAAACTAAGAGGCCCGTGGGTTGGGATAAGGATAGTTTACTAAGAGAACAGAAAGATAAAATATAACAATGCTAACAGGACTTTATAGCACAAGAATATGAAACTCTTGATCCCCAATGCAGTTTCTCACCGAACCACACAACTCAGGCCGTACCACCCAGAGCTGTCCCGGAACCCGACCGTCCCCCCAAGAAGCTCGCGTCCCGAGAGGAAGCACGCGTCCCGAAACCGCCCCACTTCTTCCTCCCAACAGCCCCCCGTTTTCCTAGGCAGGTCGTAATTGGCATGGAATACTCTCTTTGGCCCATCTGGGTCACCTGTCCTGGCTTCGCCCCTCCTTTCTCAAGAATAGAGAAATAGAAGAAGCTAAGAAAGTCCTTGACTGTCTGACTGCAGCTAAGAACATCAGGGTGTTCTCAGCACTGCTTTCATTGTAACTCCCAAACACAGCATCCCATCAGCTGCTACAGATGAAGTTAACTCTATCCTGACTGAAACCAGGACATGGATGCAGTGAAGGCAGACTTTAGCATTATCCTGTATACTGTAATTATCATCTTTGCAGAATCATTGCTGTATCTTCAAGCGAAGCAATACCCAAGAATTTGTCATCTAATTCAAACAAGGTGGTAAGGATGGCGACGAACAAAGAATCATCTCAGGGGAAACCAGGACTGCAGTACCTAAAATCAAGTCCAATTGCAGTTGGACTAGATGATTGTCATAGGTCTATTCCAATTGAACTAAACTTCTTTTCTGTTCTGTTCTGTTCTGTTCTATTCTAATGTAAAATCTATGATTACATTATTAACCATATTGTGTTTTTCTTTGAAAATAAATGAACAGGTGCTTGCATTATTTTAATATCGATCATCAAAGGAAAACAGTAGGCAGAATGAGTGTGCACAGAGAATGCAAAGAAGGAGGGCTGTGTAAAGCATGTGATACCAGAAATGCACTAATCAGGTGAAGGCAAAGGGGTAATAATAACACTGAGTTGGCCTTAAAAAATAAAAGTGTTTTAGAGTTTAGGAAGGAATGGATTTCCCAGCATTTTTGGACATGTTTTAAGGATGACAAAGCTTCATCACCTGCCTGCACACACAGTTATGCTTCACACAGGTCACTCATACTCCCCCAAGCTAAAAAAATATCATGTTGGAAGAGCTGGAAAGGAAGTCACTGCAGTTAATAAGGAGACCGGAAACTTTAATACACATGAGAGACAAGAAATAAGAAGAGCAGGACTGTATTAGTTTTACATAAAAGTCTTTGAAGGAATAAGCTTACAGGGGAGAGAAGTGAACAAGCAGGTAGAAGGGAAAAGCTTTTTAAACAAATGGAAAAAGCTAACAAGGGAACAACTGCTTACTAACAAGTCAAAGAAAATTTTAGGCTAGAAATTTTGCTTCCATCCACCAAAGAAATGATACTCTGGGACAACATTTCAATATGACCACTAGGATGCAATAAATCTGGCCAGCTTAAAGATGAGACTTGATAAAGTTATAAAAGGGTGACCTAGACTCGGTGATCCAAGCAACTCAGTCCAAGCCTACGCTCTCTCTATTTACACTTTTTCTCTCCTGACACACAAAATAGCAGCTTGTGAATACGTATTATTTTATCAAAAGGAACCGTGCATAAGTCAAAGGAACCAAAGGCATAAGTCAAAGTTTCCCTGAGGCTGTTTTAACTTGAGCAACTAACTTTTGAAGGGCCTAGCTCTTCTCTTGTGGTTGTGGAATTCTTGCTGACATCCTTAGGAGGCCCATGTGTGGACAGATTGCTGAATATGAAGTGGAAATTGGCAGAAGGGATCAGAGAGGAGAATATAGCCCTCAGGAAATCTCTTTGCATCTTTCTGACCTTGGCAGTTGTACAGCTATTTTTCCCAAGCAAGATAAGATGCTTTTAAACCATCTTCTCCAATAAATAAGGCACAAAGATGGGAACATGTCTCCAGAGACTTTCAATCTCCTCATTTCTTACACATATTTATAGAACGTTTTCATTTAAGACAGCATGGAAAACTAACAACCAAACAAAAAGATTCTATTCTTGGTTCTGGGTAGCCTTGGGTAAGATATTTTGTGATGTAAATACTAGAAAGGACAACCAGGGTCAGTGCTCTGCGAGCCCTGTGGTTCATCAACAGGGAAGAAATGGTGGTGAATATGGCCATAGATGGAAAGTTGGACAGCAATGATGCAGCAAGGCTGCAGGATCTAGAGGAAGGCTTGGGAAGGAGGTTGCAGAGTCAGAACAGTGGACTTCTGGAGAACAGACTAGGGTCAGTGGACACTGCTATGCAGACTCCCTAAAAGCTGCCAGAAAAGGGGAAGGTGTGTGGAGACCTGACATACTTTTAAATAAAACTTACCAAAGAGCTCTGGAATAAATGCTCTTTTTGTGCATACAGAGTAAGAGCTTCACCAGGTGTGCTTGGCTAAATTAAGGAACTTCCTGATGACCTAAAACACTGAAAGGGAGCACACATGAAGTGAAAATAAGGAAAAGAAATAAAGGAGGAACATAAAAGCTTTCCTTGGGCACTTAAGGATGAAAGAAAAAGACCAAAGCCCAGCTGGCACCAAGACAGAGAATAGCAGCAGGAAGGGAATCCAGAGGTGTGTCAGTAGCACAAGGAAGATCAGGGAAAATGCAAGCCCACTGCTGCATGCAGCAGACATGAAGGCTGAAGTGCACAATGCCTTCTCAGAATCAGTTTTCACAAGCAAAAACTGCTCCAGGCCTCTGTGTGTATGGACATAGCTTGGTAGGGAGAAGGGCAGCTGAGAGACAAAGCACTACTTAGAGGACCTTGATGCTATCAAATCCACTCAACCAGATAGGATACACTTGAGGATACCAAGTGCTAGCTGATGTGGCTGGGTGAGGCCACTGTCTATCATTTAAGAAAAATTGTGGCTGTTGAGAGGTCTTAGTGGCTGAAAAAGGCTGATGTTTTTCCCATCCTCAAAAAAGCCTTGAAGGAGAAGCTGAAGAACTATCAGGCAGTCAGGCCTGTAGTTTTGGAACGATCATGTAGCATGTCCAAATCACTTCCAATCACGTTGAAGACAAGAAGGTATTCAGAAGAGTCAACATGGGTTTATCAGGGCCAAATATTTGAACTCTTTGATTACTTTCTTTAAGTAAATGACAGGCTATATAGGGTAGGACAGAGCAGATGATGTAAACTGCTCTAGCATGGTTTTATTTCACATTGCCCCACAGCATCCTTATTTGGAAGCTGATGAAATATAGACTGAACAAAGAGACTGTTGAACGGGTTGAATTCTGACTGAAAGCACAGGTTCAAAGGGTTAGCAATCAATATTTTCACACACAGATCTAGTCCAGTACAAAGTAATCCAAGGGTCAACACTAGAATTTAAAGTTCTCTCTACAGCTTCCTGATGAGGAGAAGCGGAGGAGATGCTGATGTCTTCTCCCTATTATCCAGTGACAGGACACATGGGAATGGATCAAAGCTGCACTGGGAGGTTTAGACTGGACATTAGGAAGCATTTCTTTACTGAGAGGGTGTCAGGCTTCCAACACCTGCCATTTCCTTTCAATGCCCCAAGCCTGTCAGTATTTAAGGCACATGGACCTTAACATGCTTTAACTTTTGATCAGCTCTGAACTGGTGACACAGGTGGACGAGATGATTGTTGTAGGCCCCTTCCAGTTGAAACTCAACCTGTTCTAATTCTATTCTTCTCTATTCTTTTCATATCTATTCTATTTAATATCTTTAATACCCATTACTTGGCAAAAGTGCAGTCTCCACAAATCTGCAGATATTGTTAAGCTAGAGAGAGTGGCTGACACAGCTCATGGCAGCACCTCAATCCAATGGAAACATGAGAAATCTAAGGACTGTGACAAAAGAAATACTGTGAAGTTCTATAAGTAGCAATGCCAAGTGTTGTACCCCATGGAAAGTGACTGACTGCGTAGTGCCTTCACTTAAAGTGATGTGAAGATCACAGCAGTCAACAGGTTACAGATCAGCTGGCAATGACCTGTCTTCATGAATGCAGCAAACTATATGTTGGTCTCTACACTGTAGAGGAATATATTCAGAACGGGAATGTATTCTTCAGACTGAGGGAACTTGCCCTCTTCTGCTTGGAGCTGCTGAAGCCACATCTGGTGTAATGTGTCCAGTTTGGAACCCCAGCTCCAGAGGGACACAAGTCTGGATTTATCTGCATGTATCTTACCCAAACAGAAACATTCTAACTCACTAACAATATATATTTTCATTCAGGCTATAATATACAGCAAAGTATTGTTGAGTTTTATGGTACATGATTCCCAATTTTTGCATCATGACCATCTGAAAAACCGGACATTGTTCTGTTTCAAAAGCATGAAAGCATGCAGGTGCCAAGATCTGGAGGTGCCTCAAGTAATCACCATCCACCACCCACACCACACACTGAAGGAAAGCAGGAGTGTAAGGACAGCCATGCTGACCTTATTTTGAGCAAAGGATGGGATCAGATGACTTACAGAGGTCCTTTACAATTTAGATTATTCATTATTCCATGAGTCTTTGATTAACCTTCATGAATTTATTTTGGCTTGCTTGGATTTTTTTTACTAAATTATTTAAACATTCAGCTTTCACAATTTCTCAGTTCAATGAGTTCTGCATTGTGATTATGTTTTACAAAAAACAACCAAAACCCACAAAATAAACAAACAAAAGAAGTACAACCTTCTGTTTATTTTAAATATGCTGCCTGATCATTTCATGGGATCCCTGCTCGCTGAGCTCCCTACTGCACTGTGTCAAAAATGATGTAGGTTATAAAGCATACATTGCTGGCATTCACTGCTACAAGGAAAATTAATTTGGAATAGTTTTCTTATCCAAGAGAAATATTTAGCTTTCTGAACTGTTCTTTCACTGTATTCACAAAAAAAAAAAAAAAGGAGAAATTCTCAACAATTGCAAGAACAATAGCAACAACAACAAAAACAACAAATCCCCCCCAAAACCCCAAAATCATCCCCTAAAACTGGGCCAGGTCAACCAGAAAGGTTTGCTTCAATTTCACGTTTTTTACAGTGTACACCACTCTTTTAATGGATATTTCTAAATGAAACCTGGAACTTTGTTTTAAGAGCCTCACAGTACCTAAAGGGGCTACAGAAAAGCTAGAGGGTGACTGGTTACCAGGGTGGGGAGTGATAGGACAAAGGGTAATGGGTTTAAACTAAAAGAAGGTATATCTAGATTAGGTATTAGGAAGAAATTCTTCCCTGTGAGGGCAATGAGGCCCTGGCACAGGGTGCCCAGAGAAGCTGTGGCTGCCCCTGGATCCCTGGAAGTGTTTAAGCCCAGGTTGGATGGGGCTTTGGGAACCCTGGGCTAGTGGAGGGTGTCCCTGCTCATGGCAGGGGGGTTGGAATTAGATGGGATTTGAGGTCCTTTCCATTTGGAAATGGAAACTTTGTCAGAAGAAAAATGTTCTTATATGAAGGAATTTGTACTACAGAATGGAGGGGGAAAAAAAGGTATCCATAAATTGCCACTTAGTTCTAGGTGTTAAGTATAAAAAATCTGGCACATTTCAATAGCAGCTTGCTTCCTGCTGGAGTCTTTGTGCAGCTTAGATTCGTTCTGATGTGCAGAAAATCCATTTTTAAAGCCACCTGCAAAAAAAAAAAAAAAAAAAAAAAAAAGATTTCTATCGTACTATTAAAAATGGAGGAAGCAAATCCCTTAAGGAAGATCTTCTGTTGGAAGAGTCTTCCGGAGAAGCGGAGAGTGGCTGAGCAGAGAGCTGCATGGCAGCCAGCTACAGGGAAAACCGAATTAGCGCTAATTATATTATGGCTTGCTGTTGTGTGATCAGTGTGACTTCACCAGAGGAGCTAGGCAGTGGTGTCACTAGGTGGCACAGTTCTGACACATTTACAGATCATTACCCAGCGCTAATGTCACGTCGCAGGGTGCAGGGCTGGGGGAACAAGGGGGTCTCTGAACATCACTCAGCTATGTGTGATCTGTGAGTGGAAACCGCTTATCGGCTCCCGACGGGTATGAGATCCAAGCTGAGCTCTGTCAGCCGGGCTTGAAAATGAACAGCAAGGAGTTGAGCATTTCACAGAAATGTTGCTTAAATCTAAATGCAGCAGAGAGATTAAGGGGGAAAGGGGTTGTAGGATTCAGTAAACACTTGCTGGCTTTGTAGGTCCTCAATGATCAGCTTGGGTGAGGTGGCCTGTTGGAACGTTGCGGCTCAGGTTGTTTAGGCAGCAATAACCAGAGAAAGGATGAACGTCTCCCATCCATCTTTGACTTGCAAACCCATTTGTCAAAGTCAACTCTTACACCTCGATCATCTGGTAACAACCAGTGAAGTGTGAGCTCCTGCTCCTGACTCCATCACATACCCACCTCCTTAGTGCTAACACATCGCCTGAACCCTGCTGCTGGCTGTGGAACAGAAGAATGGGACGAGGCCACTTCTGAAAGGCTCTACCACAGCTTCAAATTTCATGAGAGGTCTGCCTGGAAAACAGCCTGGGCACAGTTTCAGTCACTCATAATTATTTACATCCATTCAGGTCAAACTTGCAAAAGCAAAACACTTCTTGCCCTCCTCCCCATATTTTCTTTGTTTCCTTGCAGGCCTTCAACACAGAATTGAGTCTCAAGAGCTTTAATTTTTTCACTTTTACAGCTTGAGCACAGCATATTCATTACCAGAATGAAGTCATTATAAATAAGTTTTTAAAAGTTGGAAAAGGGACAGATAAAAAAATAGCAGAACACAAACTTGGCTTTCCAGTTGCTAGAGTGGATGGGTCAATCTGCTGGCCACTCTTTATGCAAAGGGATAGATTTCTCAAGGTTTTATCAAAGGTTGATGAATGATTAATAGCAGGAATAAGTGTGCTATGAATGTAAGACTTCTGAATTATAACTGGCTATGAGAACACTAATAGAGGGTATTAGGGAGGATAGTGTACCCATTATTTACCCACTGTGCGTGCCAAAAATGGGTTCCTCTTTAACCAAGGTGATCTATTAACTAACAGTGGCCCTTTACAAAAGGATGTCTCTTTGACATGAAGGCATTTCTATGGAAATCTCTGCAGTTACCTTCTAGAATGCTCTCACAAAGCAAGAAGATATTGCTCCCTAGTACTGACACAGTTGTGGATTGCAATTTTTATTTCCAGCAGCACAAAAGTATTGTAGTGCTTTGGCTCTCAACCAAGGCTGCCAGGAACATCAGGAACTGGTGGGGTTTTTTTAAAGCTATATTTTTGTTAAATAACTTTCCAGGAGATGACTGGTAGATTTTAAGGGGCTGATGGCTCCAAGCTGCCAACTTACTTTTAAGGTTCCTTAATAACTAGTGCTTTGCTTGGGGCTGTTATCCAATTAACAGGAATTTATACTGAAGGTTTGCTATGTAATGACTCTGCTTGCGGCCATTACATGGTATCACACCTACAACCTCTAGACCTACAGGCACAAGTGGATAACACTTCAGATTTTGATTCCACAGGGGTAACCAAGAGTGCCCAATTGTACAGTCCTGATACGTTCAGTGGAGATGCCTCCGAAACCAGAAAGCACATGCAGTTGCTGTGGGAGATAATAATTGCAGATGAAGGTGTTATCTTCTCTAGATGTAAGAGGCCAGTTCAGGTATGCATGTCAGATATCATCAACCTTTCAGATCCATTAACATTGTATTCAAGGTAGAGACATTAATGAGCAAAACTTGTGTTTGTCTTTCATTGAGGAGACTAGTCTGATCAGTGTCAAAATGGTAGTATTCAGACCACATCTTCTGTGAATATGCTGTAACCTGAAGGATCCTGAATAATCTTTCTAGGGAACACAAATCATCCAGCTTATTGAAACTGAACCAAAGTATAGCCAAAACACAAAGCATCATGGATTAAGTTCACCTGTCTACAGTTGACCTCACTACAGAGAGATCTCTACATATCACCTGTGAAGACTCGTGATACGTCTGGGTATGGTCATCTGAAGAAGAAAGGACTATCTGAAGAATAAAGCACTGTACCTGAGAAGAATCTACTTGTTTAAAAAGTCAGTCTAAACAACTAGCAGATGTCTTCTCTAAAGTTAGATGTCATGATTTTTATATAGAAACACAGGTGTGGTGATGCTCATACATGTTGTGTTAGATAGTCCTGAGACTGTAAATAATCTGGGGGCAGAACTAAAGGATTGTCCCTACTAGCTGAACGCTCTAACTATGGCCTGACAGTCTGGTGTCGATTGTGGGTGCCAGCCATAAATCACTCATGTGGCCTTAAGCTACTACACAGGTTCATTTCTCTAGTGCAGCTAATCAGGTATTGACAGTGAATGGGAAATATCTGGGTATTATTTTAGCTCTGGGAGATCCATAACTACATGAGAAAATCATGGCTCAGGAAAAAAGCTTGGGAACAGAAATTTAAAAATTAACCCCCATCCCGAATCTCAGAAAGACTTTTTAATGAGATTTCATTGTTATGATTTGAATGTGTGCTTTATATATGTAACACATGCCACTTACTATGTGTATGTTTGCTTCCTCACTCATGTGCAGGTATGCATCTGTATACATTATATACAAATATATAAATATATAAATATATATATAAATATATTTTTTAATTTATGTCAGAACCATCTTTTTTGTTTATGCTGATACAGCTCCAAGCACTATAGGGTTTTCAAGACATTAGATCCTACTTGTGATCACAATACAAATATAAAATAAGAGTAAACACTGAGGCTTTCAGAAGGTAGAACAGTGCTAATATCTGAACCTCCTTTTGTTTGACCATTCAAAGTAATTGTTATTTTTATTCTTTATACATGCAGAAAGATTTGTTTTAATTCAGCTTCCTCTTATGACTGGCTGCCTCTTGACATTCCTCCCTGTCTTTCAGTTGTTGGGGTTTTTTTGGTTGGTTTTTTTTTCCCTCTTCTCTCTTAATCAAAATTAGAAAGAGATTGTGTGTGTCTGTTAAAAAAAAAAGAGGGGTTTGGCTAAAAATAGTTCCCCAAGCCAGGATATATTACAGCAAACTGCTTTTGCCTCTGGATGTTAGTGGAGTTTCCTTTGTTGTCTTGTTTGATTGTTTCATTTATATGGCAGGTTAGACAACAGCAGACTCCTGTTATTGCCTTTTCTTAGCGGTGAATTTTTATTTATTTTTTTTTTTTTAAGCCTTGGAGCCCCTGAGGACAGTCACTCCCTAACCACAGCTGGTGACAGGAGGAGGGTTTTCGAGTGCTCGATACTTAGAGCTCAGAGCTGACTGGTGAGAAGATTAACAGCAACGCTATTAAGTGGGATACACTGTCTCCATTTTTAAATTGCCTAGGCCTTTAATAAAAGAGGGAGAGAGAGAAGGAAAGGGAAAGAGAGAGAGAAGTCTTAACAGCATAACATCTTCTGTATGTTCACAATCCATTTCGCCAGATGCTAAATTGCTTTCTCTCCCTTCCCCCCACCATGCACCCACCCCACGTTCTCTGCGCCTGGTGTCTAATGCTGCGTCTCCCCGCTCAGAAAGGAGCCCTTGAGTCAAACTGCAGAGGTGCTCCCTTACTAGGGAAGATTAGTGACCCAAGCCTCTGTGATAGAGCGTGCCTACGTGAATCCAGATTTCTCAGTCCTTGGGCTGTCTTAGAAAGTTTTATTTTCCAGGAAACTTTACATCATTAGCTGCTTTCTGGGCTCCCATTAGTCTTCTGGCTAATGCTGTCAGAGCAGGAAATGAGGATGAGAAGATCTCTAAGATGGGAAGGAAGAATTGGAGAGACTAAACTTTTTCAGGGCAGTCAAATAGATTACTGAGGATACATCCTTACAGATTAATCTGACAACTCACATGAGAACATGGAAAGGATCAGAAAAGGTGACAGAGTAGCAACCTGTGCCCCTGAACACCAGACTTCTCTAAATCCATGCATTTACCTTTATGCATATGCTAACCTGGCAGGGTTATGCAATGATTCTGAGTTGGTCCAATGTGTATAAATGAGAAATGTTAGGCTTAAGGAAATTTGGAAAAGGAGGAGCCGGTTCCCTGCTCTGCCCCAGTCTGTGTGGGTAACTTTAGAGGTTGAGTATCATGAGATGCCCAACTCCCACCTTCTTACAGGGCATTTCTTATTTTACTTGGTTACACTGCTCAATTGTTGTGCTTCTTCCAACTAGCTGTGACCAACAAAATGTTCATGCACAGCTTTAGGGGTTATCACAAACCAGGGACCATTCCCAGAAGGCAGTCTGGTAGTGGGCACCTCCCAAAACTTCAAGCTCTCTAAACCCATGTTACTGCTTATGACACTGAATCTTTTGCAACACGGGTTCCTACTGACTTCTGTAAGGTTGCATAGGTGAAGCTCGCAGTGAAGCTCAGATATCTGCTAAAAGACTTCAGGAATGATAATGTGCCTGGCAAAGATTGCCATGTGCATCCAGAAAGCAACTTTTAGATGAGAGGAAAAACCCAAGTTACATTTAGCACCAACCTCTTCTCTGTGTGGTTCTGTTGCATTAGAAACAAACCCCAAACATTTGGTTAGATTTAATAATGACAACCGTGATCCATAACATAATTTTGCTCATATTTTCCACTTTCTCATACTGTCCAGTTTTGAATATCTTACTTTACTGACCACCACTACAACTGCACTTTTCAAGCCCTACATAAGCCCTGTTAAGAACAACATGACTGATTGCATTTCAGATACTCAGGACTGGAATTGCTTCCTCTCTGCATATTGTCAGATAATATTTATTATTGATTAGGTATTGATATAGCAATCCTGAGCATCCATTTGGCCATCTACAGAACGGGAAGAGGGGTTTCACTGCTTAAACTAAATCTCCTTGCAAACATTTTAGTGCACAATTTCTTGCATTTCCCCCATGGTATATAAAATAAACCAAAATACTCTTTAAAAATTACAAGCTGTTAAAAAATATTTTCTACACACAATCTATTTTTCTTTCCAAGGAGCACATAGATTTTTTTTTTCTTGGTGTTGTTCCATTTCAGAATGTTCCCACCCTGAAAATTTGAATGAAAAATACATTTATTTTGCTTCCCTCATCTTTGTTGCTTCAATGACAGTTGGAAAATGGAAAGAGAGACTCCTATACTTATTCATATACTGACATTTGCCCACAGAAAAAAAAAAAAAACCCACCAAAAAAACCAACAAAAACCAACCCAGGATTTCTGAAGTGGAAATTTCAAAGGGGGATATTCCAACAGAAACCCATTCGTCTTTTCTTGTTGGCTTTACTACAAACCAGTGTGGAGTCACACCCCAGCCTCTGCAAGTACTGACACATACGCCTGGTTTCAAAAAGGATGGAGATCGTGCGTCTTGAAAGGGGTGACTCTCAGGCATGCAATAAAGCACATTCAAAAGTCTGAGCAGGATCAAAACCCCGAGCAGTTGCATCCTGGCATTCCTTTAGGACCAAATTTCATCATCTTCACTTCCATCTTCTAAGTGCTTTGCTCAGCAAGAAATATTACAGGTATTCTAGTCAAGTCTAGTCCCATCACGGTGTATTTGAAAGCCTTCCAGTGCTCCTTTGTGCAATGTGAATAACATCAATCAGGTTTTTGTTCTCTCAACACTCCTCTGCTGGAAGAAGTGCAAAAGTGGGGTGTGTTTTGTTTTGTAATTTTCCAAAACTGCTACACACAGGTGAATGTCGGGATATCTACAGGTTTGTGTTATGGAACATAAAGCAGAGACCCTGGGCTGCTGATTTGAAAGGAAGGAAGTGAAGTTTAAGCTGACCTTGATATATTTGGGGGTTTAGTCCAGAGTTTGAGGACCGTGCTCCTAAAGCTCAGTTTCCACTAGATTAAATATAAAATTTCAGGAAGGAACAAAGGGAAGCCTTAATGTTATAGAAGCTGATGTGATAGTAGAAGGAGTGAAGTCATTAGGTTCCAACCACAACCCACTACTGTGCTGCATCATTTTTCCTTTGCTGGACCATCACTGTACTCAAAGGAAGGAATAACAAGGAGCATCTCAGAAGATTTTGTAAAACACCACCACAGTATCAAGGATTGCCCTGTGAAATATTATCACAAATAGTCTGAGTTTTAGATTCTTTGGTGACCTTAATTTCAGTATTTCCTTCCTTCTAATGTCAGAGTCCACACACTGGGGAGCCAGCCTTGTCTCAAGACTAAGTTCAAAGGAATCACAGAATAGATAGGAAGATATCAACACATAGGGAAGCTCAAAGGGACCACCTAAGTCATTGAGTTTACTTCTGTGAAGCTACAGGCAACTACACAGGGACCAAGGGAAGTAAATAATCCACAAATTGTTCTTCCAACGTGACAGATATATAGCACTTTACAGAAAGACTGTAAGAAAATATAACTTTTTACAGAAGAAAGCAGGAGACAGGTGATGGCTGATAGCCTGTAGTAGCAGCTCATTTCTTAGATGAGATTTGAAGCCTCAGCGAGCTTGTTGAGAAGTTCTCCCAGCAACAGGAGCATAGACGCGTACATACTGTCTTACAGAGATGACCACATCCGGTGGCCACACGAAGAGCTGGAGCCAAATTTCCCTTCAACCTTCAACATCATCGTTTCATGGAGGTTTAAGACGTGCGGCTATACAGTCCTACTGCAGTTTGCTGGAATTTGGTGCTTGAGGATGAAATTCGCACAGACCGCTGTGAAGTGCACTGCTAACATTATGAAAGCAGATGAAGAAATCCAGTCCTTCTGGAAATTATCTGGGAGATAGTTTGCATATCACAAAGAAATATTTAAGTACAGGTCCTGGTACCTATTTTCAGTCTGCAATGGGGAAAAAAGCTCAAATCCCTCTGTGTCATGAGCTGCAGTAGAAAACAGTGTGGACACAGGCAGACCACTCCAGCCTATGACAGTCCTGGGAGAGTGAACTAATAAAGCAGTGTTGGCTTGGTATCTGTATCCCAATATAAAAGGGGCAGGAGACCCCTTTTCCCACCGTAGATGCAAAGGCTGCCTGAAAGAAAGGAAGACCTACTCAGATCTCCAAGGCAATTTCTAGGATATGACACTTCCTATGGTAGACGCTGGGACACCACCCCTCAGTACCACCTTTTAGTCCTAAACTTACAATCTTGACCATAATACCACGACAAGAAGTTTACATCTTTAAAGCTACAAGAAGTTTACATCTTTAAAGCATCATGTACCGTTAGTGAAAAGATCAACAGCATGGCTTTAAAAAACAAAGGGAGATAGGGAAAGGAGCCTCCTGACAAAGTCGAGGACTCCACAGAATCAGATGAAGCCCAGCCTGCTTTAAATGACAAAAGTTGGGGAAAGCTATCAGCCAGAAACACACTCCTCACACTGGCAGCCAGGTTCCAGCCTCTTTCCCCTTCCTCATTGCAGAGCCTTTGTCCTGTTGCCAGAAGCCTGCCTGCAGGCAACATCCAGCTTTCTAATAAAGCAGCTCCTTTGTCAATGACAGTAATGATTATCTCCTACAGCTGCCCGTGGTGTTGCATTTTGTAACACAATTTGGCCGCCTTTGGCCCCGGTTAGTTCTATTTAACGTACTGCAGGGGGTTCACCGTTTGATCTCTAATTGATATAATTGACTGGGAATAATCAGGGCAGCTTTATAGATTTTTATTGATAGCTAATTTTCCTTCATCCATTGTTTAATTTGATAAGACTATAACCTAATTTATTGCCTCTCTGATAGGGATCCATTACCCTTTTGACAAATGCTTCTGGGGCCCACTTGTCAGCAACTGATTTGAAAGAGCTGTTAAGCCTACAGAGCCCATCATTAGTTAATGGCAGTTTAGAAAGCTAATGGCATTATAAATTAAGATCAATAAGTACATGGAAATTACAGTTGTTCAGCAAGACACCGCTATATTATTAAACAAACATAATCCCGTACCTTTGGTTAATGCACACACAGGGAGCTTCTGAGTGAGTTTCAGAGCTGAATAAAGCCAGGTGATTAGCAAAGGAAGAGCCCTTCTCTGGTACTGGAATTGCCAGAGTAATTCCTAAAGGATCTTTGCAAGAAAAGAAAGAAGCCGGCACTGCTTATTTTGCTGTATAAGCAACCCGAGGCCTCAAAACACCCTCACTCAAAACAATACCCCTCTCGCTTCCTCGGGTTTTGATCTGCTCCAACAACACTTTCAAATGCATAATACCCAATCAGCAAAGGAAAGGCTCCTGGATTTATCCCAGGGATAAAGGAAAGCAAACACGGTATCTCTTGATACTTTTTCATAGCTTCCTTTCGGTTCCTCTCAAGGCTTGATTGGCATTGAGTGATGTGTGATCACTTTGGGCCAGAGCAGGCTGATGTGCATGTTGAGATTTTCCCCAGCCAGGCACTGTGATCTAATGAATACAGCAAGGAGCAGGATGTCAGAAAGCCTGGACACAGCATTGGCTTCACCATTGGCTACATATAGGACATTGAACAAGTGACGTAAGCTCCTGTATGTTTTTGTGGGCTCAGACTTTGACAGCTGCCTAGATGGAGGGTTAGGTATTCAAAAGCAAGGCTGCCTCCTTCTGGGTTCAGTACAGATAAACTTGGACCTCAGGCTTGCCTGTAGACCTTTATGTAGTATAACTAACTAGGGCTGGAGCAAGCATGAGGCTGAAGGGGTAAGATAGGTGGGATAAGAGGGAGAATTGTGACAAATCCAGCGATAATATAAGATGTGGGTGACTTGCAGAAGATGCTCACCTTTCTATTGACTGTCTAGGTTGTCTATGCCAAATGCATTACTCACCCAAGTGAGTCACTGAATTCCCCCAAGGACTCTGGCTACAAACTAGAAACTGAGGCTGTCACATACCTAAATATCTCCTCTGCCCTCTGAGATGGTCTGACATTTTCAATATAGGGATATCTGATCCTGTCTTGAAACAGATCTGCCCTTGAAGCAGGTCCTGGATTACTCTAGTTTTTATCACAGTACATTAGGCTTGATTTTGTTTTGCTTAATATGCATGATGTAAACAGAAATTCATAAGAGAATCTGGAGTACTTTCCTTGGGGACAGCAATCCCTGTCAAATCAATGGGTCAGACAACTGAGGACAGTTAACAGCTTCTGCCACCCACTTTTAATCTGCAACTACTGGTAGGGCCCTCAGGTATGCATGGTTAGATGGGAAGAATGTAGTCATGTCTTTAGCATGGCCATCAACTCAGCTACAGCATCTCCATGTGGAGACTCAAGGGTACACCAGCACATACCCTATAGCATTTGAGTCAGCTGGAGGTGAAGTTTTGCAAGAGAAGGGGAAAACATGTCTGTGCTGCTCAATCCAAGACTAGTTTGAAGCCTGGTCTGATGATAATTTAGATCATAGAATCATAGAATTGTAGGGGTTGGAAGGGACCTCGAGAGATCATCGGGTCCAACCCCCCTGCCAAAGCAGGCTCCCTAGGACATTTCACTGAGATAGGCATCCAGACGGTTCTTGAATATCTCCAGAGAAGGAGACTCCACCACCTCCCTGGGCAGCCTATTCCAGTGCTCTGTCACCCTCACTGTGAAAAAGTTTCTCCGCATGTTGGTGCGGAACTTCCTATGCTCCAACTTGCAGCCATTGCCCCTTGTCCTGTCTCCACAGACCACTGAAAAGGGGCTGACTGATTCCCCCTGCATCCCTTGCTTAAGATAATTGTAAACATTAATTAGGTCTCCCCTTTAGTCTTCTCTTCTCAAGGCTGAACAGTCCCAATCTTCTCAGCCTTTCCTCATAGGGGAGATGCTCCAGGCCCTTTATCATCTTCGTAGCCCTTCTTTGGACTCTCTCCAGGAGATCCCTCTCCTTTTTATACCAGGGAGCCCAGAACTGGACACAATACTCCAGGTGGGGCCTGACCAGGGCAGAGTAGAGGGGGAGGATCACCTCCCTTGACCTGCTGGCTACACTCCTCCGGATGCACCCCAGGATCCCATTGGCTCTCTTAGCCACCGAGGCACACTGCTGGCTCATGGCCAACCTGTCATCCACCAGGACCCCCAGGTCCTTCTCCACTGAGCTCTTCTCCAGCAGGTCATCCCCCAGCCTGTACTGATAGAAACGGTTGTTCCGTCCCAGGTGCAAGACTTTACACTTGCTTTTGTTAAACCTCATCTGGTTTCTCCCTGCCCAGCTCTCCAGCCTGTCCAGGTCTCGCTGGATGGCAGCGCAGTGTTCCTGCGTGTCAGCCACTCCTCCCAGCTTTGTGTCATCGGCGTACTTGCTGAGGGTCGAGGCTATTCCCTCATCAAGGTCGTCAATGAAGATGTTAAACAGGACTGGACCCAACACCGAGCCCTGGGGAACACCGCTAGTCACAGGCCTCCAGTCAGATTCCACTCGTGAATCGTGATTCGTGAATCACGACCCTCTGGGCTCGGTCCGACAGCCAATTCTCAACCCACCTCACTGTCCACTCCTCAATCCCATGCTTTCTCAGCTTTGCTATCAGGATGTCACGGGAGACAGTATCAAAAGCCTTGCTGAAGTCAAGGTAGATGACATCTACTGCTCTCCCTCCATCTACCCAGCCGGTGATGAGATCGTAGAAGGCTATGAGATTGGTCGAGCATGATGTCCCCTTGGTGAATCCATGCTGACTACTCCTCATGACCTTCTTCTCTTCCAATTGCTTGGAGATGGCATCCAGAGCAAGCTGTTCCATTACCTTTCCAGGAACAGAGGTGTCACTGATACCTACCGATCTTTAAAACATGAGAGCAATGTGCCACAGTCATCCTGCCTATGATGACTGCAGAGGAGCTCCAGCAACAGTGGACTGGTCTCATGACCTACAGCTTGACTTTATGTCCCACTTTAGTGCTAATAGGTTGCAATGGGCTTTTGCAAGCCTGAAATCTCTTTTCATGCATGTTCAACTCCAATGAAAGTCTAAAGGTCTGATAGGAACAACACACCAATTTACTTTAGAGTAAGTGAGGACAGAAGCCTTCTCTGTGGCTTCAGCACAGCTCTTGCCCTGATCACTGTCCCCCCTTCTGTCATCCAAACCTCATTCAGACATGACTGATAGGTAAATCTTAGTGATCCAGATTGTAACTCCTGACATACCGAGGTCCTTCTGACTACATAATTTCATTTTTAGGATGATCAAAATAAAGCAAACTACTAAAGTTGTCAACAGCTCATCCATATTGACAGCAAGTTTGGCTGATTTACAGGTAATCAGATTATTGCGTAGAAAGACTATTGGGAATTTTAGTTGTTTCCTTAATGAAATAACCTCTCTTCAGTCAGGGTTTACTTAGAGTGGCCATACTCTGAGCAATAGGAATGAAATATTATGATTCTGTTTCTCCTGTGATTACTTTGCACGAGTTAACATTGTGTTATGTCAAAGTATTGACCCAGAAATAAAATTTACGTCCTAAATTGAGGTTCAGCTTACATTTCTCAGATATCTCAAAATTATGAGTAAGCTCTAGACAACTTTTTGAGGCAGAAGGAAAGCACAGACAGCATCTATGCTATTATAAAACCTGGGCAAACAGGATTGGATTTGTACATTGAAACCATAGTGCTGCAGTTCTAACGCCCACGCCGCAGCAATTTCAGAGGGATTTCACTTTGGTCTAGTTTGTTCCTGTTCCCATTTGTAGTTAAAAAAATATCAGTTATAATTCTAGAGTTAATCTTCTGGTTTAATTTAATTTGAAAGTAATCCTGTTTGGGCACTCTGAGACCAAACAAACCAATAAATTGTGATGAACTGAACTGCATTGAGTGGAGATGAGCAAGAGAGTGATAGCAAAAGGTCACTCCAAATTCCCATAAAAAATTACTGACATATGTATAAATATTGTTATTTTAGGCACTGCCAGATAGACATCTGCTTCAAAATAACCCTCTTAAAATGGTCTATTTCTTCCCATTGACTGTAGGAAGAGCTTAGATAACTGGATCAGGCTTAGGCATGTAATTTTTTGACACCTGTATTATAGCAGATAACAATAAATGTCCTTATTTATCTAGTAGCAGTGATGGACCCAAATCCTCTGTTGCATCTTACTGGTCAAAGTACTTTAAAACACATCTAGCAAGATACAGATGTGCCCTTGATGCTAAACAAGCAAAGCAGAGCTGAATGGATGAGGAAGGGGGGAAATGAAATAACTCAATCACTCAATATGCATGAAAACATAGCAAATAAACAGCAGGACTTCAGAACTGAAGTGTGCTATTGAAGCAGACTTTCCCCAGACTCCACACTGATGTTAGAAATTGATACAGCTCCAATGAATCTAAGAGATTTTAACACTAGCCACTGTTCCCAAAAGTTGTTCAGTATAAAACTGGAACCTCGATACATAAAGTTGCTCTGGGTGGACCTCATAAGTACCAGCAGGTGAGTTTTCACTGCTGACTTTTGCTACCAATGCAAAGCCATGGTGTCAGGAAAGAAGACCTGGTGGTCTAGAACTGCTTTGGCCCACCAATGACAGAAGGAGCACCAGCCAAATTTGCTGTCTTATAGCTGCAGAGTAAAAAGGACCAAATTCACCCTGAGTTATTTGTATGTTGTTGTTGACTTCAAGGGGAGCAATGGATGTGGACTGAGAAAAGTATTTATATTGCCGCTGAGTTAGACTGATCCGTATGTCTGGAAGAATAAAATATAGTCCCTTGTGCAGATTCCCTCACTGAGGATTTATAAGAAGCAAATCAAACAGGGCAAAAATTGGAAATTAATTCTAATCTCATTCTCCTCTTACATCTCTTCAAATCAGGAACAACTCTACCAAAGCCTTTGAGTCTGTTACAACTCTCGGCATAACTCAGAAGCCCACCGAAGGTGGTAGACCAGACTCTCCATGATGTGCAAATAGATGTATGGTCACTAACCTCAACTCATTTACATCACCTGGACGTCATTAAAGCTAAGTGCCTTGAAAGCTGGTACTGTGACTTAAAGGACATAGGTGTTATAAAACTCTTTTGGAAGATACACAAATGAAAAAGGAAGCTGTCTCAATATTTCCCATTTCTTTGGTCCTACTCACTGTAGCCCTGTGACTCAGCTATCATCTTAGGAACTGGGTGTTCCTTTCCTACTAGTTTTGGTGAAAAAGAGATATTTAGGCTCCCAAAACTCAATTTACACAGACTTTACAGCTCAGAAAACTTTGGGAACAGGTGTAGATTGTTGCATCTTCCAGTCAATGCTACAGCAGTAAAATGCAAAGCCAGGGAACCTCCATTCTCTTATGCTTCTCCTGGACACATAGCAACAAAAATGGCCCCAAGACAGTAAAAAATGGGACTATTTATCCCCTAATGAAACAGAGCCAAGGCAAGAGCCACAGGAAGAAGCAGGAGATGGTGGTAGAGGGAGGAACTGAACTGCCTGTTCACTTGAAATAAAGCAGGCGAGATTACAAGACTCATGCACAATTCTCCCCGGTCCCTAAAGTCTCTTGCGAAAAGGTAGAAATGAACTAATTTATTAGTAAAATCACATCAGGGGCAGTAATTTCATGTTAGTGAATTTACATGTAATAACATTAGATTTCAAGCCCTCCATATCAGCACACTGTGGCCCTCTTGGATGATGAATGAGCTGCCTAAAGAAAGATGATGGTTTGATTGTTTTCACAGTGAACGGATCAGCATTTTAATTTCTTGCCTCTGTGTTTATTGCTTATTTGGCCCCTTGCTCAGCTTGTAAAAACTTGGCTAAATGGAAATGAATAAATGTAATTACTGCGGGTGACAGTGGTAATCTGTGTGGGTTTTTCATATTGCCTTTGCCAACGTTAATCTAATCACTAGAGAATATGTGTCACTGCACAAGTACACTGACAGAAAGCAGAGTCCTCTGTCAGTGCCAAAGATATGGAGGCTGGAAGGAGTTCCTGCTTGTGGGGGTCTGTTGCAAGGCTTCAGTGCCCTGGTCCTACAGATGATGCACGTTACAACCTGCTCAGGAGGTACAGCAATGATACAAACCGGTGCTGGAACTGAATGCAAGTTTTTCCCAAGCATTATTGTTTTCAGATCTCTCCAGGAGGCTTGACCATGGCTGTGTGTATTATGGTCACCCCTCAGATGACACCTGTCCCCTACTTCTCTGTCCCTAAGTGCTGCTGGCTATAATCCTGTTTTATCTTATGTACAGGTGGCATGGGCTTTGATGGACCCATGGCTCTAGCACTGGGCCACTAGTTTTTTTTTGTGGTAACATGTGGAACAAAAAAAGTACATCAAAATAACAGAAACATTGCCTAAGGCTTTGTTAGGCAGTGCTCTGAGGAAACAGATCCAGTGCCTGACAAAGTGTGTAGATGTGAATTTGTAGAGATATCATCTCTGTATTGTTAACGGGCAGCAGAAATTCAGAGGGATTAATTGGCTTTCTGAATGTTGCACAAGAAGTGGGATTCAGCTCCAGGTCCAGTAAACACAAATACACTTGCATAGGTATACAGATAGGAGCTATGTGATGAAGCTCTGAGCCTAACCAATGGAAATCACAGAGGGGGATTCAGCTGCCTATGTAGTTACTTATATAGACATCAAGTGCCATTTAAAATGTCCAAGAGATATATTCATAAGTTTGGCAGATAGAACACAGGACTTTAGGAACACATGCACCCTTCTGATGAGGCCACTGGAAGCCTGGAAGGACAACCCTCACATGCACCTAGACAGCAGAGACTAGAGGATTATTCACCTTCCCAAAAGTAGATGCCTGTGTTGGGATAAGCTGAACTGCTGTCCCAGTTCCATAGTTTGGAAGCCCATTGACTATAATGAGTGCATAGACATGTCGGTAGGGCCTTTATCAGGCCATTGGAGATACCTGAGGGTACTCAAGCTGGGCTCCAGCTAACAGTCCCAAATTGCTGTGGGCTATTATAATCTCATTCCCACTGGGATATTTTAAATATGCAGGACAGTCTCAAATGGAAACAAATGCCTGGATTTGAGCAACTGTGCCCAGGAGTGCACCTATCAATACTTCCATTTTGAAAATTTTCACCATTACTTGGGAAGACAAACACCATCACTCCAAACGCCCCCCATTCCTCCTCCTCCTTCTTCTTGCAGGTTTATATACTGAACATGACATCATCTGGTATGGAATATCCCTTTGGTCAGTTGGGGTCAGCTGTCCTGGCTGTACCCCCTCCTAACTTCTTTTTGCACTGCAGTTCACTTGCTGGTGGGGTGGTGTGAGCAGCAAAGGCCTTGGGGCTGTGTGAGCACTGCTAAGCAATAGCAAAAATATCTATGTGTTCTCAACACAGTTTTGGTCACAAATCCAAAACTTAGCACTGTACCAGCTACCTTGAAGACAATTAACTCCATCCCAGCTAAAACCAGTAGAACTAAGAAGCTATCATCTCTGAGCACTAGCAAACTTGTGTCAGTTCTAGCTGCTATAGGTCCGCATGTGCTCTCAGTCACTTTGTACCTGAGCATCTCTCAGAGTCATGTTAAGCCATCTGAGAAGCTTTGGTTACCTGCCAGCTGTAAGAAGCAGCTGAATGTCCAAACAGTGAGCGCTTTAATCTGAGGTAATTTTTAATGGATTTAGCACTGTATGTGTCCCATACAGGAGTAGATTGAAGGAAGTCGACTTGGACAGGAAGCAAAAAGACCCAAATACGTTTGTGGGCATTTGCAGTGTGCCAAGCAGAGGATTTATGGGCACTGAACAGAAAAGAAACAGTATTGGTCATGTGAATGCAACCTCAAAACATCAGGAAGTATCAGGAAGTTTCATGCTGTGCATAATTCCTCTCTTTCCCATCATCACAAACACTGATAATGTCCTCAGTGTTGTCCAAAAACTGTATGAAAACTGGGCATGAGCCCAGGGAGATTATAATTAGAAAAGACATGAAAAGAAAGATGGAATGCTGGCACTTATTGCAAGCATAATACCAATTCAAAACCCAAGGGTGGTTTGGTGAAGCAGTTGTGGGAGTTAATGATACATGATGCTGTCAATACTTTATCTCTTGCTTAACTCAAGTGAAATGAATAACACCCTATAAAAACTCATTCGTACAAACATGATCTGTGACTGGTTCTCTGCTGCAAGAGAGGACAGGCAGTCAAAATTAACGTAATAGGTCTTTCACATCCCTAATATCTACAATTGACTATCCCACGTCCTATCCTCAGTTGTACACAAGTACACAAAGCACATATAAATAACAATTGGTTTTAGAGTTGGAGAACTGAGGAACAGAGGCCATATCTGCAATAGGAAATTAAACCATGTAACCATCTGACACTGTCTGGATGTGACTCTGCAAGTAAACTCTGATGGCTTCCAGAATAACACGATCCCACCAAAAGTGATCACTGAGAAAGGTCGACAGTTCATACTACCTCCTGAAATACATCCAGGAGTTAGCTAGGAAGGGGGTCAGTTCACTTGTCTTAACTACGCTGACTGCAATGCCAGTGCCACCATAGGGGTGGGCATTGCAGATACACTGAGGTAGGTGCATGAGATGATTTGTTCACAGCCACAAAAATCAACAGCAGTTCTAGAAGCTGAACTTCAACTGTTTAGGAATGCTTCTAGGTATGAGACTCTCCTTGTACCAAAGTTCAGCACAGTTCTCATCTGTACCTCTTTCTTTTTGCACCTGACATCCACAGTTTTGCATTTCTTAACCACCCTCCCTCAACAGAGCCATTTGTACATTCCTGCCACCCTCTTGGTTTGTCTTCTGTAGGCCAGAGACTCCATGTACAGCAGCCAGCTTCAGCACCAACCACTCCGGACCTTTCTGAACATGTTCCTCAGATTTCCAGGTGCAGTTTTACACTTTCCAGTGCTTTGAGGCCAACAATTACTGTGGACAGAGTCAGATGTTCGTGCCTAAAGCTGTGCTCAGAATTACTCCACAAAACTCCTAAAGGTTAGGCTCCTACATAATCTCTTCCCCAACTCTTTCACTGTGCCTCTTACACTCACTTGAATTTGTTTGACTTACTTAGACTCTTTTGTACTTACTTCTGGCTGTTCTACACACAGTTTATGCACCAATTTAACTAAATCAGTTTAGAAACCAATTTAGTTAAATCAGTACAAACCCCTTGGGTAGAACCAGATGGAGAATACCTTTAATTGATTTAATGTGAGTCAGGGTTTTTTAGTTGATATGCCCTATTTTCTTGTTGTTGTGTATCAGCAAGACCCCACCATCAACATGAACACAGTGTCTCACATTTATGAAAGGAGGAATTCGCCCATGAGAAAATAGGTCCATTTACGTTCCCGAAGTATTTGAATAAAGTCTTGGTTTTCTCTTATGCTTCTCTCTCTCTCCTGGTGAGTAGCTGTCTTCTGTGCTTAAAATAGTCCACAGGTTTTTTAAAATATAATGATTCATTTGAAGAGGTAAGAGGAGCAGAATGCTCTGGAGAATTGTAATGGGATAGAAAACCACCACTACAAATACAGTGCACGTCACTAGTGACTTGGAAGCTGTAACTATTCTTTGACTGAAGAAAAAAGGCTTGAAAAATTAGTCCATTTCACACTTTCACATTCTATAACCCTTCTATTAGCCAGGCTGAGAAGAGAGCCTAGGACTGAATGTACAACAGGGATGAGATGTCCTTCCTGCAGGTTCTTCCTGAGTAGAGCCCAAGAGAAACTGGAATGGGAAAGGAATTTACCATGTTGCCCTCGCCCTGTCTCTGAGATCTTTGCATCCCATGTTCTGTCCTTCATGGACATTGCATTATTGCTTATTCAGGGACAGTCAGCCAAATAACTCCAAATTAATTGACGGTGGGAATTTAAATTGCATTCAGATGGATGACATTCGAAAAGAACCTAAACTCTGTCTTGCTTCACCCAATGTTAAACTGAATGAAGCAAAACTGAATTAAAGCTGCTTTAATTCTGAATGAGAGAGTCCACACGGTGTTTTAATTTAGTTGAACTAATCCACTTCAGAAATTAATTCAGATTAATTTTCCTCAGTATCCCCAAGCAGATCTGCAAAGCTGCCTGAGGGACTTGGGAGTAATTTCCCTGTATATGGAAATTGAATGAAATAGGCTCCAGTCCAATGGCAACTCCACAATAGTGCCTTGTGTGAGCACTCTTGTTGTTCCAGAATTAAATAGAGAATCATTTCAGATTAGCTCTTGTGCTCTATGCCCTCACCCTGCCTTCCTTCAAAATAATTTCCTTAATCCCGATGACATGAGAATAGAACCACAAGATATCAAAATCCTATGCTAAATTCTCATCCACAAAATTAAATGACAACATGGAATAGGAGTTTAGGTTCTAGTTATTTTTATAGGAAGCATTCCTTTCAGGATGAAAATAAACATGCCTTCAACCCTACTCTGAAGGGCTTTGAATTTCAATATATCTGGGGCTAATTGGAACCCCGCAAACCAGCCAGAGTCAAACTGAAGCTCTTCAGTTTAGCTTACATTAAGCTAAATGTAGTGAGAAAAGTATGTGCTAAAAAGGAAAAAAAAAAAAAAAAAAGGGAAAAAAAAAGAGAAAAAATTAAATCAAATTGACTTTTAAAAGTTTTGATACTCTTGTTTTTATTAGTGCAAGAGAAAGTTTGGATATATTCTCCAAACAGGTAGGACATTGACTGTATCATTTTCTTTGTATATACAACTGCAATTAAGTCCAGGCTTTTCTTTCAATTACATTTCTTCCTGATTTTTTTAAAATCTAAATCTTTTTTTTTTTTAGAAATAGGAAATATGAACTTCTGGGCCTTTTTGGCATCTCATTTGTAGAACAGCAAAATATTTTGGCTGTATTTTTCTCAAGATACAGAGAAACAGATTATTTTTGAGAAAACTAAACCATTTAAACTTTTGGGGATAAACTTAGGCAATGGTCTGTAAAAAAAAAAGCATGTGAAAAACAATGTTCAGCATTTTGTACCGACACAGTACTGCAACTTGTGAACTCATGATAGCATCGTCACTTTGAGACAGCCAGTTTCAGAAAATCAATAATCATGCAGTAGCTCTTGCAGAAGGATTTGCAGGCACAAACCACTTTCTATTCTTTTTTGCCACTAGGAAACAGATTTTACTGCTGAAATTCTTCATTAAAATAGTGACTTGAGGTCATAGCCATCAGTGAATCAGGAGGAAGTATTTCTTGTTTTTTCTTCATTACTCCTTTCTCTTAGCAACTTTATTTTCCTTTGTGCACGGTATAAAATGGTCATATTTAAAACATACAGATTTCAGGTGCCTCTTGTGATCTGGGTAAGAAAAAAGAGGCATGTTCTGCTTAGATTTTTCAGAGGGAACATTATACAGAAGGGAGCTTGTTATAGGAAATAAACTGATACTAGAATGTAAATTCTTCTTATCTATTAATTATCTCTTTGTGAGACCTAGCTGTTAAAGCAGTGATTGGAAAAATGTCTTGGTTTTGTTGATTGTCCTGTTGGTGGCAGCAGTTACAGTACTTTTAATATATCAGCAAAAGTGAGAGTCTGTTCTGGCCAGGTAACTCGAACATGCCCTTTGCAGGCAGAGAGATGATCTTGACTTACTGTCTCCCAAAAGCTGATGACTTTGCTGTGGCTTCATCAGTTCAGCTTACACAGGAAAATCAAGGAAACAAGGGAAAAAAAAACCCCAAAATAAAACAAAAAAAACTGTGTCCCAAGAGCACTGCAAGACAAAACTGTGTGGGAGAGAGACATGGCAAAGCTGTGCAAATAAAAGATGAATTTAGGAGCTCAGTCTGGTCCATGTGGCTGGGGAAAGTGATGGGCAGTGAAATACGAGGGGAGAAAGAGAAGGAGGCAGAGATGGGGACAGGGATCGCTGAATTTAGTGATTAAAGAGGAGAGTTGAAAGCTCATTGCTTTCTAAGTCATTTGCCTGTTGTATGCCTCATGAGGATGAAGAGGAGGAGAACAGAGAAAGCAGACTGTAAGAGAACAGGAATATCTGAGGAAAAGTGGCACAATTTTCCAATCAGAAAAAGATAATTAAATGCACTTCTTTTATGAAGAGAAAAAAAGAACTCACAGAGCATAAGTAAAACCTCCATTCTTCCTTCCCAGTTTTCTTGAGAGATCAGATTTTATAGTGGGGGAGTCTAGAAGCAGAATTTCTCACACTTCACTCGAGATTTCAGGTGTTTCTGATTTTGGTGCAAAACTGGGATCACTCTAAAGAGTGGCTGCCATTTTGGGGATTTGTTGTGGACATCCACTCTGGAAATGCAGCATCTTTAAATTAGATATAAATGCAGTTAATGAAGCTGTGTAACTTCCTGAAGATGGAGAGATGGAGAGAAACACTTTAACAGCATCTGTAGTGATAGGACAAGGAGTAATGTCTCTAAACTCAAAGTGGCTAGGCTTAGATTGGACGTAAAGAAGAAATTCTTTATGATGAGAGTATTCAAGACCAGGTTGGATGGGGCTTTGGGCACCTTGAGCTTGAGGGTCTCCCTGCCCATGGCAGGCGTGGGACTAGATGGGCTTTAGGGTCCCTTCCCACTCAAACCATTCCAGGTTTCTATGATCTATAATTTGACTTGAAGGAAGTAATTAGTCGCTGCATGTCCCTCCCACTAATAGTGACTTAGACATTTCACCACTTCCTTCTGATTTATTGGCCTCATTCATTTTAAAAGGAGACCAGTAGTCCAGTTACAAATTTTCCTGGCATAAAGGGATCTTTCATCAGCGCCTCTCTGAGTGGGACTTCTCTGTGCAGTGAGGAGACTGAGGGGAGTATGGATAACGAGGGTGTCTGAGGGAACAGAGACTCTTGTACTGCAGGCAGAATTGTGAGACAGCCTACACTGGTGGAGTGGATCCTGATGCTTTATTGCACTGCTGAGAAAACCTCCTTTAAAAAGATTTCTAATGTCCGTTTCTGCCTTGTAAAGGTAAGAGTTCACACACTGAGGGCAGCACTGGAGCTCTAGAAGAGAGAATGGGGAAGTATCTTGTCCCTGCAAGTTACAAATCCTTTTGCCACAGCAAGCACTCAGTGCAAGCTGTGTAAACTCACTTTTCTTAAACAAACATTCTGGAAAGCAAAGTGTTTTCAGCTCCAGCAAAGCTGGATTGTCTCCCTCACAAGCAGCAGTAAAGATCCTTGGAAAAAAAAATGAGAAGAAAACAAAACAGAAAAACCTCGAAGTCCCCAAGGGAATGAATAGAAATAAACACAGTCAATGTGGAAATCAGTGTTGATTCCTGCCATCAGATTCTCACTCTGTTTGGCCTCAGGAACAGCCCTGACATGTACCAGAGGGCAGGGAGTAGGAAAAAAAGGTAGGGCACGTGACATGTGCTGTGGGTACAACTGATGTGTTTTTAAGAACCCCTGTGCCTTGAAGTTGTTAATATAAACCACCTTCTAGTAGTTATACTTAGGTATTATTTAGATAAGGAACAGTAGTGGAATTTCTTCCAGTGTGTAAAGCCTTTAACAAACCAAGAGCTTAAGAGAGTATCCCTGTTTCTTCACTCAGTGATTCCAACAACATCCTTTAAAACTGCTATACATCAATGGCCCCAGGTTTTAGATCTTTACCAGAATTTGATAGAACTAACAAGTTAAGACTTAGATTGATGTCATCAAACTTTGTCCTTCTTAAACTCAGTCATCTGATCTAGGCTAGTTCCCAAAGTGGACAGAGGTATCTCCAGTAGGCAATTTATGTTAGCTGTGATTGCCATCTGTCTCAGGAGAGGAAACGATACCAGAAGCAACTCTATTTGCCATTATCTGGTTACTACCTGTTTGCAGGATTCTATTCTTCCATACAGACCCCTTGCGACTCTTTCACTTTGCACAGCCTCATTAAAACATGTCATCACCCCTTACAGAATTCACATTGCTCTCTTCTCCTTCTCTAGCTCCCACAACATTTGCAGAGGATGGACTTCTATTTGCCACTTCTTTGCTTTTCCAGGAGAGGAGCTTGCAGTGCTTTCAGAGATGCAGCTAGCCCTGTAATCACCCATGAAAGAGAGGAAGGGACAGGCACCTAACTTAATTTTGAAAGGCAGCATGTATGTATTTGCAAAGCAAAACACTCCTGGTTTATAGTTTTGCTGATTTCCAAAGGTCAGGAAACATATCTGTCCAGCTTCACCATAAACACATATGAGAGTTTCAAATGCCAAAGTGTGGGTCAAGGCATTCTTGTGTCTTAAACAAGCAGCTAAATGGATGAACTGAGAAGAGGAGCATCATCTGTCCCATTAGCCGTCAGCTGCTTATTGCCCCAGGCAAAGACAACATATTGGGGGACTTTGTTATATTTTCTTTTTCACTTGGCTAGTTCTGTTTGAGTCAGTGGTTCAGACTAATTACTACAAAATAAATAATAAAATATGTAAGAGCCTCAGCAGGAGTGAATCTCTTCACATGCAGCAAGAAGCAGTTCAGATCTCAGCAAACTTGCCACAGAGCCAGGAAATTTAGCAATAAAGCTAACAACAAGAACAACAAAAACATACTTAGCTTTGTTCTGGTTTTATTCACTTGATCAATGTCTGGATATCCTGACAGTTATCACCTTCAATTTCAAAGCACATAAGGTAGTGTTTGGTGTGGTGCCTTGGGCTTCATTTCTTGTTTTTCCACAAGTGGTAGAACATTGATGTGATGGTAGAAGAACAGCTAAAGATATTCAGACCTAAATTATCCCCACTGAAGTGAGTGATGGCATTAAACTTGTCTAGTTTCAGCCTGTGTTTTAAGTGAGGATATCAGACCACATTTCTCCTCCAGCACCCCTTTAGAGTCAATGAAAAGAAATGAGCACTTTCTGAGAGCAATTTGTCTAACCTATCATTGATACATATTTTAAAAGGGGATCAGTCATCCTCTCCAAGTACCTTTACTTCTCATTATTGATTTTAGAAGAAACTCCTGAGATTAAAATTCTAATTTCAACACCAAAATTTTCTGGTTTTAAACTAGGTGACCCCATAGTTTTAAATCTATGTGTCCAGAATTTAAGTAGGACAATATTTTGAGGTAAGATTCTAATACTTGAAGCATTGATTCAAGTGTGACAACCATCAGCTTCTGAAACAGCAGTGGGTTTCATCTCCCATCACTCAGAACTGCAGGAGCTACATCTGAGTAGGGCAGCCATGGCAGTCATCACATGCAGTGAAAAAAAATGTGTGGTTCATCTGATGTACTTTGGAAGTACCTCAGGACAGAAGGACAGGCAAGCTCTTCCTTCTCTCCACTGGCTCTCAAGGCAGACGAATCCCACCTGATGGTACTGGTTGTGACTTAACTGATTCTTTTTACCTGAAAGCTCCTATTGGAACTCTGGGAGCATGAATTCACATTGAATTCAGGTTCAGTCTTTGGTTCCCCACAGAAAACTTGGAAGTAATCTTGATTACTGACTGTGATGTACCTGTGAAAGTATCATTCAAACAGATAAAACTTCCAGAAATCAAGACTCTATGTCTGCTGTTCCAAGCACCTCCAGCTAAAACATTATTTGAACTGCGTTTTTGTTCTTTCTTCTGTTTTAATAGCTGCCTTTTTTGACTTGTATCAGAAATTCCACTAAAGAAGATGCTTTTCCAGTAAACGCTGGATAAAGTAATGGTGCTTTTTTCTTTTCACTTTATGATTTTGGGCTGCATTCAGTTCCTTCTGGGTTTTTTTGATGATCTTGCTTTGGTGGACATTCAATCTTCTTTAGATAACACAAGTCACTCTCTTATTTGTGTCTGTACTACAGTTGTCATAGCAGAATCTCATGCCTCTCTCCAATTACACGTGATTTCTAAGCATACAATAGGTATCTTATATTGCTATAGACTTCAGCTCTAGAGACAAAGTTAAAAACTGAGTGGTTGTAATGGCTTATGACTCATTGCTTACTTGATACAAGCCATAAATCCCATGAGACTCTGCCTGCATCTGTTGATCTCTCCTAAACATAGGTGTAACCAAGGGCTTGATCCTACCTACCATCTCGAAAGCTGCAGGACCAAGAATAATAGGAGGGTGTTGATTGGGGCATCTTCGCCAAGTGCCACCTAACTACAAGAAGGAGTTAGTATCAAGCTGCTTACCAACAATTGGCTCATGTTGTTTGCAGCAGGAAAATTGTATGAAGAAAGAGTAACAAGACATTTGAGGGAATTAGCCAGATCATTGGAAATTAGACTTTAAATGGAACTTAGACATAGTGATGAAAGTCTACTTTGGCGTTTGCTTCTGAGGACATCACAATTTTTTGGTTTGTTAATGACTGTATTTTGCATCCCAGAATTCCTGTGAACCAGGAAAATATTTTTATTTTCTTCTTTCATATACAGGACAATATTCAGAAGACTGATTGACTATTTTTTTAAACACTTGTACAAACTACAACTATTCATTTCAACACCTAGAAAAGTGGGGATTGAAATACTGCAAACTGATTTTCTAGCCTTAGAAAAAAGATGCATATGGCTTTAATGTCATGAACAGTATATATCTTGGGTCAAGAGGGCTGGAAGGACATGTAAAGTCTCTTTAGGACCTACACCTTAGCGTATGACTTAATGATCCAAGATAAGAATTGTTAGTCAAATCTGAATCCAAAACACTTTGTTACCCTAATGGATTTCAGATAGTGATATTAAGAGCTTCTAAAAATATTTACAGAAATCTCATGGTACCTCAGTAAATTTATATTCTCACTGAATTTTTAAATCTATTTAATATGTTTTCTTAACCTTGTTTGTATGGTCCTGATCAAAATTAGACCGTATTTAGAAGATCAGAGACCATTAAGTGTTTTCTTTACTCAAAGCTGCTCGGTAACATAGGATGGAAGTTTATTATATGATATTAAAAATATTAAAATATATCTTCCAATGAAAAAATAAAATCACTTTTAGGCTGCAGATATTATTTTTTTTTTTAAGAATAAGGAACGAATATATGTGAAAATGACCATCACAGGTGAAAGACAGGGAGAAGGAAGCATGGAGAAGTGAAATTCCACGTTTAGATCATTAATTTTCAAGAATGGGTGTTTCCACTTTTACAATCTGACTTAAGGTCTAATTCTCAGCCAAATCATTCAAATCTGGATTTACACACATGGTAAGTCAATGTATTGAAGATGAGGGTGATTGTAAGACTTGCAAGCCTTTGCATTTGACCAGGACTCTGTTACATGAAGCCATGAGTCATAAAAAATGTCTGATTTACAAAACTTTTCGTGCATGTTTGGTACAAGAGAGTAGTATTAAGTGGAGAAAGGGAAGTAGCAAGAGACAATGGAAAGTTTTTGTCCTTTAAGGCTGTATTTCTACTAGTAAACTAAACTTCATGTGCATCACTGGGATCCCACGTAGTCATCCTAGTTGTAGTCACTGAGAAAAACACTGTCAGATAGCAATTTCAGCCAAGCTGGATGTGCACCACTCTCTGTAGAAGCGAATCTCTTTCCACTGATTACGGAGGGAGCCTAGGGCAACTATGCATCCAACACAGGAGCCGCAGTTAAGCTAAATGAATGAGGACCATGATAGCCTGCATGCCAGTAAGCTACAGTCTTTGAGGGCTTAGTCCTGCCACTGTCATCAGAATCAATTATATTCCTGAATAAATCAATTAAATGCCGGTTAACCCCAATAGAAAGGCAGAAAAAGGTCCTTTGTGAGAGGGAGATTGGAATTAAGGTTTTTTCCATAGAAAAATCATGGCTGAACTCCAAGACATTTTATAAGTCTGATTTGTTTTTCCTTGCATGTTCTTCTGGTCCATTCATTTGCTTATTTGTTTAACGAATGTGGTGCTGGTAAGGGATGCTGGATTGATGCCTTGGGGAGCCAAAGTCTTTTATTTGTCCCCAGGCATGTTATACCCATGCTCCACAACCACACGTCTTCCCTATGACCTGAAAGGACCACCTTTAAGGGTGAGAAAGTAGTTTAGTTTCCCGGGCCTTTTTAAACTTGCCCTTTCCTCTGCACGTACCAGCAAGGGACAGAGGGTCATTAGCGCTTATTTTTACAGACAAGGGCACGCTGTCAAGAGTTTCATTTCACATCCAAAGCTTGCTGGTAAATTTTGTTGGCCATGAAATCTCACAATGAAAGGGTTTTTATTTTTTTCTTTTCAAGGCAACTGCTGGCTAAGCTAGTGGTACAGTTTATCTCAGCCATGTCTGACCCTATTTCAATTCAGAAAATTGTAAACATCATAAAAATAATCATTAGAAAATAAAAGATAAAATATTAAGGGCAAAAATTTTAACACTTATTCCATGATTTATATCTCTCTCCCTTATGTGATTGACCACAGACCTCAGTCAAAAAAAAGATTTTGCGCCGTGCTTTGCTCTTATCTAGATTCTTCTCCTTGATTTTTCTCCACAGTTAACTGTCTCACAGATGGTTAGATAAAGTTGCCCCTTCATTGTCTGTATCACTTGTGGCAGTGGAAACGTCATGTAGCCTCGCTGACCTTCAACAGATCATTTTTTTGGGGGAAATATTAATAGTTGAAAGAATCCCATCCTTCCCTACCAAGGTCTTGAAAAAACCTTACACAGGAGACAAGCAGGGAGAGAGCAAGGGTGGAGAAAAAGGAGAAAGCAAAGGAAAGAAGGACAAAGAGAGAAAGGAAGATAAACAAGGTTCCCAAAATAAATTTGATTCATTTTTAGGAAAAAAAAATAATTAAATTTTCTTTGTCATTGGCTAAAGATGGTTGAAACTTGGACTATTGTATTAGTCTGAAGTGCCTATAATGAAGCACTTTTCTGAAATTGGGTCCCACGCTCTGCTTTGTAAATTGGCTTAATAAAGGGATTTGATCCTCAGACTCTGAGAGAGTCCCCATTTCATCTAAAGGACAAACCCCCAACAGTGGGAAGCAGGAGCAGAGTCAGAAACACTTGCTTTCTTGAATGAAAACAACCTATGCTTCACCAACGTTTTTTACCCTCTTCTGACATCTCTTCTTCAAAGGAAGGAAGGCTGCTTTGAAAACAATATCCCAAATCTCACGCTGGCCATGAGATAAACATGCTCACTATGGGTCTTAATTTTCCGAGGAAGTTCTGATTTTAATCATGTGTGAGCTCTGTCTATACGAACAAGTCTGAGGGTTTGGATATCCAGAGCTCTATGAACAAATCTGTTGCAAGCGGTGCCTGCAACATCTCATTATGAAATCTGCAAAATCAGAGCTGCTGTGCCTTCCCCTCTTAATGTACTTCTTTATTGAATGTGTCGGAGAGTGTCTCCCATTTTAATATTTGATAAATATAGAGAGATAGGAGTGCTGCAAAATGCTCCCTACCACTCATTAACAAATCTAGGGCATCCTCCTCAAAATTATCATGGTGTGCCCGCCCTCCACCTTTCTTTCTTCCAACCTGTCCAAAAAAGCAAGCTGTGAAATTTGCTACAGGAAATTGCTGTGATTGCTGTTATTATTATTGTTATTTCTCTCACCCCCCCTCTTCCTCCACCCAATCAGGGATGCGAAGCCCGCGGATGGCGAAGAGTAATTTGCCTGGAAAGACAACATTTTGGGTGCTCTGACTCCGACACGGCCTTCTTAAAATCCACCTCTCTGAATGTGCTATCATTAAAACTTCATGGCTATCATTTTATTTATTTATTTATTAGCAGCCACACCACCTCTCTACTCAGCAGCGCTTCCTGCCTTGCCGATTTCAGCAGCGCCTGACCCCATTTCAGTCAATTTTCCATATCCTGCCTGTCTCGTATCCACCGAGGGAACACACTGATGCTGTGTTTATGCTAATTTTATGCTCTCTGAGTTGTGTCTGTTATTCAAAGCAGTTGAAGCAGTTATTGCCAGTAATCTTATTTCTGCGAGAGCCCCCTGGGCAGAGCAAGCCTCGGAGCCGGTCCTGCAGACCGCGTCAGAGCCATCACAGCCTGCTGGTAAATGGCAGCTCTTTCCTGCAGAATCTGATATCAGTTACTTCGCAAACACAGTAATAAAATGAAACAAATCAGATTTTCAAGTAAATAAACCAGACTTCAATGGCAACAACAATGGTCAGGACAACAGGATTTTAATAAGTGATGCTATACAGGGGGAAATATCGGTGTGCAGCGTCCCTCCTTCTTCCTGCTCTCCCGTTGCTCCACTCCAAAATTAGCTGGCTGAACCCCTTGCATGCTGAATGTGAAACAACAACAGCAGAAAAGATACTACCACAAAAGGGGGTCTTCTCTTCTGATCGGTAAAACAGGGGATTCACTGACGGCATGTATGGAAATTCCCCTGCAAAGGTGCTCTGAGATATTGTGTTCAGCAACAGAAGAAGAACACGGCCTGTTAATCTTGTTTTTCTACTCCAAAATATCCATGGGAAACTGCATGAGAACTGCATTAGGGGCAGGTGGATCGTACCTACCTAGAGAGAGGTGCTGACCTTCTGCTTAGAAGAGTATGACTCCTAGTTTAGCCAGTGTTTTCTTGGGCACTCTGGATGTGTAATTTAAGGATAGTTCCCGAAGTGCCCCTCACCTTTTCATCAACAGGGCTTTACATCTGCTTCCCTTCCTAAAAGCCAAATACACAGCTGACAGAAAAGGTGTTTTATTCGAAAAGAGCATTTAGAGAAAAACTTGAAATTCCGCATTTTCTGATAGCCTTGGAAAGCATTTAAAATTTTGTCATGAAGCCAATAGTTGGAGAAAAAAACCTGAATTCTGGCCAATTTTCGATTGCCAAAATGCAAACCATTTTTCTCATAAGAAACATTTCCTATAGAAAACTCCAATTTAAGAAACATTTTTCAACAAGAAGACATTTTAAATTGAACATTTTCATGTTTTTCTACTGCCATCAACAGCACTCAGGTTTTATTGTGATGCTTAAGGCCATCTTTTCAGCATCCTGTGCTCTTTAGAAACTTGCCCAGTTACACTGCGTCCTCTATAGCAGCAGGAGTTCCAATATATAAATGTATATATGTATATATACATTTCTGTATACATAAATACCATATAAACCCCAGGATTTAGTCTCTCTGTACTGTAGTTTCTCATCTGCTAAGAGTGACAAATAACAATTCCACTTTGTGACTCTTAAATAATCTTTAAAGTTTTCAGAAAGCCTCTACCTTCAGTTCTGTATGCTAAACTTCATGAAAAGCAGAAGATCTGCCTTGATATCACCTTCTTTATATTCTATAAATCCAATATAAGGATTTTAAACTTCACTTTCTCCTTTGAAATCATACAAGACCAATGCAAGCACCTGGATCACCTATGCCCACCTCTTAGAGCAACCCTGGTGATATATGTAATATTGAATTAAATTTGTCCTGACTGTTCAGTGTCCCTGAAGCCAATTCATAATGTTTGGCCACATCCATTATAAGAGTTCTCAATCCCCAAATAGTATGTGGCCCCTCCATAAAATTCATATTGGAAGTTATTCCCAGTCCAGGAATTCCAGCAGTGGAGTTTCAAGGTCAGGAGTGTTTTCTGGGACTATTTCATGTTATAGCACACACACAGCCTATGCTCTTTGGTCTTCTCTGATCCAAAGATGAGAAGAATTTGTGAGGGTATTCTTCCTGGTTTCAACTACGTTTGGATAAAGTTCTTAGGGAAGTAACAAGCTTCAAGAGCCTTCAATCATGGCTGTGCAAGTCAAAGGAGACATAAGATTAGTGACACCAAGGGCAGATTTTGTCTTATTTCTGTCAATCACATATGTATATTAACTTTAGTTAAAGTTGGAACCTTGGCTTTTTTCCCATTCCTTGAAGTGTAATCTTTAAATTTGACTGTTCAGATTTAACATTGGTCTACATAGGCAAGAAAAATACAAAAGGCCTGGAAAGGTCTAAAACATGTGATGCCTAGAAGAGGTTTTCCTTGACCTCTCAAGTCAGGATTTTACCATCACTCTCCTATCTTGTCTATTTATCCACCCCTTGAATTTGACACCATTGCCAATCTGGTGCAGTTGCTTGGGCTAGAAACCCTGACCTATCCAATCGCTGCTAAATAATTTCCTTCACCTAGGATCAAGTCTACTTCATACAATGTGTTGCAAAGAACAGATGCCAAAACTAGCACAGGAATTAAACACAGTATAGCTGTTCACATCCTAAAGCAGAGTGGAGAACTAGATGCATCCCATTAATGGAGCCACTGCTAAAAGTTTGCTCTATGCTCTGCTATCTTGGACTGCACAGAGTATATACAGGGGACAAAATATTTCTATCTCTAACTGATCCTAAACTATTATAAATGGCAAATAAGTAAGAACAGCAATGAGGACGATCTTATTGGACTGAATTAAGTGGTATTTTTTTCCACACTGGCATATTTTCTCTACAGGTTTTCTATTTCCATTCCACACACATTTTAGATCTCTTCCACTAGAAACCTGAGCTCTCCAAACAGAACATTTTTTCTATAAAAGTATTAAATTTTTTTTTTTTTACATAAGTGGGTTCTTTTAAAAGCATGATCACAAATTTACTTTTATTCCTTAAGAAGAAAAGTGCTTAGAAAAATGAATTTCTGAAAACATTTCTAAATGAAAATAATATATCTCCTTTAAGGTTAAAAAAAAAAAAAAAAAAAAGAGAGAGAATCATAGAATCATAGAATGGTTATGGCTGGAAAAGATCTTCAAGATCATCAAGTCCAACCATCTATCCAGAACTACTAGTTCGGTCTAACACTAGTCCATGTTAACAAGTACATCTGCTCTTCCTTTAAATACCCCCAGGGATGGTGACTCAACCACCTCCATGGGCAGCCTGTAACAAACCTTTCAGTAAATAAATTTTTCCTAATATCCAACCTAACCTTCCCCTGATGCAACTTGAGACCATTTCCCCTTGTCCTATCACTAGCTACCAGGGAGAATAGAGGAGAAATGGAGAAAAAAATGCCTTCTGAATTTTCTGGGGTTTTTATTTAATAATAACAAATTAACAAATATAAATACAAATACAGTCTAGGCATGCAAAGCATTGACAGCATTTTCAAGTATCCTTTGGCAGGAAACTACTTCTTAATATTAATGGCAAATTGCTAGATTTATGATATCCAAAGAAACACAATTTTCTGTTTCTGTATATATTTGTTTTACATGTTTGGAAGTATTTTAGGCTAGGAAGATGACTATGTAATGCATATTTGATCCACCAGACTGCAGTTTCCAGGGGTTGCAGTGTCTTTCTCAAAAGTTTAAGCTAGGGAGGTCCTGTTGTGCAGCACTGAGGAAGGTGGTCACTGGCCACCTGATGGGTAATACCATCATGAGTGGTTTTGAACACTTGGCACCTAAGTTAAGTTACCTTCAAACATGTGGAGAAATATATATGATACATGATACATCATGAAACCTTAGAGTAGTGCTGAATTCTTGTTTTATTTTCTGCTAAATAAATGAACTTAATAGAACTGAGATTATTTGAATCCTTTATTTTGTAGGAAAAGCAAATCCAAGACAGTGGAAATTATCTGAGGATGTGGGTTACAGTTGGCAAATTCTTACAAGCACTTAAGAAGGAGAAAACAGCATTCCACAGTCCTGATGATGATGATGATGATGATGATGATGATGCTTTTCACAATAGACTTAGAGATTTAGGCATCATCAAGAAAAACAAAAGGAGGAAATTATTGTTATTACGCATGCCACTTCTAGACCATTCACCCAGGACAAAACTGCAGTTGTGACACAAAGTTGGGGAAGGATCTACAAAACCTGGAACCAGTATGATAGAGGTTCTCAATGAACCTGAGTTAACTGGGCTGGAGTTGTCAGGATAGTCTCTAAACCACCAGGTTATTCAGGATTTCTCTTTCTTTCTTCCAGACAATACTTAGCTTTTTTAACTAACCGAAGCAGCACCAGGAAGGGAAAAGTAAGGAGGAAGCCCTATGTAGTTTAACATCCTTAAATTGTCTCTGGACCTAGTGATGAGAAACAGGTGTCTTTCAAGGTCCAGGTTCAAATATTTGTCTAAGCTTTGTGGGATATATAATCTCTTGGAGGCATCCTGTATAGCACCTTTATGTTTCAACCCCAACTTGAGATGTAGAAGAATCCGGTCTCTCCTCTGCCTGGTGCTAGCCTAAATCTTCCTTTTCTTTTCAAGACAAAAAATAAGCTTTGTCATTTCAAAGAAAAATGGGCTAATTTTCCAATTACCTCTCAGTTCCTTGTTGCATCAAAGATATTACCTTATTTTAAACAGATGATTTAAATTACACATATTTTCCTTTTTTTCATTTAGCTCCTTTTATTGTATTATTTATTTCCATGGCAGAAAGGAGGTTTCTGAATGTATCAGTTATTTCTCATTAGAGAGAACGATATGCTACGTAACACAGTGACAGGCGAACCAGCTGCACTACTTTCAAAAATCAGTTTCTTTAGAGCATGGGTTCTTTGTCCCAAAGATATTTAGGTCAGTTTTTTAAAAGAACTTTCTCTTCCATCCATTGTGCATGTTCCATCGTAATTTAGGCTTTCACAACTGGAATAAACAGGCTGAGTTGTAGCACCAATGCAATGACTATTACAGTAAAAGAAAGATAAAAAAAATATGCTCAGGCGTGAAATTTTGTCTCATCCTTTTACATCCGGTTTGGATGGATCTTCCTGGATTACTCCAAAGGACCTCAGTTCTTTCCATTGCAGTGACATCATCAGGAGTATTGCCTATTTCTTATAATTCAACATTTCACCTGATCTTTAGACATAAATATCTGCATATCCTCATTCAGCAAGGAGAAGTAAATGAATAATGAAAAAGATAGACAATCCATGCCTAATAGTGGACTTTTGGCAATATTAAGAAATGCTAATAGAGTCAGAGATTATTTTTATTGACCCTAATAAAGATAAATCATTTCTCTCATTCTCTTGCTCTCAAAGTGTTTGTTATTTGTCCTAAACTGAATGCTACTAGTTAGATGATTTTCAAATATTGTGTTTCCTTACAGTTTCTCTGAATAAAGCTGGAGGTACAATGACCCAAGTGAATTAGACCACTGAGTTCCTAAAAAGGAAGTGAATCACTTATTTCTCTCTGATGAAGCAGAGTACACACGCACACATACACACAAGTGCTCACATGTACACATATGCACACAGACACACTATTTTAAATCCCAAATATTGTATTGAAGCATTTCTCCCTCACATATAGGCTTGGGAAGAATTTAGTGCTAAATAAATGCTGCCTCAAACCAGGCAAGATAAAACATAAATCATTGCATTAAAAACCTCTAACAAGTCTATCTGCTTTTTGAAATGACTGGGAGATGAAAGAGAGGAGTCTCATTTAAGAAGGCCCAGCGGAACAGTTCTGCATTTATATAGCTGTTATCAAAAGCAATTCATTTGGAGATCAAATAGACTGACAGATAGGACAAGCAGGGGATCACTACTGCCTTCAGGCAGCCAAAAGCAAGGATGGCTTCCCAGCACCATCACTAATATTGGGTCTAGTCAATGCTCATGTCTATTATGGCTCGCAGTAACAGCCAGCTGAATGTTAATACACACTTAAACTCCAATTCGATGCTGATTTGTAGCTGAGGGAGTAAATAGTGTACATCCCTTTCTCTGACTTGTTTTTCTTTTTTCTTTTAGGGGTACCTCCTTTTTGGGTGTCTGGTTAATATTTACTTCTTTAAAAAGTGATGCCACTGAAAACAGGAGCAAGAGAAGAGACCAGACTTTCCAGGGTCCCATTGGCAACGTGCTGAGGTGTGTGTGTCAACAGCACCTCTTTTCCTTGGCTACTGGAGACATGCTGCTGTTTATTCAAAGAAAACACTTGGCGCTGTTTGCTGCTTTCAAAATAAAAAGAAACACAGTTCATCATCCCAAGGCTGGCTGCAATTTCTCCAGTGCAACAGCTCAGCACATGTAGGAAGAAAACTTATGTTTTCCTCTCCAAAACCACTATCACTGGGGGAAATGTAAAGACTTATTCTGATCTTACCCATCTAAAATATGTTTACAATGCCGAAGTAGAAAGGGTGAAGGAGTGAGATCTGGTTTTGAGGTCTGGTACCCCCAATATGGCTTGTGTTTGCACAGTTTAGGACAAGCCTAAATCTAATCCAATCCACACAACACCACAGTTACGACTTCTTATGATCCCATGAGATGCCTCCATGGCCCCAAGATAGGAAATTTTTAATTTTTTTTTTCCCTTCAATCTGAGGTCTGCCTTATGGCCAGAGTGATGTTCTTTATTGCATCACACTGTGAATGTATGTTGCATACCTTGGGGTGTAGTGTGAAAGGAATTTAGGATGCTGCAGGATATAAGGTCTGCTAAAGACTCTGTTAGCAGATTCCTCCCGATGAAATGCGGCCATAGTTATACCCCAAGCGTCTTATGATATATCTCAACAAGGGATTCGGGAGCCACATGGACTGGACTTATTGCTCACAGAAATCAGTCCTCCGGGAGATGCAATTGGCTTAAAAAAATTGGATTTTAGCTTTCTGCCTCAGTAAAAAAGACATGTCAGAATAATCAGAGAGAAAAGGATTTGGAAGATGGTGTGAAAATGAATAGAGCGTATGAGAGTGATGTTTGTATTCAACTTCTTTTCTATATCTTAAGATTTATTTAGGTTTATTTTATTTATTTTATTTTACATGGTCAGGTGCATCACTGTACAGAGAGCACTGCAGGCTTGTTCAAGTGGTAATTCAATAGGTGCTGTAGGAGGAAAACAAGAACCAGGTACGGTAGATAATTTTTCCATGAGAAAAGGGTACTGGGAGATGCTGAAGGAGAAGGACACCAAGGAATCAACAGTAAGACAAAAAGATGGGATGAAAAACATATGAAAAGGAGTGCAGCAGGTAAAAGTAGAAGAAAATGTATGAATTCAGGATTTACGGCTTGATATGAAACAAAATATACACATTCCTTACAGGCACTGAACCACCAATAAAAATTTGGCTCTTCAGTCCTCCAAAGCATACTGTTTCTAGTGCATAGTCCCCTTGTCTTCAATGCAGAACTACAAATTGACTAGACCATCTCATTCAGCAAAAGAATGTGCAGAGGGCAAAGAGACAACAAGGATGGACAGGGAGTGACCCTTCACTCTTTCTTCCAGTAAAAAGACTAGAGAGTATAAAATAGAAAGCTCAAGAGACAGGTTTGAAACAATAAAAAGAACTATTTCTTCAGAGAATACATCAGTTTACTGATGTGTTCACGGCCATGTGATGACAAGATGACATGTAAATCTTATGCAAGATTAAAAAAAAATATCCTGTAGGACAATTAAATGAGAAGAAATCATCAAAGAATATTAAATAGAAATGGACTTCCTCTCAGCTGCAAGTCACAGGAGTGTATGGGACTACACCAGGGAAATAGCAAACTTTGGTGTCCTGCTTGTTCCGTTACTCCCTTGGCACTCTGGCCGCTATTAGCCACTAGGCTAAATGAAGATTTGATGTGGGCCAGTCAAGTTATTCTTATCTCCCCATCACAAGATGTCTTTTTCCGGTTCTTTGCTGGGTCTCACTCTTTAGTTCCACAACCCAGCTGCCCTGGAGATAGTTTTCCTGCAGAGTTCTTGATCTGCTGACCTAAGAACCTGCTAATGACTTAGGAAAAAACCCACTGACAACAAAACAAAGCCCTGGTCCTTCCAGTTTAGCCAGCACCATCGTAGGGAAATACAGCACAACACTAGATGCCAAATATGATGAAATACTAATAACAGCAAGACTTTACAAAAAAGGCTATCTGCCCCTGTGAGAGTCCAAGCCTCCAAGCTAGTCTCTGTGGAACAAAAGTAAGTTGTCAGATTTGAATAATTTCCCTGCATGTAGATAAATCCTTGAATTTCTACACCACCCTCCCCCCCTTTTCTCCTCCCCCTCTCTTCAGTTTTGCAAACAAGAAAAGAAACACTAGGAGCTATTTCACTGGATAACCATGCAAATGAAACAGGAGATTTAAATGTCTTAGCAAGGAGATCAGAGACACAGTTGGAAACAGCTGTAAGGGGCATTGGAATGATTATAAGGGAATAGGATGGGTGCGTTATTTGGCTTGGTGACTTCATTAGTGATACTTGGCATCAGATGCTCAGCTGGTGTAAATCACAAGAGCTCCTCTGTGCCTGCTTACCTCCTCTGAGGATTCACTTATTTGTCCTGAATATGGATTTCTCCATTATTCCATTTTATTTTTTTTCTCCACATTGGTCTCCAGGCTGTATTTTGAGAATAGGGATTTAAGCTGCGAGAAGATATTATGTTAGACCGAACAAAACTTGAGGTGTGTCTGTTGTCTTGAAGTTTTGAGGCCTTATTTGAGAAAAAAAATATTGAGTTTTGATTCAGCTTGCCCACCAATAAATGAAAGGTAGGGATACAGGACCCTCACACAGCCTAAACCCAAATATTCCCAGTCTATTTTCATTCAAAATAATTGTTGAAAATGTATTAACTGTGGCTTTTGACTGTAGAGCAATATGAAACACCTGAGCAAAGTTCAAAGAGAAAAGTGCACTTATGAATTTCATAGTCTTTTATAAATATTTCCAGAAATATATTTTTAAAAATATATTTTTTCCTAATTTTAATCCTTTTTGTTATTTTTGCTATTTTAGCTAGATACAGAAGTATTGCTCTACTCCAGAAACTCAAGACTTGTCTGTACACAAAGATTTTAACACAAAGATGGTTGAAGAAGACAGACACTCCCCACGAAATGGTTCAAATTTAGCTGAATATTTAAGTTTCCATTAAAAAAAAAAAGTTTAAAATTTTGTTATTCTTGTTTAGGTATTCAGTATGGAATCCAGTGTCTTCCATAGTAATTCTGGTTATCAGCAAAGTCAGAAAGGAAAGTTCATAGAATCACAAAATCATTTACATTGGAAAAGACCTATAAAATCATCATATACAAACAAGTTCACCACTAAACCGTCCCTAAGTGACACTTCTACACATCTTGTAAATACCTCCAAGGATGATAACTCAACCACTTTCCCGGGGCAGCTTGACTACCCTTTTGGTGAAGAAATTATTCCAAATATCCAATCTACCCTTCCACCCCCTCCCTGTGCATCTTGAGGCCATTTCCTCTGGTTCTGTCACTTGTTATTTTAGAAGCCTATGGACCCTCACTACAAGAAGGACATCAAGATGCTTGAGTATGTCCAGAGAAGGACTACAAGGCTGGTGAAGGGTTTAGAAGACAAATCTTATGAGGAGTGGCTGAGGGACCTGGGATTCTTTAGTCTGGAGCAAAGGAGACAGGGAAGACCTCATTGCTCTCTACAACTACCTAAAACATGGGTGCAGTGAGGTGGGTGTCCGTCTCTTCTCCCTAGTAGCTAGTGACAGGACAAGGGGAAACAGTCTGAAGTTGCATCAGGGGAAGTTTAGGTTGGATATTAGGAAAAATTTATTTACTGAAAGGGTTGTCAGATATTGGAACAGGCTGCTCGACACTGGAGGTGGAGTCACCATCCCTGGAGGTGTTTAAAAGAAGAGTAGATGTACTTGTTGACATGGTCTAGTGCAGGACCTAGTAGGGCTGGATAGATGGTTGGACTCGATGATCTTGAAGGTCTTTTCCAACCAAAACCATTCTATGGTTCTATGATTCTGTGATTCTATGACTCTTGTTAGCCAAAACTGAATTTGCATGCACCATTGCAAAGTGCAGGGGAATCCTCTATGTGGTGCCAGAAAGGCATTTTTTTTCCCTCTGTGAATATCTTGATCAGTCACCTTATGAGTAGGCACCAGCAAGTCCTTTTAATATACCATGGCCCATTGTGTGTAGAAAAAATGACCGCATCTTAAACCCTCAGTGGGTTTGTTTCACAAAACACTGTTGACAAGATAACTTCAGGCTGGAGCCATGCATTCATTTTGCCTTATTTACATGAATTTTCCACAAAGTCCTTCAGGAAGTATCATACTCAGCACTTCCCAAAGGAAATTATGTGTATAAAATTCATGAGAAATCCTGCTTTCTCTAGAGTATTAGTAGACATCTCTCCGTTATGCAACCCAGGAATATTATAAACCAATAAATAAACCTTGAGGTGAAGGATATTTGCCTCACTGAACCAAACATCCTGAGAGGTGTAGGGAGTATATATGTGTAGTGGCTTTAAAGGATAGTCTTGGTTTTCTTTTATCTCTGAAATATCCATGGTGATTTAGATCAGAGCAGTACTGGTTTAGCCTCTGCAGCTATCTTAATACAAGAATGTGATTCTAATCTGTACTCATTCCTGTAATATGTCTATTTTATTAAGCAATATTAATGAGTCTTGCATATGTCATGTCTTGGTAGAACAGAGGAGGAATTTGATGGCTTAATGCAAGAGAGTCTTTCCAATTTTTAACAGAGTGGGGCCAGAGCTAATCTGAAAAGCAAGTTTATGTCTGAACTGAGGTTTTCTGGTCTGGCCATTATAATGCTCACTGCAGAATACATAATTCTTTTGAGTTTTCCAGAGGTAGAAGGTGATTTGAAGCTGGAGTTACTAAACTGTCTTTGGCATCATACTTTGTATTTCACAACTGCTTATAATCCATAGATCTAGGAAGGAGCTAACCTAATGGATGGCTTTCAAAGGAGGCTTTTAGCTGACATTATTTTTTTATTATTATTTTCAGCATAAACACAGGCTGTAAATTAGCCATGTTTACCTTTTAGACCTGCATGTCCAGAGAATGGACCTCATGGACCTGGATGGGCTTTGGAGTCAGCCCAAAAGAGACCCAGGTTTCTTTGTTTCTTCAGAGACAGCATCTTCAGTGGAAACACCTCTTACACTGAGGGAAACCTTGTGAGGAGAAAGTCCTGAGATTCATTAGAAAAACATGTCTCAGCTGAAACACCTCTTACATTGAGGGAAACCTTGTGAGGAGAAGGTCCTGAGATTCATTAGAAAAACATGTCTCAGCTTCCTAATAATGCAATCAGAGCTTTCAAAGATCCCTTACCAAAAATTCGTCAGATGACAGGAAAGACTTAATTGTGTGGGATACTAGAGGGCTGAATCAGCTCTGTATCGATAAAGAGAACTGATGCCAGAGGTGCTCCTTTGCTGCCCTGCTTTCTTTCCCAGGCTCTCTACTGTCTTCTTGCTGCTGTGAGATACAGTGTTGCCACACTCAGCACACCTCTTCCAGGATGAGGGATGAGATCCCACACATCCTCTTTTCCATCTTTCCTCTTGGTATCTCCCCCACCATCAACCTTGCAAGAAATATCCCAGCCCTTCCTGCTCTCCTGGCTTTTCCAGGGCTTTGGAAAAAATGAAGAAGGATGGGAAAAGGATGTGGGATGGGACAAAAAGAGGTTCCTGGGCTGGTCCAGGAACCAGAGGAAAACCTTAGGGATGATGCTGTTCTCTTTTGTCTACTGTTGAGGGTGATGGCGGGTACAGAGACAGACTTCAGAGACCTTTGGGTAGTTTGTAACCCCCTTCAGGCTCCTAGTGCTTAATGCCTCCCTGAGGACAAGTCACAGGGCAGCACTGACTAAATTTCTGCTCCAACTACACAGACTTATGGGCTATATTCTGTGTAGGGGCAGGGCGAAGCATTCCAATAAAAACATTTAGTCTCTAGTCAAAAGTGTGGCAAAGATCTCCCACAACCTCCCCCTCCCCTACTAATTTGTTAATATCCTCACTCAACATCCCATTAGTTCCACTCTGAATTTGCCTAGCTTATAATGGTTTGCCCATGCAACAGAGAAATGTTGTTTTTTTTTCAAAATTCTGTTTCACCTACAGGTATTTTTAGACTGACCATGTCATAAGATCAGCACTTTCAGAGGTGTTTTATTCCACTGTAAAACTAAGATAAGGTGAGGCATCTTCTGCAGGTACCCATTCCTGACTGCAGAGAAAAGCCTAAATCACCAATTTACACCGGTTACACTTAATTTTCAACTCATTTAAAATCCCTTCTATTTTTTTTTCTTTACTATGCAGTGTTTCCTTCGTGAAACCTCTACAAAATTATAAATAACTTCTTGACTGCAGACATCAAACACAGAAGCAGTATCAGTCCTGGAATAAAAGCACCTTCTTCTTATTTAAAGCTTTGTGTCTATGCAGCAAAATAACATCAGGTCCTTTGTAAGACCTTTATCCTGACCAAAATCATCTTCAGTTATTATCTATCACGATGACAAGCTGTCTTCAGTCACCAGCTGTCAGAAAAAAAACTCTGCCTGATAAACGCAGCCTCTATCCTTAAATATATTTTTTTCTAGTGTTATAATAAAATGTACCTTATTTGTCTGAACACGGTTGATCCACTGAGCGTGCAACATAAGGGATCTGTCCTCTTATTTTATTTATCATCCCCTGAACCTTCATCTCATCAGCCAACTGGCCGAGTACCAACTTTTAGATTACCTTTGTATTTATAGATAAGACATTGCTAAAATAGTATCAGGACAAAACCTGATCCCCTCTGTGACCAGACTAGAAACCGACCTGCTCAGCAGTAACCACTGTAAACACGTTTTGAGGCTGTCAGCCTATTTTTAATCCACTTAAGGTGCACCGAGTTAATTTTGTGTATTTTTTTCTAATTTTGTAATCAAAACGTCACGGTGTAGCGGGTTGAAAGCTTCACAGATGCCTACCGCTTGAATACTGCTATCCTTATCAACTGAACTTGTAATCTCATCAGAAAAAGAGCTGTCAATTTAGTTTGACAGGAACTATTTTCCATAAGCCTGTGTTGACTGGCATTCACTAGATGTCCCTTCTTTATTTCCGAGGATGGGAGACTCTAGGGTATGAAGGAAGAGGGTTTGCCACAGTGTATATATCTGCAGCTTCAAATTCAAGCACCAATTGTCGACTTGTCTCCTGGAGTCTACGGCAGTCTGAAATGGCCCTGAAGTTATTTTATGCTTTGCTCTCTCCAAATCAAGACTGTCCTGTCTAGAAATCCAAGGAGGCCTTTCTCAGTCTCTATATAAATAATTCTTTCATACAGCCAACATTATTAGTCATAGTGTGCAATCGGTTCTGTATTAGAATAGTAAAGAAGCCCACTGGCAGTGTGAAATGACTGATCTCCGGTGTGGATGTATCTAGAGCGCCGAGTCCCAACAGCCGTCTACCTTGAGGCATGGGAGAATTTAAGTTGGTGAGGCGGAGGAGGGATTGGTGATATTAGGGAAGCTGACAGTTTGTGTGACATGACAGCTCTTCTGCACGGACTGCACTTTCCTTTTCCTTTTTTTCTTTAACCCTCAGCACTTTGCAAGCGAAACAGTCTAGGTACACTTTTTTGTTTCTATTTCTATTCCTATTCCTATTCTTATTCCTATTTCTATTTATTTCTATTTCTATCTCTACTTCTATCTCTACTTCTATATCAGTATCACTGTTACTATCATCACGATTACTCTTCTGTTTAAGGGAGGTTTCAATAGCAACTTGGATGCCAGAATTCAACTACATTTGGAAAATAATTAATTAGAAACAGCCTCAGTACTTAGGACCCTGAAGCCTAAGCGGGCAGAGTGGACTGAGGTAGGGAGAAAAGATGTATTTGCATTTTCATTTTGCACATGAGGAGCTGAGGGGCAGAGATATTAAATGAGTGGCCTAAGGTCAGAGAGGGGAATTGGTGGCAGGATGCAGACTTAAACTGGGGAGAGTTAATATCCAGCCTAACATATAAGCTGCAAGTCTTGCCCTGCATTACTTTTTCAGTGTTGCATGTCTCCATCTTCCTCTCGGAAACAGGCTTAGGGAACAGAAACGTGTAGTGACTTTGTCTGAAGAGAGAAAGCTGAAGGAAAGGGGTGCATCTGCTGATTTATTTTCCACTTGTCCCTAGTGCAAACTTCAGTGAGTTGCTTAATGCTTCCCTGCTTCATGTCATCTTTCTCTGAGTCATGGCAATGGCATAGCTTTTCCTCCAATAGGGGTCAGAAAAAGCAGAGATCAGGCCTGACAGTCGCCTACTATTTCTATTTTAAGAGAAAACCTGAATTTAAAAAGGAATACCAGAGTTGGAAATTTCTTTTAAATTATGAAAGCAGTATCTTTAGAATGATTACAAATTGTTTCCCAGAGGTTTTGAGGGCTGCACGGTCCTTCAGCCTTCTTGAAATGAAGCTCTGTAGGCAATTCTTTCCGGACTTTCAGGATGGGAACTTTGGCTGATCTTGCATTTAACTCCCAGGGTCATGAGAAGGCTGATGTAACCTTTTAGAGGCTTCCTTAGGTAGGGGAATGAGGCAATTCTAGCACCTCCCACCTCCAAGGTAAGATGGTACCGGATGAGTTGTTGCTAACAGGGACAAATACAGAGTAGGGAACTCTTTGCAGAGGGAAAAATTGCCACAAGACATTTACTTGTGCTGTATCTGTACTTTTCCCATCCAAAAATAACTCATGATGAGTTGGGAACTGATCAGTAACAGAGCTCAGTGCAAGTAGGAAGTGCACAGCCAGATAGAGCTGAAATGCCTGCTTGACGAGGCTAGAAGTCCACCATCTCATCTAAGTTACTCAGTTAACACCTGCAGAGACACAACCAGTTCCACAGGGCCATTCAGCCCGTCCAGTGATAGCTGTGTACTAAAAGTGAAGCATCGTCCTGAGTGCATATCTGACTATAATAACTACACGCAATGGAGAATTATATTAGATTAGACACCTAACTTTTAATAATTAGGGGTAATGAGTGTAGAGAAAAGGTAGGTGGTCTTGATTTTCTCCTCCAATGAACGTCCCAGACAGCAATGGTCCAGTGCTTCCAGCATCAGACACTAAAATGAAGGGCTGGTTAACCAGTGACTGTGATAAAAACATTCTCCAGTGCCACCACTTGGGACTAAAGGGAAATCTGTTTTGTGTTCAGTGTTTCTCTCATACATGTATTGTCTCTATCTTAATTTCAACGTCTACACAGCCTGGATAAACAAATATAAAAGCCTTCACACTACTAGCAGAAGAAATGAATTGGTTTATAGTTGGTCTGTGAGTATCAAGGAAGTCGAATCATCCATGATTTTGCCCCGCAACAAGAAGCCTTGAATTTAAAGTTTCCTTTTTTGACAGTTTAACCTCTCACAGTGGACCAAGACTCTTATCCTCAGAGAAACAGAGGTATTAGGACACACAGCGAAGAACTTCTGATGCCATTCACTTGGGAATAGTGTTGCAAAATCCAGTATATCATACAATTTACCATGCGATTTTACATTAAACAAGTGGATACTGAATCATCCTTGGACTAGAAAGCTACTAAGCCCAGTGGTGGACATGAAGATAAAAAGTCCCGATGGGCAAGTCTGAAAAGCAAGTTGCAATTTATGCTTCAGCTAATCATCGTTACTGTGTCTGAAAACAAGAAGAAAGCATGAGGCATAACAGAATGAAATATAGCATCCTTCTCCCTGCAATGCACATCTTTTCTTTGGGATTAAAATAGGGTTTGCATTTTAAATTTTCATTTACTAAACAGAAAAATATTTTACTAGGAGGGAATGGTATTAAGGAGAAATGATTCTTTGTGTGCCCTCAGGCCTGGTGAAGACAGGATTTGATTTGCTGTGTTAGGCTGGAATCTGGATTGATACACAGAGATGAGGAGGTGTTTAATAAAATTTACATTTCATTTTCTCACTTGACACCAGTCTCCTGTCACTCACCGAATGAAGGGAATACGACAAATAACTTTTGTCAGCACCTAGACATGGAGAGACGGTCGAGGGGGGAGGGAGAGCAAGGGTGGGATATTTTTAGCATTTTTCCCTTTGATGGCTGTGAGACTTGGCGTGTCTTAGGCACCAGCTTCATCTTTAATATACTTTGGAGCACAGAGGTGCATGACGAAGGAAAGCACAAATTAATCCAACCACACCTAACCCGTCCCTGGGGATTGGCAAATGACCTACTGGGAGATGAATGAGATGACCTACACCCAAAGCAGCAGAGCGTTTCAGCGCATGCTCCATGCTCAGCTTGCTTGTGGCTCCTGCCTCTGACAAATGCAGTCTGACCTGGTTTGAGTCCCTCTTCCACAGTGCCCCTGCAGAGATCCTTCTCCACACCACTGTTCTGTTCGTGTCACCCGTCTCTGTTCTTCTTCTTTCTCTACTGATCACAAATTAAAGTGCTTGGTTTTAGTATGAAAACCTTTCATCCCTGATGTTACAATTTAGGTTTCTAATTGAGGAAACAAGACCAGGGTCCTAAGCAGCCCAGTCTCACTCCACACTCAGTGCCTCAGAGAAACTTATTCTTTTTCCCAGAGAAAACTGAGTCCCTCTCTGGAAACACCAGTTACTTTCCGCTGCTGAGCACAGAGTGATCCTAGGATGACTGTGCTCTTAGCTCACACATCTAAAGTCTAACTGCACAAGGTCTAACTGCAAAACTCCAAAGGGAAGGGTTTTGCAGGATGACTGAATATACATATTCTGCTTTTCTTCATGTGAAGTGAAAGTGAGGCCCCTGCATCCCGCAGGACTCACACAGAACTTGGAAAAGAGCTGAGTGCAATGAAGAATATGTGAGATATCTAGAATAAGGATTACTCACTATTTATCAGGTAAAAAAACCCTGGAAAATCAGGCAGAATGTTTAAAATAAAAGCAGAAATAACTTCTTTATCAACTACAGATAATCGAGTGTAACATGAATGCCATGCCATGTTACACTTTCAGAAAATGTTGAGAGATGATACATCCATCCAAAGGTCATTAGGAACAACCACCATTCCCAGAAGTCTCTTCTTGCTTCAAAGTAAATCCACGGAATGTTCATTTCTTCTTTGCCTTTTGCTTATATTCTGCCCCAGGTATCCGACACAAGCAGTCCTCAGTATGAGGACTCTGGTCTGATACAGTACAGAAATTATTCAGGTGTTTACCTAGAATATGTGGTATCTTCTGGTATGGTCTTCGTTCCTACCTGCAATTGAGCCAGGTTCATCACTAGCAGGGACTATTTTTCACTTAGCTTGTAATGTGAGGAAAAACTTTGAATTGAAATATCAGAGGCAAAGTTGACAGCATGCTGGGAGCATTTTAAGAGAAAATGATTCACTGAGATGGAGACCAAGAGAGAGGAACAAAAGCTCAGAGTCAGACTCTTCTTTCACCCTGTCTCCCCATTCTTTTGGGTATTTTTTGCCAGAACTCACCTTGAGCATAAAGCTAAGTATTAAAGTGAGGAATACATATTTTTTTAAAATCTAATTTGAAAACATTGTGGTTTTTCATTCTTTCCTTCTTCCCTTCTCCTTTTCTTCTCATTGCTTATCAACTTTTTCAAAGGGTAGACAATGGCAGGACAAGGGGCATGGATTGAAGCTGAAGGAGGGAAGGGTTAGATGAGATATTAGGGGGAAGTTCTTTCCAGAGAGAGTGGTGAGGGGCTGGAAGGGGCTGCCCAGAGAGGTGGTGGATGCCCCAACCCTGGAGGTGTTCAAGGCCAGGTTGGATGGGGCCCTTGTGTAGCTCCAGGCCTGGAGGTTGGTGTCCCTGCCTGTGGCAGGGGGTTGGAACTCTGTGATCCTTGGGGTCCCTTCCAACCCAGACCAGTCTATGATTCTATGATTCAAAAATACAATATCTTCTCTCTCTCTTTTCTTTTTGAAAAACTCACTTGTGGAATTGTTTCTCTAGTTTCCTCTACTTCTTTGAAAGTATAAAGTTTTGAAATGTTTTGGTGAGACAGTAGTAGGTAGCTTCTTGGCATCTCCAGACACGCAAGGACACACACAGGTCAGTGTGTGTGAGTCAATGAAAAGCACTATGACATCAACCAGAGATGCTTCCTGCATTGACCTCAAGCTCCTAGGACCTTCACTGTCCCTCACTGCAGCCTCAGGCTTGGGTTGTCATTTGTCATGTCAACTGATATGTGAAATCTTGTATATCTCAGGTAGCACCTACATTCTGTCCCACTCCTCAAGAGCACACTTGTTATATAACAGAGAAATCCTCATGCAAAACCCTTTGCTGGTGTGTTCTGAAATCTTGGAGTGATCCCACACCAAGTACCTGGCCTTTCCTCTTGCAATCATCTTTGTGTTGCTGATTAATAAATCACCTTCAAAATTTCCCGCATTTTAGAAGCTACAAAGCTGGAATAATTTCAAGTCCTGGCAAATGCAAAAAATAAATAAATCTTAAAAAAAACCCCGTGAATCTGTGTAATCACCAAGTACCCAAAACCACCCTTGGAGTGCTGCATCATGCAGCTTTCCTGATACAGTGAAAGCTTCTCTGGCAGTTCCTAGACCATTAGAGATTTTTTTTTTGGGTGCAATTCCTCTTTTAATAAAGTTATTCATTGCAGAATCAAAAGCTCAGAGAAAAGCCTTCTGACTGGACACTTGCCTCCTTTATTTGCCATTTATACCTCTCATCCTATAGAAATAAATGCCGTAATAAATGTCATAATAAATAGGGATTGGGAGTTATACCATATAGAGATGATGAAAGGGTTTATAATCTCATTGCTGTTATTTGGTTTTTCTCCTTTTTTTTTCTTTTTTTTTTTTTTAATTTTGTCTTAGGCACACAATTCCTTCAACCCAGACTGTAATTAATTTTACTACATCACCAGTTATCTCTGCTCCCTAACCAGGCTTGTCATTTTAATTTTTCACAGACTTTCTTTTTTTCTATCCATGTGCCTGTTCCTGTATCTTCGTGAAGTCTCATCAACTCTGGCCCAAAGCCTTAGGCAAATTTGTCTGTAATGCACTCCTCGACTTCAGACATAAGAGGAAAAAATGCCACTTCCACAAAATGGGAGGGGGAGGGGGAGAAGGGAAGAAGAATAATTTTGACCATACATTGTCTAGGAATTCAGACAAGCCCAGAGACTTTGGTTAAAAATAAGGTATCCTTTCAGCTATGCTCCTATTTGTATCACTAAAGGAGCTCAAGTGCTATTGGAGATGAGACTACAGAGAAAGGTTAGCAGGTGGAAACCCCCAAACCCAGCAAACTCAGTGAAATTTTTGCCATTGGCTGCAGCAGAGCCAAACTTGTCAAGTTACCCTGGCATTTAATGTGACTGCCAGGAAAGACTCTGAGTCTCAAGGGATGGATCTACACAGGCAGATGTATTCGCTTTGCCTGATCCTTGGAGGCTTCCTTGGTGTTCAGTGTGGGGTGGTGAGCATTGTGCTAAGCCCAAGTAGATTTGCTGAAATGGTTTAGTGTCCCTCACAGAGCTAGCCTGGATACAGGCTGTGCTAGGGTGAGTCCTTGCTAAGGCATGCCTGTAGGCTTCTTTGAAAAACTGAGCTGAAATCCTGCTGCTGTCTTTTTAGGTGTCCTCCAAGAAGCTGGACTATGACAGTATGAAATAGTGAATTATTTTCAGCTGAAGTCCCTGTAGCTGAGCCAGAAGTCTTTAATAACCTCTAGCCTATCAAGGCACTCTATCCCTCATGGGTAACCCACATGTTACACTATAGATTCTTCCTCTGGCTCCTTCTACTCCATCCCTACCCTGCTCTGTCCTCACCCTGACTTTTGGAATGGATAATGTCTTCCAGTCTTCATGGGGTGGAGACCTTCAGGACCAGACTTCGCCAGCATGGTCCCCAACAGGGTCACAAATGCCCCCAGAAAACCTGATCTGGCATGAGCCCCTCTCTCCATGAGCTTCAGGTCCTGCCGGGAGCTTGCTCCGGCACAGGTTTCTCATGGGGTCGCAGCCTCCTTCAGGTGCCTCCGCCTGCTCCACTGTGGGGACCCCATGGACTGCAGGAGGACAGCCTGATTCACCATTATCTCCAGAGGCTACAGGAGAATTTCTGCTCCTGGACTACATCCTCTCCATCTTCTGTACTGACCTTGGTGTCTGCAGAGTTTCTCACATCTTCTCATTCTTCTCTCTGGTTGCAGTTGATGTTGGTTGATGTGGGGTTTTTTTCCCCTTCTTAACTCTGTCACCCCAGAGGCACTACCATCACCACTGATGATCAGTGATGGGTCCATCTTAGAGCCATCTGGTATTGGCTCTGGCAGACCGAGGGAAAGCTTTGAGCAGCTTCTCACAGAAGCCACTCCAGCAACATCTCCGCTACTAAAACGCAGCCCTGCAAACCCAATACAAACAGGAACACCAAAAGTACTGATGGCAAGACTAATGTCCTGCAGATGCCCCAGAGGACAAGCTCGTATTTGAAATATTGCAAATTGGCCGTGGGACATGAGATGTGTGTTTTCCTTGCTTTGCCCAGGGCACCCTGAAGCAATTTGGGTATGTCTGCTCATTTAACTATACTTCCCTGTGAGAGGATGCTTTTCCCTTTGCATGCCTAGATGGAAAAGTTTTCAAAATAAATCTGGATCTCCATCAGCCAGGAAGCAGTATGATCCCATTTCACCCAGCTGCTGTTCCAGTTGTTGATCTAAAACCCTATTCTTTTTAGAAAAGATACCACTTCATGTCTTACCATGTTGTTCAACCACTAGGTCTCAGTCCACTCTGATCACTACAGTGATTTTTTTTTCCTGATAAACAGCACAAGATCCCCTAAATTTCTTACTTATTCAGGATTCACTTCATGTTTGCACTAAGTTTTCATCATGTTTTATTTCCTTGTCTCCCCCATTCTTTCCCATGACCCACCACTCACTCAGTTAATGCACAGCACTGTGGGAAATCAAGATAGAGAATGCTGCAAAGATTTTTTAGCCCTGCTTATTCCATTAGAGGTCTAGACACACAAGACATTATTTATTCTGTAAACAAAGTAAGGATAAATGCAAGGATTATGAATCAAAGGATTAATTAAAGCTCTTAACTGTTTCCAGTATGTCTGATTTTTTCCCCAAAAAGAAGGCTCTATTGTATAAATGTTGCATATAATTTACATTCAATATTATTTGCATATTATTTGCATAGATCTTAACATTTGTAATTGTATAATATTTCCTTTCACACTGCTTGGCTGTGATAGACTCACTTACTAGGCGTAGAACCACTTAAGCAGAGTGGAGTTCAGGGGACAGAGGAATTATATTTCTGTAGAGAGGAAAGGATCTTTCACCATGTGAAAGCATGTAAAACTGGGCATCAGCTGTGGAGGAAAGGAAGGGTCTCCAAATCATTTCACCAAACCTAGATGACTGCAACATATATCTTCTTATTCAGACCTTGAATTGTGAAGATTAGGGATCTAATGCACAGGGACCTGTGCAACCTGTCCTAGGGAACCATTCTTTGGCAGGGGGGTTGGACTTGATTATCTCTTGAGGTCCCTTCCAACCCCTACAATTTTGTGATTCTGTGATCTACCACATTGATTTCCTTGCCCAGGGAGGTGGTGGCTGCCCTCTCCCTGGAGGTGTTCAAGGCCAGGTTGGATGGAGCCTTGAGCAGTCTGGTCTAGTAAGAGTTGTCCCTGCCCATTGGACATGGAAGTTTGGAACTTGATGATCTTTAAGGTCCCTTCCAGCCCTAACCATTCTATGATTCACACAGTATAATATTTTGGCCTACATAGAATAAGCTGTATAGAACTTGCTTTTCCATAATGTAGAAGTCTGATACACTTCACTTAATAATGCGAGTTCCTCATCCTCCAATGTCTTAAGCCAGAAAAGTTCTTGTGCAGTCAGCCAGAAGCCTGTCTCACCATAGAATCAGTCTGATTTCACTAGAAAATGATGCTTATAGACATTATAAAGTTCAGGCACCAACACTGGTGAATATATTTTTGTGCCTAGAAATCTGTGTAGATCACTGACCAGCACCTGCACTTTAACTCCTTTGGCTTGAAACAAAGTGGTTTGTGGTTGTGGTTTTGGGGTTTTTTTTTTAAATCAAGGTTTCTTACCTTCTCTTCCACCACTGATCTGGGCAGAAACCTCATAGAATCATAGAATGGAATGAGTTGGAAGGGACCCCAAGGATCACAGAGTTCCAACCCCCTACCACAGGCAGGGACACCAACCTCCAGGCCTGGAGCTACACAAGGTTGCCCAGGGCCCCATCCAACCTGGCCTTGAACACCCCCAGGGATGGGGCACCCACCCCCTCTCTGGGCAGCCCATTCCAGCCCCTCACCACTCTCTCTGGAAAGAACTTTCCCCTAATATCTAATTTAAACCTTCCCTCCTTCAGCTTCACTCCATCCCCCTTGTCCTGCCAGTCTCTGCCCTTGGAACAAGCCCATTCCCCTCCTGTTCCTCTGCTCCCTTCAGGGACGGGCAGGCTGCAATGAGGTCCCCCCAGAAGCAGCCTTCTCTTCTCCAGGCTGACCCAGCCCAGCTCCCTCAGCCTCTCTCCGTAGGGGAGCTGCTCCAGCCCTCTGAGCATCTTCGTGGCCTCCTCTGAACCCTCTCCAACAGTTCTACATCTTTCTTGTGTTGGGCCCCAGCTCTGGACACAGGACTCCAGCTGGGGCCTCCCCAGGGCAGAGCAGAGAGGGACAATCCCCTCCCTGTCCCTGCTGCCACCCCTCTGCCGATGGAGCCCAGGATCCCATTGCCCTTCTGAGCTGCAAAAGCACACTATTGGCTCATGTGAAGTTTCTCATCCACCACTTATCTTCCTGCTTACGTATTTTTTCTGCAAAGGACTATAAATTTTACCTTCTGCCACCAGGCCACCTTGCAACCAAGAATTTTATGGTACAGAGAGGGCATAATAAAGTCCCTCATCTTTCAGCTCAGTAAAGCAAAGCGCAAAGGAATTCTCGGAGCAACAGAACACCATCAGCATTATTATTATAATTCATAAAGAGTAGTATTCATAACAAGACAGTGATTTAAAGGTGTGAGAAAACAATGACATGGTGAAGATTTAGCTTAGCAAAATCCTTTAATTAAAAACCAAAACAAACTAACAAACACAGATTTAAGTAGGGAGGAATAGAAGCTCTTATTCAAGGCACAATGAAATGGAAGTTGAATACATGTTTGGTTTTCCTCAGAAAAAGGAAACATTTAATGTGTATCAAGGTTCTTTGCACAGAAGAAATGGGATAATTCCTATATATGTGTGTATATGCATTCATACCAATCAGCATTGCTCTGGACACTGAGACTATATCCATGCTAGTGTATTAAAGTGTCAGAAACACAATCATCTCCACTGTTGAATTTTTAAGATAATCCTTGCACGCTTCTAAATGTAACCTCAAATCTGACCTAGGTAGCCTGCTAGCACTCCCTCTAACATCTCTTGGAGAGAGTTTTAGGTTGAACGATTCTCAACAGGCAATTTGGATTAATGATTATATATATCTAAAGAGTGGGTGCCTAGAGTATGAGGCCAGACTCTTTTCAGTGGTGCCCAGTGACAGGACAAGGGGTAATGGGCACAAATCGAAACATAGGAAGGTCCAGCCCAATATGATGGAAAATCTTCACTCTCTGGGTGAAACTTCACTCTGCCCAGAGAGGCTGTGCATCTTCTCAAAACCCACCTGGACACGATCCTGTGCAACCTGCTCTGGGTGATCCTGCTTTAGCAGGGGGTTGGACCAGATGATCTCCAGAGGTGCCTTCCAATCTTTATCACTCTGGGATTCTGTGAATCCTGTTTTGGAAGCTAAGAAAGGTCAGTATCATGTACCTGGACAGAGTCTCCTGACCAGCTGCAGAGACAGGAAACAGGTTCGTGTGTACATGTGCAGCATGGCAGGCTGGTTCCACATGTGCATGTTTTCCTCTGACCAGAGACAAAAGACTTGGCTTCACATTGACTGCAAGCCAGGCAAAGCTTGCTTTGTCAGTGGTCCACCACCTCATATTACTTCTCTTAGACCTCTGCTGCTACCACAGCAGCATGCTCTCCAACACCACCCTGATGTCTGGGTATCTTTCTGGACTTCGGTGTTTCCTTGTTGTAACCACCTGAAGCCTGGGGGACATCCTTCTGGCTGGAGCACCCAGGGATGCTTGGCTGCAGAACTTCCAAAGAGTCACCAGGAGATGCTCCTTCACATAGCTGTTGGTGACTGCCACTGCTCCTAGCTGAAGAGAAGGTGTCTCTGCTACCTGCATCACACTGGACAGTGCTTGTCTTTCCCACTGACTTGGCTTCACAAGGCTGCAGGTTCAGCCCCTCCAGTTGTCCTGTGGCACTATCCACTGCTCCAGTTCCTTCTCTATCTGTGAAAGCAAGATTGTTTGTGCTTTACAATTAGTATAAGCCCCTGCTTTCACCTTCCTTACCCTTCTATGTATCCACTGCATGTTAAAGATGCTAATGAACAGCAGTTACTTTTGGAAAGTAGTTTTGACTGGCAACAAATTTTAGTTTGACAGAAAAAAGCTGTTAAAGCTGAATAACTTTAAGCTATTTCCACAAATAATATGTCAGTGAAAACAGCTGTTTTGATACATTAACAGCTCCTAGAACATCCTCCAATGGTTTTAAAATATTTTGGTAAAAGCTTAATTGAAAAGTATATAGAATATATGATCAATAAGATATGCAGTGTTATGAGTGGCAATCATTTTAACACTACAGATATATAAAATGCATCAACCCTCTATGAATCACACTGTAATATAAGGTAGAACTTTATTTACAAGATTTGAATCCTACTCAAGTCTGGGCTTGTAACCCGCAGTGCTGTTTAAAAAATGATGTGGAAAAAAAAATGCAGAAAAAACGAAATATATACTATACATTTTTCATGTGGAAATGAAAAAAAAAATGTTTACATCTTAATAAACCAAACGGTTATCAACGAGAGAGGCAGAATCACTTGTAGTGTTACAGCAGATGGCTTCTGAGTTGACAGGGTGTGCTATCACTTCAGTGCAAGATTGGCAGCCTGCTTCATTTGGATGCTAAAAACTGTTGTAAAATTCTTGCAATCCTCTCTCTTTCCCCCTGAAAATAAAATTAAATCATCCCAGACCCAAACCTTTTACACTTGTTCAACCCCATTGTTTCTCAGACCAGTGCAGATTCATTCTCTGCTCCCTTTCTATAATTCATAAATTAGAACTCTATTTGCTGGACTAATTTTCCCTTATCATCATTTATTCTTTACTATTTCCTCTTCATGTTTATACTCGCTTTTCCTTTTGAAAAGTGATCATAGAACCATAGAATCATAGAATGGTCTGGGTTGGAAGGGACCCCAAGGATCATAGAGCTCCAACCCCCTTCCACAGGCAGGGACACCAACCTCAGGCCTGGCATTTTTTTCAACTTGTACAATCACAGCTTTCAGTTTCAGGATTGTAACTCTTGGAAGTCCACTGGAAAGTTGCTATTAATTTTTCAGTAGTCACACATTTCTCTAGGCAAGAGTTTTCCTTCTTAAGAATCCTCTAACATTAGGTAGCTGACTGCTTTAAAGCACAAATTACACACATCAGTAGGTTCAATTTTCTTTTTGTTTTGAGGAGCAGCTGAGGGAACTGGGGTTGTTCAGCCTGGAGAAGAGGAGGCTAAGGGGAGACCTCCCCAACTACCTGAAAGGAGGTTGCAGCCAGGTAGGTGTTGGTCTCTTCTCCAGAGGAACAAGTGGTGGGAGGAGAGGAAATGGCCTCAAATTGCACCAGGGGAGGTTTAGATTGGATATTAGGAAAAATTTCTTCACTGAAAGTTCTGCCAAGCACTGAAACAGGCTGCCCAGGAAAGTAGTTGAGTCATCATCCCTGGAGGTATGATGTGTAAGACATGTAGATGTGTTATTTAGGGGCATGGTTTGTTGGTGGAATTGGCAGTGTTGGGTTAATGGTTGAACTGGATTATCTTAAAGTCTTTTCCAACCTAAATGATTCTATGATTCTATAATTCTACAAGCAAGATCATGATGTACTATAGCAAAACTTATTTCTTGGTATGTTTTGGTGCTTTCTTCATCCTCAAAGGTGCCACTTTCAACTGTGAAAATAGGTCTTTTCACATGAGTTTGAACTAATGGAGGAGGTGAATAGTTTTCTGGATATGTGCAGTTTCAAGGATGGATTACTGCCTTGAGATTTATACGATGTAGTGATCTAAAATTTTAAAAAATTAAATAGAAACTATTCAATACCAATAAAGCACACAATTAATGGGATTAAGTACCAGCTAACTGACAGAGCTCAGGCAGTAACTATATGTGGGAAATAACTCTCAGAGGTGGGGATGCGTGGCAGTACCAGACACAACCACTGAACTGGTTGATACTCAGTCTTTCCACTAGTGTTTGGAATTAAAGCTAAAAATTGATTTTGATGAAATTTTGCAAGTAGTGGGAAAAATGGCAAACAGGTAGGAAGAAGAAGGAGTTGTCTTGAACAACATAGGAGCAAGCGATGCAGAACACATCTGCTGAGTGAGAGAACCTCTTCAGGAATATCAGTGATCTCTGGGTGATGGTGGCCATGGAGTCCATGATAAGGACCAATAAGGTATAATACCTGAAAGGACTGAAAACACAAGCTGTAACAGGACACAACTTTTGAATGGTGAAGGTGATGAATGACCAGAACCAACTGCAGAAAGAAATGGTATGTTCCTCCACCTCCAGGTGCTGTTCTGTTAACCATGCATTAGTCAATCAAAAGTTATTTTAATTCAAGGCAGAGATATTTATGTGAAGCTGAGGAGGGTTTTTTTTTTGTTATGCCAAGGTCAGACAAGGTACTATCTTAATCCCTTCTCCCCTGCAGTAGTGAGTATCTATGCATACAGCTCTCTTACTCATCATCATCCTCACCTACTTGTTCTGGGACAGCAGCCAAGTCCCCGAACACCATTGAACTTTGCACCTATGGAGGAAAAACTCTGCCTTGCAAAAGTTACTGTGGTGATTAATAATAAAGGCTCCAAGAACTTAATTGTATTAGAAAGGTGGGATTTCTTGTGGGGGGAACAACTATAAAGCAGAAACTAAACAAAAAGACTGCAGCTATAATTTCCCCTCTCTCTCTCACTCTCCAAAACCAACATCACTTTAAATAAGGGGAAATCAAACATTAGACATTTCCAAGTCATACGTATTAAATTCACTTAAGATATTGTTATCCTTGTTTAGGTTTGAACATATCGGGGACTCTTTTTGTCTTGCAACTATTCCTAAAAGACTTTAAGTGGATGGATTGCCTTTTTCCTGACAAAAAAAAAAAAACATTAAAAAAAAAAATCTTCCCATGAATTATTTACACGATGGCTCCAATCAATGCTATATCTGTCAGCCTCGCCAGCCAAAATGAAAGTTCACTATGTAAAGGTGCCAAGGGAGAATGGCAGCCTCCCACTGCGAGTTTATAGACAGAACTAAGTCAGCACGCATTATGTGTCAGAGCCGACATCAGACAGAATCAGATCCTTTGATCTCAGACCTCCACAGAAAGCTTAGATCTCAGACAAATTAGATAAAAAATGAATTTATAGCAGATACGTATCCTAAGGCACACAGCTGAACGCTGTGTTTTGGAGGAGTACAGCAAATATCAAAACACATAAACTGCAGAATTTCCTCTTTCCTCTCTCTCTCTCTCCCTCTGCTTTTGTGATAGATGTTAATTAAAAGGAGATAAAACTCCAGCTCGCCTCTTCCTGCCTCTTATGTAATCCACAGACTTGGGGAAGAAGAAATTCCCAAAACAGAGTGGATGGGTGGTTCAGCAGGGTTATCCGAATGCCCTTAGATCTGTGCTGTTAGCAGGTGAGAAAAAAACAAAACCACAACTACTTTAAGAACATTTCACACTCTCAGAGAGGGAAGCCAGTGCTTTATGCTGGCAGCCACGTGTCTCCGAGGCTGTCTGCTTTTCCCTGACCTCAGAAGAAGTCATGTTTGATCAGCAGATGATGAAAAGACAAGTCCCAGTCTTGAGGAGCTGTGGGGAAGAGCGATGTTTGTGGCAGGGACCCTAGGGAGTAAAGATGGACATACAGGGAGTGGAGGTGGTGGCAACGGAGATGCTTTGGGATGCTGGCTTGGACTCACTGCTCAGAAAGCATGGCATGAAGGTCCACTGAGGACTAGGGCATGTAGCTATAGGACGAGGGCTAATGGTTTTAAACTAGAGCAGAGCAGGTTTAGATTAGACATTAGGAAGATGTTCTTCACCTAGGGTGGTGAGACACTGGCACAGGTTGCCCAGAGAGATGGTAGAGGCCCCATCCTTGGTGGTGTTCAAGGTCAGGCATGATGAATCTCTGAGCAACTTGATCTAGTCAAAGATCACTACAGGGGGTTGGACTAGATGACCTTTAAAAGTCCCTTCCAACATAACACATCCTGTGATTCTCTGAGTGTTGGAAGTAATGGGTGGTGACCATGCAAATGAGCCCTCACTGCAGTTCTCCAGAGCCTGCAAACCTGTCTGGAGCTTTTTCAGCATTGCACAGTTGTTGCTGCAACACTTGGAGACCTGTACAGGAAGAAGCTATGTTGCTCCAGACATGCTGGGGACACTGTGGGAATGTTGGTCTCTTCCCTAGTCAAAAAAATCTATGTGAAATCATGGACTCACAGGGATTATGCTTGTGCCTTCAGTGGATTTCACATAATGTATATCAAAGCAGATAAAATGACAAATAGAAAAGTATCAGGGAGGAGAAGGAGGAGGAGGTAATAAAGTGACAGACCTTCTGAGAGCTGTGTCATTGATGCTATACAAACCCATAGTTTAAGAGACCTAAATTGACTTTTGATGTCCAACTGTTTAGAACTTTGAATTATTGTCAAACTGCAGTCTCACCTCCGGCTACAGGCACAGCACTTTTATTTTCTCCTTGGTTGTATCCAGGCTGGATGTGAGCTGCATGAGGCTGTGCACGTGTACGGGGTGCCTTGGTGCTGGCCCTTGGTACATCAGCTCGTTCAGTCCTCGTTTCTGTAATGAAACATACAGTTGCATCACTCTCTTTCCATCTTCAGCTCAGTGGCAATTATCAATTCAAGCAACAATATATTGCTGATGAATTCACAGATAATCTAGAAGTGTTCTTTCTGCCCCAAAGCACAGAGAGTTGTTTTATGTTCATACCATCTTGTGTTTTGCCACTTAGGGATCCCACCCGTTGTCATCAGTAAATCTCTCCTTATGCTGTCACTGTGTTCAGTCACAGAAGTAATTCAGACCTTATTGCAGCTGGTGCTCATGGTGCAGTGTAGGAGAAAGGCCCTTTAGCTTGGATTTTGCTAGGTTACTTGAAAGCAAAAGTTTTGAGAAACTACTGAGTAGGTCTTGAAACTACCAGGAGATGTCTTTTCAACTGGGATATGTATTTACTCCTCCAGTATGGGTTATTTATTATATTGACAAGGGAAAATGGCATGAAGCTGCTCCTGGGCAGGTTCAGATTAGATATTAGGAAAAAATTCTTCCCTGAAAGAGTTGTGGGGATGTGGAACGGGCTGCCCAGGGAGGGGGCTGAGTCCCCACCCCTGGGTGTGTTTAACAGATGGGCAGATGAGGTACTTAAGGATATGGTTTAGCACAGGACAGGAACGGTTGGACTTGATCTTAAAGGTCTCTTCCAACCTTGTGATTCTGTGATCTGTAAATTTGGCTAGGTCTCAACCCTATTTTGAATACCTGAAAAGTCAAGTTATTGGCAACTTTATACATACCCAGAAGATTCAGGTGGCTGTTTGGTAATCAAGTAACCACCAGTTACAGTCACAAAGTTTTCTTTTCAGTTCTCTCACATGAAAAGCTTCATGCCTTCTGCAGTGGGAAAGCCTCCCTGAAGTAGCTTATATTTGTTTTAAGGTCAGTGCTAAAAAGAAAGCTGCTTTAAGGCAAATCTGTCGAGGTGTGGATTTGCTTGGGGGAGAACTCCAGAGACACTGTAGCACTCCCATTACAACTATGACACATATGATGCTTGATAGTGTGATGCGGGATGTGAGCAAGGCTGTGCTGCTGTCTCTGTGGCACTACCATTGCAGCTGTGTCTGGTCTGTGGTCAGCACTAACGCCCCAAAGCTTTGCCTAACCTCACCATGGCAATATGGTTGGCCGTGAGCCAGCAGTGTGCCCTGGTGGCATCAAGAGGAGTGTGCCCAGCAGGTCAAAGGAGGTGATCCTTCCCCTCTGCTCTGCCCTGGTCAGGCCCCAGCTGGAGTGTTGTGTCCAGTTCTGGGCTCCCTGGGATAAAAAAGCCAGGGATCTCCTGGAGAGAGTCCAGAAGAGGCTACAGAGATGATGAAAGGCCTGGAGCATCTCCCCTGTGAGGAAAGGCTGAGGGATCTGGGGCTGTTCAGCCTGGAGGGAAGAAGACTAAGGGGGGACCTTATTAATGGTTATAAATATCTTAAGCATGGGATGCAGGGGGACATGGCCAGTCCCTTTTCAGTGTCTGTGGGGACAGGACAAGGGGCGATGGCCTCAAGTTGGAGCACAGGGAGTTCCACACCAACATGCAGAAGAACTTTTACACAGTGAGGGTGAGGGAGCCCTGGGACAGGCTGCCCAGGGGGTGTGGAGTCTCCTTCTCTGGAGAGATTCAAGACTCATCTGGACGCTGACCTGTGCAATATGAGCTAGGGAGCTCCTTTGGCAGGGGGTTGGACCTGATGATCTCTGCAGGTCCCTTCCAACCCCTATGATTCTGCGATTCTGCAATATATTGCTATGTCATCCTTCATCAGGACAATGCATTGGCTGAACAGATCATTGAAATCCTAACAAACATTTCCTTTGCTTCTCTGCATGACAGAAACCTGATTTTCACTCCGTTTCACATACAGTTCAAATTTTTTTTTCAGCCAGGACCCAGGCACCTCTGTTAGGCACAAAATTGTAAAACCCCCAAATTCCAAACTATACTGCTAATTATTGTAGTTCTCAGAGCTTTATCCGAATCCTGTTGTGGCTGCTCTTGAGATCTGTTAAATAAAACAGGACCTGCAAGTGTGCATTTTAGTTGGCATTTCAAAACTTACTGTTGCTTTTGCTCTTCTTGAACCAGCAGAATGCAAGAGCGAGGATGAACGCAGAAGCTGCTGAACTCAGTACCACAACAAGGATCATGCTGGCCTTCACTCCCATGGGGACAGGGAAGATGGTAAATGGCTGAGACAGCACAGTGAACTTAGCCTCTGTGAATTTGAAGCAGTCAGAGTTTATTACAAAAGTGAGGACACAGTTTTCACAGTTAAAACGAGTTACAGCCTTTCAAAAGCAATGCTGTTAAAAACATCACAGAATCCCAAGGTTGGAAAAGACCTTTGAGATCATAGAGTCCAACCATCCCTGTCCTATGCTAAACCATATCCCTGAGTACCTCATCTCCCCATCTGTTAAACACCCCCAGGGGTGGGGACTCAGCCCCCTCCCTGGGCAGCCTGTTCCAGGTCCTGACAACTCTTTCAGTGAAAATTTTTTTCCTAACATCTAATCTGAACCTGCCCTCAAGCAGCTCAAGAAACAGCCCATAAGTATATCTCCACACCCAGCACCCAGCTCTGGGATCCCCAGTACAAGAAAGATCACAGAATCACAGATGTTGAGCTGTTGGAGAAAGTCCAGAAGAGTCCATGAGCACAATCTGAGAGCTGGAGCACCTCTGTGATGGAGAAAGACTGAGAGAGATGAGCTTGAGGCGAGACCTTATTGCAGCCTTCCAGTACCATAAAGGGGCTACAGGAGAGATGTACTGATAGGACAAGGGGCAATGGCTTTAAACTGAAAGAGGGCAGATTTAGATTAGATCTAAGGAAGAAATTCTTCCCTGTGAGGGTGGTAAGACCCTGGCACAGGTTGTCCAGAGAAGCTGGGGCTGCCCCTGGGTCCCTGGCAGGGTTCAAGGCCAGGTTGGATGGGGCTTTGGGCAACATGGGCTGGTGGAGGGTGTCCCTGCCCATGGCAAGGGGTTGGAACTAGATGGTCTTTGAGGTTCCTTCCCACCCAAACCAGTAGGGGATTCTGTGATTCTACCCAACATCAGCCACCAATATTTCTTTAGGACCAGGGCAAACCCAATACATGACAATACTTTTGCAATGCAAATTTCGAGCTTTCAGTGCTTCTTGAAGCAGAGGCTGCCTCTTTAACTGTCCTTAATATTTCCCCCATTAATGTGTTCAGCTGAATACCAAACCCAGAAAAGTATCTGCTTCTGAGGCCAAACAGATCAGCCCTGGATAGAAAACAGGCACGTTCTGCCTAGCAAGACAGACAAGCTGGTTGCAACAAGAAATGTGCTAAGTCATATCAGGTTTTTACAGCCTTTACCTGATTCACAGGTAAGTCATGTGGAACCTTAGAAACCTTCCCTATCATTAAGCTTAAGTCCACAACGCAGAATACTCCCAGTGAACTTGCTAATGTTTTTCACCATGTTGATAATGGGTATTGTAAATAAAAAACCCCTTTCATTGTCCTTGCTGTTAGCATGGTAAATATTTAGCCTCTTGACACACACGAGCTTTGGGTACTGCTCCTTGCCCAGAGACCCTAAAGTTCTTATGTAAACGGAGTCAGAATCAAGCCAGCCACTACTTGTATCTGTGGTGAGTGAGTTCATTGCATCTCTGCATCTGAGCTCCAATGATTGGTAGATGCCTAACAACGCCACATTAAAAATCAGAAATATAGAGAGGTTTTGGTTATCTGGGCTCATTCCAAAACACATTTTTAATGGAGATGTGCCTGGGAAGGACAGGATTTTAATCAAACTGGCCCTGGTAGTCTCTATAGACTTATTTGAAGGATGTGGATTACTGCATCAACTCATTAACTATCTTACAACCTGGCTCATTATCATTCCTAACCCCACAATTCTAATCATTTTGACATTTCTTTTACTTGAGTTCCACTTTTAATAAAAATCTAAAAGCATTTTTTTCATCAATTCATTAAAAAAAAAAAAAGAGAAACTGTCAGATGGAGGCTTGGAGACTAGGGTAAGTAGCTGTAAGTACTTTTATCTGAAACTAATTAGATTTGTGTCAATATTGTCCACTCGAACAAAGCAGAGCTTCATCAGAACAATGTGGGAAGCATGTTCCAATTGGGAAAAATTTGCCTGCAGGTGCAAACACATATGAACTTCAGTTGAGGGGATAGAAGTAATCTCACAGATATCAAGGACTCTACACAGACAGGTGTTTAGAGGTGCTTCACGCTACTGTAATAGTTTATCAGTAGGCTGCTGTTGGTTTAAACAGAAAGGGTATGGATCAAGTCCATTGGGATCCTTATCAGTTAAGTGAATATTACTGTAAAACAAGGAGCAAGACTATGCAGCAGTGCTATGAATAGTCTACTCTCCCCAGGAGCTACCACTAAAGCACTTGAGTTTATTGCATCCAACATCCTGCATCTTCTGATCTGTCTCCAAACTGCAAATGATGCCAGGGCACACAGAAACTTGGCCATGACAGTGTATCCCAAACATCTACTCTTTGATTGGTTTAATGTTTGCTTGTTTTCTCAACCAATAAGCAAATATCTTCAGTAACAGCCTGGCAGTATAAACTCCTTTATTCTGTGTCCAGCATGGTTCCCAGCTACGAAGAAATAAAGGGGGTTACTTGTTTGGTGTGTGGTTTTCCAATGCATATTAAGAGTGCACAGAACTCAGGTCTACACAGGTGATACCCACTCAGATGCATCAGCTATCCACTTTGCTAGCTGTAAACAGCTCTTTCCAACACTCTGACTGGCTAAATGTTTCATAAAAGGGCTCTGCATTTCACCTTTGTTCAGAGGAAAGTTTCTGTGACTCCTCTGAAGTCACTTTGAAAAGACGTATCATTAAGCTGTACTTCCCACTAAAAAGTTGGATGCTGTGAGGTGCTGATTTTCCATCTCCTCACTGCAGTGTAAGCAATGGGACCTGTGGGTGTTTGGCACCATATACCCTCAGAATAGATGTATGGAGCCCCCTTTAAAATCCTGCCTCCATGTGCTCCCAGCATCCCTTCTCCCTCCATAAAGCCATGGGCAGCACTTGATGATGATTAAGCACTTGTGACTGGGAGGAGCAAAGGTTTTGCATTAAAAAACAACCAGACCTTAGTTTATTCCCAGAATAGGAAGTCTTTTCTTGGGTTATAAATTCTACCCTGTGTCATTGTGTGTACAGTGTACAGAATAGAGACTTTACACATGGTCTCACAACACCTACATCTTAACATGTCCTTAGATTACATGCCAAACAGCATGTTCCCACTTCTCCATTGACTTCCCTCAGCAGTCATTATGAGGTGAGAAACCAGCACTTAGACCCCTACATATCTTCAGAGCCAGACTTGTAGATAAATTCAGGCCCTCAAAGGGTTGTACAGGCGCTTCTCTTGTGCAGATGCCCTGAGGCTTTCACAGGCTCCAGTTCATGTGGTGCTATATCCCCAAGGTGCTGATGGCCCCCTCAGCTAGCCTAAGCACACCTGCCTCTTCACCATTACTGGTTTGCTCATGCAAGTTGGATCCTGGAGGTCCCAATGTCATCTCTGTAAATTATCACGATACCCCTGTGTTCTGGTTGTGCATAGTTGGGTGCTGAGAGAGAGAGGGCCAGGGGATGCAGAAAATGGCTGCTAGAATCTTCTGCAAGCCTGCTGATAGCGCCTCTGGGAATCACATATTGGAGAGAAAGACTCCACCAGAACACGGAGTGCCAAGAAAACCACAATGTTGGCCCATTAAGGGCATTGTGATACATATTTGCATATCAATGTAAGCAGTTGACAGACACAACAGGCCGGGAAGGCTGGGGGAGGAGGCGCCCAGGTACCCGGGGGAGAGATGCCCCTGCAGCCCCAGCAGAAGCACGTGGAGTAGCTGGAGGAGAGGACCCATGGAGGAGGCAGAGACCCGACCTGCCCGGTGGAGAGGCTCCACGCGGGATGGAGCCGGTGGAGACATAGAGAAGATGCTGTGACTGACGTTGGGATGAGCCCCTGCCAGCACAAGCGACCTACAGAGATGAGCCAAACAGGTTTGCTGGAGGAGGCATCATAGCCCCGTGGAGGACTGGGACTGAGAGACACTGTGATTTATTGCTGCCAGCCAGAGCAGAGATGAAGCCCGGCGGGAAGAGATTTGCCTTGGAGAAAGTTCGTGGAGGACTGGCTCTTGTGGGTGAGATCCTACGGTGCAGCAGGGGGAGGCTGTGTGGGATGGATGCCCCCATCCCGGCCGAGAAGGAAACCATCTTGCAAGGGACTGACCGAAGCCCCCATCTCCTAGTCCCTGCCCCCCTGTCCTGTGCTGCGAGCAGGAGAGGGGAAGAAGGGAGCAAAATCATGGCTGAAAGGGAAGTCTGCTTTAGAATGGAGGGGTGGGGGGAAGGTGTTACCCAGACCCCCATTTCCCCAGTCCCTGCCCCTCCTGGGCTGTGACTGGGAGGGAAGAAGGGAGCAAACTTCTAACTAAAGCCTGCTAAGGAGGGAGTGGGGGGGAAAGTGTTTGCCTGGTTGCATTTGTTTCAAGATTGTTGGTTGCACTCCTGACTCTGGTGTTTCACTGTTTTTGCTTTAGTGCAGTGTAATAAATTAGATCACTTTCTCTTCAGCACTCTGTGTTGAGTCTGTTTTGCCCAGGTCAGTAATGAGTTTGCCTCTTGAGCTGCCCAATTATATTATTTCTCCCCTGTCCAACTAAGAAGGGGAGTAATAGACTGATTTTGGTGGGCGCCTGGCCTTTAGCCAGGGCTCAACCACCACACGCTGGCAGAGTCCCATCCTGGAGGCATGCTCTGAAGGTGCATAAGCCATTGCACCCATGAAGATGACCAGGTGCAGACAAACGGTTGGTAAAAAGCACTATGAAAATAACTGGGAGCACGGATGGAAAACTTCAGAATACAAGCAGGAAAAAAAGAAGGAATGAAAGGACTCGGTTTATAGGAAAAAGTTTGCTCTGGCAGCTTAGCTGACCACAAGTACCTGATTCCTACATCATATACATAGCTAGGGAATCCAGGGAGAAAGCCACTTTTCTCTGGCCATGTTTCTCTGTACTAACCCGTCTTGATTTTGGGGATCTTGCATGAATGGCACAGGAATCACCCAGTGCTCTTGCTGGGTAATGCCAACTTGGACATGTAACTGTAGTCAGGCTATTTAGAGGTTTGGCATTGCTCCACTCATTCAAAGTTTAACTCCTTTTTATAAATTCAGACCCATCTGCAGGGTTTTGAGTTCAGATATCAAATGAAAAATAAGAAGCAACAGGCAGAAAATGGTGCTTACCTGGAGGTGATGTCACAGTGAACACAAGTTTCCAGTTTGTACCTGAGCTGGAGACAGCCAGACTGGAAAAGCTTGCACATCCATCTATGACCATCACTTGGGTGAGCCCTACAGAGTAAAAAAAAAAAAAAGGCATTTCAATTAATAGTTTCCAAACAAGTACAACCTAAGCCCCTCAGAGAGTCCTTGTGACTTGAAAAGGACTTTGGAAAGTCTAAATTCAGCATCCTCCCTAATTGTAAACCTTTTGTCTAACACCAGAAATTTAACACAAGATCTAGTCTTCTGAGGTACTTGGACACCAAATTTGTGATGGATTAGAAGACTTTAGCTTCTGAGCTCTTGTGAAATGGGTCTTTGAGCTCACTGTGAAACAGCATTTAGTGTACATACTCACGTCATCGGGGCCGGGACTTCACTAGACCAGGTTGCCCAAAGCCTCATTCAACCTGGTCTTGAATACTCCTAAGGATGAGGTTTCCACAGCCTTTCTGGGCAACCTGTTCCAGTGCCTCACCACCCTCATAATAAAGAATTTCTTTCTAACATCTAATCTAAACCTGCCTTCTTTCAGCTTGAAGCCATTGCCCCATGTCTTGTCACTGCACTCCCTGGTGACCAGTCCCTCTCCAGCTTTCCTTTAGGACTCATTTAAGTATTGGTAGGCTGTAATTAGGTCTCTCCTGAGCCTTCTCTTCTCTAGGCCCAAGTCACTCAGCCTGTCTTCACAGGAGAGGTGTTCCAGCCCCTGATCATCTTTGTGGCGCTCCTCTGGACTAACTCTAACAGCAACATGTCTTTCATGTAATGGGGACCCCAGAGCTGGATGCAGTACTCCAGGTGGGGTCTCATGACAGCAGAGTAGAGGGGCAGTGCGTGTCTTCTGTGACTAAGTATGTCATCAAGGCTAGAATAGTATCAGTGAGAGACTGAGTATTTTCTATTCTAAAGGGCTGGTCTCAAAGAGCTAAGGGAAAAAAGCTGACTCCTTTAACCCTTTTCTGATTTGTAGGTGCATCACCTCATCATTTTGGAATATTCCCTCCTGTCCTACTGTTAAATCATTTTGAACTTTTCTCCTGCCCTGTCAGATGCTTTGAAAGGGATATGACCATGAAAAATGCCTGTGGTGGCTGCCTTATCTTACAGGAGACACTTTCGGCTAGAAACCTGGCAGGGGGAAGCTCCATGGGGAGCATTAAAATGAAACTCAAGAGAGCCTGTTTCTCCATCACTTTACTTCTTGTTCTAAGCTGTCAGGGAATGCATTCTGACCCAACATTTTCACTGTCCCCAGTTGTTATTTTTGTAGGCTCTTTTTAAAAGTTCTCAACCATTTACTTTGCAACTGGATCTCCGTTTTGTTGTGTGCACCTTTGAGCACCAGCCAAGTCCTGGCCTTTGAGTGATGCTGACCTGGGTGATGCTGTCTGGGCTTCATTCAGGCTCTTGGGGTGAGAGGAGTGAAATCCTAAAGACTGACAAATTTCAATATGTTGGTTCAGGTGGGAGTGAGAACTCAGAACTTCCTTAGGATGCTGGACTCACTCCAGTGATCACACAGACTTCTGCCCACTCAAAGACAACACGTAATAATGATTTCCATTTTATTGCCATGAAGCAACACAGGTGAAGGTTTATATAGTCTGAACGTTGAGGATGACATTTATACTCTGCCATTCTTATGTCCATGATACTGAACAAAGTGGTGATGTAGCAAACAAGTTTGTGAGACATCTTGCAATCACACTCATAGGAATGTTCAGCCGGTGGAGACAAGGCCTTTGATGATAAGCCAGACTGCAGGACAATTTCTCTCAGTTTTTATCCCAGTTTTCATGCCTACACCTGTATGACACAAACTAAACCATGCCAGAATCTATTCTTTGGCACTGACGAACTGACATGTCCTGGCCAAACCTCCTAAAGCTTATAGCCTCCAAACAGAGATGCTGTAATGCAAACTGCCTACTGAGATTATTTCTTTGATGTGTCGAATTCTGTAACTTGGCCAGAAATTGCCTGAGACAAGGTCCTGGATAAAAGCTTCTAAGGATTGATCGCCTGGCTTTGAGTTCTGCAAACAGGTTTTGGTGATGTCCAGTGCACCAGGTGACTCATGCGGGTTGTAAAGTGACTTGGATTGCCTTGAGGCCCCATCTCTGCAGAGACTGCTCATGGGGAGCTGAGTTGTCCTGTAAACCCAGACTAAACAGGGCAATGCTGCATAATTCAAGGAATCCAAGCCTGGATTGAGCCTTGAATTCCTTCAACAAACAACATGCCCTAAGTGCCCATCGAGCCACTATTCAGCTGCCTAAAGGTGGGATAAAGGCAAGCCAGAGGGTCCCCATTTGGCTTCAGTGGGGCCAGGATGTACTAAGATATGCAACAGATAGGGCATTCAGATGTGAACATCACCCATGAATAAATTAAGAGACAGGGGACACACTACTAATGACAAACATGGAAGGTGGTATTATCCACTCCGGGACAGTCCTGCTCATTGTCAAGTAGACCAAGGAGATAAAAACCCTTGGATTCTGGCTAAGAACTGTGGGGTCGCTTCTCCAACTATGCAGCTGGTAGAAGAAGAGACCCTTCCCCCTTGGCCAGGATGCCGGATGAGGGAACGTATTGAAAGCCCTTGCCTGGAGAGGGGTAAGTGCATGTTTGATATGCTTTAAGTTTGTAGAGTCATGTGATTGCCTCACAGACGTGTAGTTTTTAGTGCGCTTGGGAGTTGTGACAGTGTGTTCATGAACCTGATGTGGTTGTAATATTGAATAATACATGTAATATATGAATATTGATTTTCCTGCAGGTGGTAATAGTGAGTTTTATGACTCTGTTGCGGGTTGCAATACTGCATTTCATGACTCTCGTGGTTGCAGTAAGTGTAATCTTACTTTTAAACCGCCTTTCTCCGTTGTGCCCCTATAACCTGCAATAGTGACGTGATGAATCTGCACCTGGTGTTGAAATAAATTTATTCTTTTTTTTTAAACCCTGCAGTCGAGTGTCTTTCTGTCACAAAAGCATGCTATGTTTTAATGATTTAGCAATAGGAATGAAAAAGATTCCCCTCTCTGATCCAGTACTATTATTCCCGTCAGTTTTGACCGACTATATATTTTTGTACTTTTTCCCAGCATCTAGCCCACCAAACCCTTAATTTCATTGTGAGTCTCCAGGACCAGCTGCGACGTACAAAAAAAATCAGTAATTTATAGTGTGAATAGACTTGGTGGAGGTGTGGGAATCTAGGTTTCTCTAATTGCTCCAGCCTGATCCTGGCTCATCTATCCACTACACAATCAATCATCCTTATGACAGTATCTGCTCAGACTACCAAGACTTTTCTTGGCTCTGATACTCACTATAATATTGCTTTTATAGAGGGTCTTGTCAACTGCATTCAGATACTTTATAATTGCCATTTCTAGTCTATGATGAAGCCTGGAGAACTGTACTCTGCTTCTCAACGGAGACTATCTCAGCTTTCGGGCACATATGCTTCAAAGCTCAGAATATTACAGATATATATGGGAGTCTTCACAGAGATCTCTCAGGCAAGCTGGTATTTAACGTAGAAGCAAGCTAATTTGGAGCTAAACTACTTTCCATGAGGCAGTTTGGCTGCTGTCAGATGAAGCAGACTCAGTGCGCTAGACGGGACCCATTTCGATTAAATGCTGCCTTCGTATGCTTCAAAAGAATGAGTGCAATAAGGACGTTTGTCAAAGGAAAAACTGCAGCAAACTATTACATGCAGAACATCTGTAGTATGCAGTTCTTTCTTTGCTGGAGTTTATTGACTATTAATTTGATGCATATATCTTTTAAAGAATGGGAAGTGCATTTCTCTTCAGTGACTTTTCTTTCTTTTTTCTTCTCTTTTTCTCATTCTCCCCCTCCTTAGATTTCCCCCCTTTCCTCTCTTTTTTGTTTCTATTTTGTCATATTTTCTTTTCCTTCCTTCCTTCCTGCCTGCCTTCCTTCCTCCCTCCCTCCCTCCCTTTCTCCCACTGTTGGTCAGTAGCTGCTCCAATATTCTGTGGTTCACCTAAGAACATGTTCCTAAACCTATGAGGTTTACCACCCTGAAAAGGCATGAGAAACCACAGAAAAGACCAAAGGATTTTTTTTTTTTTTTAACTTATAAACCTGGAACTATGAAGAATTTTGAATTAACAGAAACATGGATTAAAAACATGAGAAGCTCTGATAGGACAAGGGGGAATGGTCTCAAGCTGCACCAGGGCAGGTTCAAATTAGACATTAGGAAAAAGTTATTCACTGAAAGGGTTATGGGGCATTGGCACAGGCTGCCCAGGGGGGCAGTTGAGTCACCATCCCTGGATGTATTTAAAAGACATGTAGATGAGGTGCTTAGGGATGTGGTTTATTAGTGGATGGGTATGGTTGGGGTCAGTGATCTCAAAGGTCTTTTACAACCTAGTGATTCTGTGATTCCATGACTACCTCTTATCTTCCCCAAATGTGAACTTTTCAAGTCAAAGCTGACACACAAATGACTTTATGACAAACAAAATACTTCACCTGTGATCAGAAACCTCACTTTTCACTGTGTATGTTGTTTGCTTACTTTAAAGATTTTAGCAGTGAAAAATAGGATGTTTTATAATCAGTATAATTTCCACTTTCCAGTTTACAAGAATATGATCATCCAGAGGTTTTTGTTTCAGCACTGTACTTCTGTTCCTAAGCAAGTTCATAGCTTCAGTAACCTCAAGGGAAATATTCGCACGCTTAGAGTTAATCATGAGTTCAGGTCTTTCAATAAATGAGGACCAGAAGGGAAATATTTAGATTCCTTGTGGAAAACATTTTCAAGTTGAAGTAGGCTAATTAAAAACAATAGGCAGTTGTTTCTCTCTCTACTTGGCCAGATCCTTTGCTGAGGAAAACAGATTGTCATTGACTCTGAGGAAATTGCCCCAATTAACATTAGGTGAAAATCAGGTATTAGGATTTTTAATTCTTCATTCTTTCCTTTTTTTTAATCTTAAATATGTCTTTTCAAGATAAACTACTGGATGCACTCCCATTAAGCTGCTGGAGCATGAAAATTCTTTGTATAAGCTTATCTTCCTCTAGCATATGATGGAACAGTTCACCAAACTACTTCTTTTTCCAGCCCAAAGACTATCTTTCAAATCCAATCTTTCACACAGAGAATTAAATTTTCCACCATTGTTCCATATAGATGTTTTGCCATAACCCTTGCTATAAGAAAATGCATCCAAACCTTTGAGGATGGCTTCAGAGGAGCCGTTGAGGTGAGCTGATACAACCCAGGGTTCTGAGGGAGGCCCCAGTTTGTAGACTCTTTGCCCCTGAGAAGAATAACAAAAGAGAAGAATTAAGGTCTTGTCTCCTCAAAAAGAAGAAAGTTTTGATGGTTTTAACAATTGTAATCATTTTCTAATGACCAATGGGAGGGCAGTTTGCAGCTACATATTATGTGTTGCAAATAGCACAGAGTTCATCATAACTCTTTGAGATGAGCTAAAGATCAGAGGAACCACTTCTGGTAGCTTTGTGTCTGTCTCAATAAAGTCTGGCAAGGTTTACTGCTTCACTTGAAGCATCTAAGGTCACTTTCCTATCATCTATGAGAGTAGCTCTTTTTGACATCATAGCTCCTAGATTCACAGGACCACAGCATGGTTATGTTGGAAGGGACCTCTGAAGGCCATTTGGCCCAACGTCTCCTGAAGCAGGGCCATATAGATGGGGTTGCCCAGCACTATGTCCAGATAGTCTGTCCTGATTCTAAACTCTAGTAGAAAACCTGAAACATGTCTGAGGAAGGGTATAAAACTGAAGGGAAAAGCTGCTTAGATGAAAGTTTTGTGTGTCATTTCAGCAATGTTTGATGTCCTGTGGAAAGAGAGGGTGAAGCCATGCTACAAAGCTTCCGTGACTCTAGCCTGAGCCTAGTGCACCAACATCTAAAGACTCAGGGTACCTAGTCTGCTGCTTCCAGGACACGTCTTAGTACCTCTGGCAGTGCTAAACCACATCACACAGAATTTCAAGCTTAAAACCCAGCAGACAGCACTGCTCTGCATGGGCTGGACTTGCTTGGGCAGGTCAGGACGCCACGTTACTCCTGACATTGCCAGCATTCATGATTGCGTTGCTGTTCTCACATTCCTCAGCGATTTGCTCTAAGCTTTAAGAGCAGAGATCAGAAAATTGCTAACAATCAGTGCTACAGCACAAATCTAATCCTTGCAGGGAAAAGCTGAAAAACAGAGTCTGATGCTCCCAGAATTACAATGACTGCTTATTCATAGAGTTATCCTTTTCCATGTTTATTTATAGACCTGTGCCATGCCATATTTAGGCTGTCTGAGCTTTTGGATTGCTTGAAAAATGTCCAAATTGCATAGAATTAATAGAAAAGACCATCCACAGAGACACAAGTCCTACCTTCCTGTCCAGGAAAATGATTTTGGGCTGTATAGGAAGCTGCTTTTCAATTTCTCCATCTGAGGGCTGCACCTGAACAGCGATGTTATGAGGCCTCACATACAAATATGTTCCTGGGTGTTGTCTGCTTCCATTTCTTTTACATGCAAAGGAAAGTTTAAAAGAAAAAAAATTAAAATAAAGGGAAAGAAATTTAATTCTGGGAAAACACACAGTGCTTATCCCAGAGGTGTTTCACACCTTGCCTATGTCTAGGAACAACATACTACTTATTGTTCACAGGATTTTCTGTTTTATTAATGCAGGTGGCAAAGTGTCTTTTACAAATAGGATGGAGCACTGTACCAGATGACTACTCACTTACCTTATTATGGCACTTTGATGCCTTGGATGAGAGCAGTATGTATGGAAATAGGGAACAGACATCACTTCAAGCAGACAGCAGCACCAAAGTAATTTAAAAAGGAAATCCTTTTGTTTCAATTCTCAGTTTACAGATGGAAAACTGAGAAATTAACAAAATACAGTATTTCCCTGGTATCACACTGAAAGTATGTGGCAGAGACAGGGACTTTATGGGTTCAGAAACCAAAGCCTCAATGTCTTTGCTGCAGTGCATCAGTAACAGTGGAAGCTGTAAAAGCATCCTGTCCCACAGAAAGATTTCTAATTTACACTTTGAGCTCCTCACAAAACAAAGTTTCAGTTCCTATGCACAAGAACAGCACTTACAGGGCTTTACTGCATTTCTTTATCCTGCCATTCCTCTCTTCTCATCCTCCATTATCTGTGAAGGCTGCAAGCTGAAATACAGCAGTATGCAGACATCCCATTGAAAGACATTGTTTTTTCCAAGACTGAAATTTAAATTAGAGCATCCCAAGAGAGGGCTTCTGCATTTGAATAAAGAATCAGCACTTTATTCTGAGCCTGTATCATTTCATTCCTTCTCCCAGTGCTTTGTGCCATTAGGTATCTTATATCTATATATATAATTTATACATATAAACCTCTCTAATCTGTAATTGCAGTGAAGCGGCTGGGGGGTTGATATTGTCTTGAAATGAAAGTAGAAAAGCTATTCATTCATCTCTAGTGCTTGCTTAAAGGTGTTTACAAACAGAAGATATATAGAGCGTAAGTTTCCTTTAGTTTAACTCCTCTTTTTTTTTTTTAAAATTTGGGGGTTTTATTGTGATTTTTCTTTTTTTTTAAAGTGGGGTTTTTTTGTTTGTTTGTTTGGTTGGTTGGTTGTTTTTCTGGTTGTTGCTATGCATTACAAAGCAGAAGCTGCTTGTACCACAGCTGATGCAAAATACTTGTCTGAACCACAGATGCTGGGAAGCCCAAGTAAAGGTTTACAGACACATGCAGGGCTCAAGGATTTAAACAAAGAGTTATCTTGGTTCTTCTTCTTTCTCTGTTAGAGGGGAAGTCTGAAAAGCATTCAAAATTCTTGTGAAAGGCAATTTTATGAGTCCTCTTATCCACCTCCTTCCATAAATGTGCATTCAGCACTGAAACTGAACCTCACTGCAGGAGCATCACACCACGTCACCCCGGTTTTCATGGCAGATATCTGTACTCTCTGTGAGCTCCCTGGCTCCAGCTGAGTCCAGACAAGTTTAGGTGAGTCTTAGCATAGGTTTCTGCCCTGGACATCAGATGTTGAGATGTCAGAAAGCTGACACGGGAACATCTAGTAACGCAGAGGAGCAGTGAGGGGGCCTGGGCTGATGGTGAGCTGGGGTAAGGGACAAGTAACTGAATTGCCTCAGTAGCTAAGGCTGGGCAAGAGGAGTATGCTTCATCTAATCGTTGTGAGGGTTTCCTTTCACAAAGCCAAGATGATTTAGTTAGAAGCTAGCTATTTTGTGGCTGTTGAAGGCATCAGATAAGTCGGACTGAAAAAGTTCTGCAAAAGAGATCCAGTACATAGTTTGTTGGAGTACGTGTTAATCAACATACCCACTCTTTTTGACCAACTGACATTAGTTTTAGGGGACACTACAGGGACATTCCTCCATTTCCTAGAGACAGTCCAAGCACAAAATGGCTCCCAATCCAGCTTTCAAGATTTCCCACCCCCTCCATTTTACAGATCAGTAAATCTAGTCACTGAACACACAGACATGTCTCCCACACAAGGCCAGTCTTGCTGGTCTTGCTCAGCCAACCTTCATTTTGCACTTTTCCACCCCAGTGGCATCAAAAGCTGAAGGCAAGCAGCTGCCTGGTGGATGCAGCTGATGGAGTCCAGATTCCTGAGGTCTGGAGTGATAAAAAACCTTAAAAAAGAAGAAAACCAGGGAGACTGGAGGAATTTAATGGATCCATGCAAGGGTGAGTTGGGATTACCAGGAGCCTTTAGAATGAAAGGGACAGTGCTGATGAATCAGATAGAGAAACTTCATTTGTGACTTCCATTAATTGCTGAAGATGAGTGCAAAATACCCCTGCTTAAATCCATCTGCTAGTGGTGAGGAGCTATGCCTGGCCTCCTCCATAACACACTCCTGAAGTTTACTGTCAGAGAAACGTCTTTTATTAAATGTAAACAGCATCCCGCCGGAGGTCAGAGCCTTGCCGCTGCTGCGTATCCCAAGGTAATACCACTTTAAGCTCCACATAAACTCTTAAACAGTTTCTATCCTAAAACCAGACCGTAGGTGGTACAGTTTTTTACGATATGTTATAATAGTGCAATAAATCTGTTAGCTTAAAATCGAATCTCCGTGGCCTTTTAGAGAAATCATCATTAAATGCAAGGCCCTGTTAATGATGCCATCCCAGTGAAATTGTTTAATCTGCTAGGGGGTGAAAGGTCACCAAATGAATTTTTTATAATACATCAACTTGACACGCAATAGGGAAAACTGTAATAGATAAAAGCAAAGGAAAAGGGCACTGTCTTCTTCTGATAGGTCAATAGCAGCCAAGAGAGTCACTCATCCACTTTTCCTTCACTACCGTGCTCCTTTTCCATTTAATATGGACACCCAATTAATACCTCAGCACCATAGACAACCTCATTTTAGGTGAATTATAGCAATTTCTTCCCCCTTCTCCGAAATGAAAGTGATCACAATACATCATAGCATTGTGCGAATTAACGTTAATTGATTCGAGTTACCAAGCATTGATGGGCCACTTCTATAATCTGGTCCTTATTGGGAGCTGGAAGGGATGGAGGGAAGATTAGATTGCATCCTCCGTTGCTTTGACGACGGCGGTCACCTGATGGCTTGTTAGACAGTTGTACGCTTCTATTGCTGGCCCCAGTGGGGTCGTCAGTAAACTGGAGTGATGTCCAAACATCATTACACGCTGCTCCGATATTAAAGCAAAGGGATTAGCACCTTATTGCAAGCAACCTGGATTTGTCATTGTGCTGTCGTTATCCAATTTCCAGATGATAATGTGACTGTGGCCTGCGGGCGCAAGGTCCTACAGCCAAACCAAGGTGTGTGTGTATATCTATCTCTATATATACATGTATACATATATATACATGCATACACCCTCACAAAGACCCAGCACCCAAACCCATTTAACCCTTTGCTCGCCAGGCTCCTGCTAACAAAGCATGTGGAAGAATTTTGCTCCCTTTCCCATGCAATGCACAGTAGCAGGTCAAGAGTGTGTTGCAATGGCAAAGTGGGCTGACCTGGGAGCTGACACAACTGTCGCTCACTCAAATCTCACGCCAGACAAGCTCTGCTGATAGAGGTGACAGTGCTCACATGTTAAATAAGGCAGGGTAGGGAAAGGATTGATCCCTCAGAAACATGGGTGGCAGCTCCTCTCTGCTGTGTCTGCATTGTGTACTTTTACTGCAGGTCCTAAGGTGCTAAGGGTGAAAACAGATACCTATATAACATGAGCAAGGCAGGTTTTGTTTGACAGCACTGAGATACCAGTGCTGGGACCAGATCTCTTTCCAGTCTCTGAAAAAGACAGTGGGGACACAGCCTGTATCCAAACATCCAAAACTTCTGGGGCAACTTTAGGGAACTGAGAAAAGCTCCTCTTGAGCTGTCCCCTTCAGTTTTAACTGAGATTGAATAACAAAACCCCCTCAGTTTCAAAGATCCACACTGGTGTGGGGAATGTATGGCAATATATCCCTCCTTGCTTGCAAAGAGACCCACAAAGTCAGTTAGCATCCCTTTTCCTGGGTCCCTCCTACCCTCTTCATCTTCCTCCTCTGCTCTTTCCTGGTCTCCTTTTCAACCTCCTGCTCCCTTCCTGCAGAGGAACTCGTTGGTTTCTGAAAGCCTGCAGTAGTTTTCACCATGGTTACAGTGGGGTTAGGACTTCTAACTGCCTGAACTGTAATGAAGGAATTGTAATACAGGAGTGTCACCTTTGGGTGGGGTTGGCAAGTTTTAGATAGGTTTATCATGTACAGTAGATACTAACAAAAATGTAGCTTAAAAATAAGGCTGGGGGAGGAACGTAGCTTGGGGGATTGGTATTTACTCTTCTAACGTATTTTCACAAGCAGGACCAATTCTCTGCCTCAACCTTACTTTGCCAAGTTAAACACACTACACTTTTTTTTTCCTTTTATATTAAAATAAACTCCATTTCCATTTTACATCTTAAATGTCCTTCCCCGTATCTACCTGATTTGAGTTTGTCTTCTTTGTCCATCAACAAGTGTTCAAGAACATGCCTTCTATAAGGTCCCTATGAACATGGGACTTGAAATAGTGTAAGCTTAAGTTTAAGGTGATACTCAGGACCTCACATTTTAAGGTCCTGAGTATCTCTTTCTCCACATCTTCACTTCAGGGGTACGTGGCAGATAAAGTCTTGACAAAGCTTCAAATGCTGCAAACAGCTGCAGCTCTGAGGTCAGGAGTTTTAGCATCCTGCCTGTGCTTGCACACTGCAGGAAAAGTTGCTTCCCTACACAGGAAAAAAGTTGTAACCTCATGTTACTAAAGCCCCTTGCAATTAGGCACAGCAGCCCGCCGGTAACCTGCACAAAGGTTATCCAGCCCAAGCACTTTGGGGTTAGGATGTGTTAGAATTAATCTAGTTGGACCTCTAACTCTGTATATGCCATGTGACGTAGTGAATTAATAGAGATTTTTCACGTGGACCCCTGCATAGAGGAGCAGTTCTTTTGATTAATTGTTTCACTTTTATTATTGCTCTGAGTCTCAAACACTATCATTTCCTGTACCCACACTGTATTTCACATCCTACCCCAAAACTATCTCTTAATAAAGAACGATTAATGCCTGCAAATTCCAGTTTGTAGCTGTTAAAGGTCCATCATGAAGGAGCAAAGCACCCTGCACTAGTTGGGATGCAGACTAAATAGCTTCTGGATGGCTGTCCAGATGTATATTTCTGATTTTGTGTGAAGGCACCCACACAAAGCACATACAATACATTTGCTGTTGTGCTCTCTTGTTCTCCTGCTTCTATATTTATATTGTATTCAAACTTTGGAAACCAGAGATTTCTATCAGTGAGTACTTTGCAGTATGCATTAATATACAGGCGTTCACAGGAAGATAAAGCTGTGTGATGGCTATCTCTCTGATTCTCCAGCTGTGCGAGGCTGTAACAGTCACAGCAATCACCTCCAATGACAAACCAATGAGCCGTGCTTGAAGTGACCCTAACAAAGGAGTAACATTAAAATCATATATAAAAAAAAAAAGCATTGCAAAATCATAAAAGACAAGTCATTTTTTAAAGCCTTGGCAAGGCAGGCTAGCTGCCTTGCTACCTGACCATCGCAAGGTTTCCAAGGCACCTTTTCAGCCTCGCTGTTCTGGGCTGCAAAGACAAACACCCCATCTCTGCTAATGGAAGATCTTTTTGCTGTTCTCTTCATGCAAGAGGAGGCACTAGTCCAAAGTTGCAGGGAGGCTGGCACAGCCAGACTGCAGGTTCTGTCTGTGTCTGAAAGCCTGATCTGATTTTGCACGACTCAGGAGTGAAAATACATTTCCCTTCTCCTTCCACAGAAAAATACATGGGAATACTTAGCCTGACGTCATCCCAGCCCCATTATCCTTGCCTGTGCTAGCATGCACTGCCTGAAGAGAGACAGATAGACAGTGGAGATACTACATGTCCCAACAGGAAAACCCTGATTTCATTTCTCAAGTTATCTGTGGCCTTATTACATCAGAAATGTCATCCATGAGTAATTCCAGAAAAGCTATGAGTGATGGGGAGCAATAAATAACACAGGAGAGGAGCCCAGCCAGCTAAGGGTGGATCAGCTCAGAGCTGGTCCTGTGTTCTGGCGATGTTAGGATTTTATTGATCTCTGCTTGCACTCCCCACCTTGTTCTTTCCCCACAGTGTAGCTGTTACAGAATCACAGAACTGTAGGGGTTGGAAGGGACCTCGACAGATCATCGGGTCCAACCCCCTGCCAAAGCAGGGTCCCTAGGACAGGGCACACAGGGCGGTGTCCAGATGGGGCTGGAATCTCTCCAGAGAAGGAGACTCCACAGCCCCCTGGGCAGCCTGTCCCAGGGCTCCCTCACCCTCACCATGAAAAAGTTCTTCCACATATTAGTGTGGAACTTCCTGTGTTCCAACTTGAGGCCATCACCCCTTGTCCTGTCCCCACAGCCCACTGAGAAGAGGCTGCCCATTTCCCCTGTGTCCCACACTTGAGATATTTGTAAACATTAATAAGATCCCCTCTTAACCTTCTTTCCTCCAGGCTGAACAGTCCCAGCTCACTCAGCCTTTCCTCATAGAGGAGATGCTCCAGGCCTTTCATCATCTCCATAGCCTCCTCTGGACTCTCTCCAGGAGATCCCTGTCTTTTTTATCCCAGGGAGCCCAGAACTGGATACAGTAGTCCAGGTGGAGTTGTTTCTCCTCTTGTTCAGATCATCAGTAACGGACACATGGAATGAGGGGTCCCGTACCTGTCACGCTATGCAGTCTACAGCATGTCTTGGGATGGTGTAAAGACAGGATAACATGTTCTATCACAGGCTGTAACACTTCCTGCAACATCTTTTTTTTTTTTCCTGTCCCATTTTGCAGCATCCTACATCGTTACACAAAACATCCCACTGACCACAGTAGTGATGTTACTTCTCCTGGTAAAAAATAGTATACAACTTCAGAGTTTGGCCCTGATGTAAGACTTGATCTTGCAAATAAAATTTCCCACTGTGTTTAATATAATACCACTTTTTTTTTTCTTTAAAGAAAAACCACAACAACAAAAACCCAACAAAGCAAAACCAAATAGTAAACCAAGTATTTCTATGGTCACCAGTCTGTGTCCTTACAGAAGGTTCTTCACTACCATAGGCCACACACTGCCTAGTAGAAAAGTTAACCACGTGAATAGCAGTTTGCATCACTAGCAGCCAGCAGACATCAGGATGGCACAGGGGTCAGAGGTAAATGTTAGAGGATATGGTATTAATTAAAGAAAGTAAGTCTTAGACAAATCCAATTTCTTTCTTGCATAGATGGAATATGCTTATAGTTGGGTAAGGCTCAGTAGTGCACAACATCAAAAAATAACATTATGCAATATCAAGAGAGTACACAATAAGGTTGCCAAACATCAAATCCCATGTCTGCTATTAAAAACAGATGGGATATTACCTTTTTCATATTTCCCATATGCTTTTAATACAGATTCAAGATCTGAGGCTGAAATGTGCTGCTGTCTCTTCATTTCCCAGCCTTGCTCCTCACAGCCTTCTCTGCAGATAAGGGCTGCCATCTGGTCCAGGCAAATACTGGCTGCAAGAGGCTGAAAAGAGCAAGTCAGGGACAGAAGGAGGAGGAACAGAAAGGGTTGTTTGTTGCCATGGAAGAGAGGCAAAAAAATTACCTTCAAAAATTGAATCTTGGTACAGGACATCAATAAAAAAATAGTGTGTACACAATTGACCAAGAACTGGGGAACTGACAGGGCTCAAAAGGTATCTCCCATTGGGAAATTGTTCTGAAGTAAAGGGGTGTCCTGTGTTGCTCTGCCAAAATCAGCTGCTGGCCTGCTTATCTGTGCCAAGAAATAAATATAATGATAAAATGAAAGAAATGTTGGTGGGCTGATATGTTATGGCAAGAACATGAGAACATGGGCACCTAGGACATATGGTGTGTTGGAACTGAGCAAAACCACTGGGTGCATTGGGTTCTGGAAAGCTAGAATTGAAAATGAATTAGTGAATACAGCAAGCAAATAGAGGATCATGAGTCCGTATTTCTGGGGAAAAAATGGACTAATGGGATCATTGAATTCTGTCAGTAGAAAATGGGATTTATTACCACTTTTGTATATGGCACTGATATGGGGGGAAATTCTTGCCTTTTCAGACATACACACTTTCAGAAGTGTTCAGAAGACAGACAGAGAAAGAAGAAAACATTCTCCCAATTGAAAGCTCGAAGCATTCAATTTATTAAAAATCAGCCAGTTAAGTGGTTTGATTATTCTGGAGGTATCTGAAGGAGAAGGAAGAGTCAATGCCCAGATACTCACTGATGTAACAGTGAAAGAAAGAAGAAGAAGAAGAGATTCATGGGAAGCTGGAGACAAAAAGGGTGACAAGAGAAAGTGGGCAAGTACTTATGACAGCAAAACCAGGGACAGCACCCAGCATCAAGGCACACGTTCAGGTAGTATTGAATATGTCCAACTCTTGTACCTTCAAGACCAGATAGTTTTATAGAATAAGTGTTTTAGCGCAATTGAAAGGTCAAGGTTGAATTATCAAAGTGAACATCAGTGGCCTGTGTCATGAAAGGCACGACTTCTACCGAAGTAGATTAAATGGTATTTTCTGGCCTTAAAGTTTAAAAGTACTTGAATCAAGGCTTAGACCTGACAGTTATTTAAGGCAGCAACCTGACTTATTAACACATCTCTGCTGCTACATCAATGTGTACACATCTCCAGATCTAATTGTTCAAAATTTAAGAGGTGTTGTAGTCTGAACTTCTTTAGAAACATTGACTTTACCCAATACTTTATAGTTTCAGGGCAAGCATACAGGAACTCTGTTCCTGGTTTACAGCATCATGGACACCTCTGCACCACAAAAATCCATGAGCACCAGCAGAATAACATGGTAATTCACACTCAGAAGTTCAGCTCACACTAGGGTGTATCTCTGTCATGGAACTTTATAAAGTGTTTCACCATGGCTAGTAATATTTCGGACTGTGGAGCATTTACTTCGTTAACTTAGTAAGATCAAGTGGTTAACTTACATCACTACTAAAACAGTATCTGCTGACACTGCATCTGATACTTACCTATTGTTAGCTTCTGCTGGAAACAGTAAGGCAGGCTGAGTCACCATTAAGGTATCAACTGGGAAGCCAAGGCCTTTTTGAAGGTCTCCGGTCTGATGAGTGTTGATAATTGTTCTGGCCAAACTCCTTAAGCTGTCACTTGTCAACTCATTTCTTGGATGGCCTGGTGGGTCACCAAGTTCAATGATGAGCACTCTTGACAGACCAACAGTATCAGATGGCTGCAGAGCTCGGGTACTCACTGGTCCTCTCCCCACTTCCTGTGAGCTAGACCTGCTATGAAAGGCTGTACAAAAGGCCATGTTAGGGCAGTGATGCATCTTTTTGCCATCATTGTCTGAGATTACCCTCAACATGCTTTCACCTCCCTGCACATGATGGGCTATTCTGACTTGGTCATGACGGATCTTCAAGAAATCAGCTAGTCGATGTACTGTACTTGCTTCACCCTCTTCCCCAGCAGTGTCAGGTACAGTGAAAGCCACCAGAAGGGCAAGTCCAGCAACTATTTCTACAGGTTCCTTCTCATGCAGGAGAACATAGAAAAGATTGTCCTCAAAGCTAAAGTAATTGGCTCCTGCCCCTTCATTCAGTGAGAAAGAAGATGGGGTTGGAGAAACATATTTCCCTTGAATGAAAACACGAAGGCTGGGTGGCTCGTTGTAGAATATAGCAAGGGGCAGTCTGGTTTCATTTTGGCCACTGAGGAGGTAGAGCCTGAAAGTCAGAGGTGCTAGGTCTGGGAAGCAAATTGTTGTAAGCTTGGTGGAAGGCAACACAGAAAAGAAAGTAGCATGATGCTCTGCAGGATAACATGATGCATGTGATGTCACATCACTGAAGGTGTCCATAAAGTCACCAGTCATTGTTACAACTGGAAACAGTCTTTGGCTGACCATTCCAGGGTCCAAGATTTCTAGGATAACAAGTGCATGATCTGCCTGTTTGCAGAAGTAGCCTTGTACTGAAGGCTTGAAGATACATTTGCTGTCATCTCCAAAAATACCTGGAAGGGAAGAAAGGGAGGGGGTGGGGGGAAGAAAAAAATATGAATTGTTACAGACATCATCTCAACAGTTTGAGGCACAGATGTTTATTTTCCCATTCAGTTCTCAAAATCACTTTTGTTCATGCTAAAGTTTTACAAAGTCTTAAGAGAAGCCTGGACAATAAGAGATAATGAATTGGTAGGAACCACATCTACCTCAAGATGTCCTTGAGCTGAAAAGGGTTGAAGACTGCTAATGAATGACAGGGAAGTAACAAAAAAAAACCCCAAACCAACCAACAAACAAACAAAAAAAGGACCAGAACATCATTAATGTACTCCAGCAGTGAACTGCTTCACCAAGTTTTAGAGATAGAAGAAAACACCATATTCAGACACCTACAAATAGTGGAGACCCTTACGCTTGCTCCACCTATCTAAGCTCCAGTTACAAGTGGATATCTGGAGTTTAAATCATTTGCTCACGGATGGGCACAGTATCTAGTATTACACAGGATGCCCTGAGGCATCTGAGACACATGACACAGGGCCTACAGAAGATCTGTGCACTTCAAGGGTGGGAGCTGGAGGCCTGGTAGGACTTCCCACAGCACCTGAAATTGCACTAGACACATATTTATGTTAACCAAAACATGCCTGATTTCCCAGCCATCAATAGAATCATAGAATCATGGCAGGGGTGTTGGAACTAGATGATCTTTGAGGTCTCTTCCAACCCAAAACATTCTGTGAGTCTATGAATATATGGAGTTGGAATGGACCCGTAAGGTCAAGTCCAACTCCAGACAGTGGAGTTTAGAAAGCAACGAAGTTCACCCTAAAATATTTCTGTTTCATCAGCTACATCACAGTTTACATTCTTCTGACTTTACTGTCCAGAAGCAGGATCCTGTCACCTACACACAAGTGCATAATGTCACACGGACTTCTTAGGGTAGCTACAATATCTGTAGATGTAACACATGATCCATGGGAATGCAAAAGCCACTTTAGGTAACACTTCAGTTGTTCTTTTACTGAATATAACAGGAGCCAAAACACTTCTACATATGTCAGAATTTGCCACCAAATCCCATCCAGTCAAGAAGATGCTTTCATGGAAGGATCTATATAGAAGAGATATAATCTATAGTCTTCTGAGTCCCTAACTCAGAATCCCACCAAATACAGGTCTCTGCTTTAAGATGAGAGAAACTGTGCCCCAGGCTGTAATGATGAGATCATCACTGATTATAAAGAGAGAATAAAAGTAAATGAGTTCAGATACAGGCACCAAAACCATAAACATTTCTGCCTGGAGCATCTTAGGAAAAGATGTGTGTTTCTGTTTTCCTTTCCTCCCTTCAAAATAAAATCAAAGGAGGAATTTGCTGCTGTAGCCAGCTATAATCCTTCCCTCCCTAAGCCTGCTCCTTTCCTAGTTAGCTGTGCTCAGGAACGTGTTGGGCGATGCATGGTCAATGTCTAAATTAATGCTGCATTCCTCATTGAGCACCTTTGGGGTTGTGTGTGCAGATTAGCAATGCCTGAGGCTAACAATATAAAGAAAGGGACAGCAGCATCCTTGAGAGTCACAAACTTTTGGATGAATAAAAAGACACTTCCCTTATCAAGGGAATGGAATAAAAAAGACAAGTCGCTGTTAGGAGAGAAAAAAAAAGCCCAAACAGACTCCTGGAAAAGAAACAAACTGTGGGAAAATCGGTCGGGGCTCTGCTTGTAGTCACATCTTGATGCCTGGACCCTGTGGACATGTACCTGTGATTTATTTCAAGGGGATTCCACATGTGCAGACCGCTACCCAGGTCTGCGAGCCTTTCCCAGAATGAGCTTTCGCTTCGCCTATCACCGAGGAAAGCAATGAAATTACATAAATGTCAAGCTCTGCTCAACGGGAGGAAGTCCAAGTGAGGCAAGATTTGTGCAAAAGCCCTATTTTTAGACACCAGCTTACCATTTTCTTTCCCTTTTTCTTGCCTTGCCTTTTTTTTCCCCTCTTTTTTTTTCTTCCCCTGCTTCATAGGTGTATTTTGCTCTCAGTGTTTGCTGGGGGCAAAGAGAGACGGAGCAGCAACTGCATTCAGAGGCAGCAGTGGATACGCTGCACTCAAAGACGTTCAGTATTGTCCTGGAGCGCTGGGAGGATGCACCCTGCAGCAGGCAGCCAGCCCACAAAGGCTGACATCTCATCGTCTGCTCTCCCGGAAACATTCCCCCCCATGCCGCCCCATCTCCTCGCGGTGACATTTCTCTTGTCTACAAATGGGATTTGCTGATATTTTGTGATTTCCCAGGACTTTCCTTTGCCCTGCCTGCCTTGAGAAGTGGGTTTTCTTGGTTTCCTGCACACACACACCCGCACAGGCACATGCACCGTTGCTCGTCTCCTTCCAAATGGCCTTATCTGCCAGTCACAATTTCTGCAGCCAGCAATTTCGATCACTTCTAAATGAAACCCATGCTGGCCTTAGTAATCATAATGTCATTTACAATTTACCACAAAACACGTTTATTCAGTTAGTAGCACATTGGAGAAAGAGAACTCCATATGAACTCGCCGCTGAAGCCCTAATCTGATTATTTCCTCATGAAAATCCAAGCAGGGGTGCTTGTAAGAGGGGTCTGAGAGGAGAAGGGAAAAAGTGAGTCCTGGCCACAGCTGACTCTCATAATCAATGAGAATAGATAAGTGACGCGGCGCGTCAGGGCCAGCAGCTAATCTGCCCCAGGGCTTTCCTCTAAAAAAGGCCAGAGTGGACAGGACTTAATAAATACTGAGTGACCACTGAATATTGAGCTGACATGTGCTATTTACATTGGTGATGAACAATAACGGTGGTGAATTCCAGAAGCATCTGCCCCCTGCAATGGGTGAAATTATATTAAACAGGTGATATTTGCACGTGTGTTTGACCACATGTGCGTGTGTGTGAGAGGGAGGGGAAAAAATGGGAGGAAAAAGAAACCTGGCATGTGTGAGTCAAACAGAGTCGCAAGGGATGGGTAGGAAAGATGAAGATGTTCTGTGTCTGTAGCAACGGGCTCACAGGTGTGACTGAACATCACGCCAGGAGCTGGGTGAGCCTGAACAGAAGAAGAAGGAGGTGGCGAGTGTGTGTCGGGTGCTTGCACAGGCACGTGTGCCACACCTGTGTCCCACTCGGTGCACAAGAGATGCACATCCGCCCTCTGCAGCTATTTCCCCAGATCTCAGAAAGCAGACTTTGCTTCCTGCAGCTTCCCCCATCCCAAAGTCAAGTATATTATATAATTATATACACGCACGCGCTCACGTGGACGCACCAACATATATATCTATATGAGATTTTAGCACTCAGGTTGCTTCTAGGGCTCCTGACAAATATTAACTTTGTGTCAATATTTGTCCTTCCTGTCGTGAAATGAGGATTTTCCACCTCATTTCACATTTGAAAAGAAAAATGCGCCGAGGGGGTCCTCTTTGCTTAGGAAAAAACCACCACCAACAACAACATCTCATATCCTTTATTTAGAAAAATGGAGCAGGAGGGAAGTGTTTTTAAAATAGATGTTTTGACTTAAAGGCACACGGAGTCCTTTGCAAGTCTCCTGCCTTTTCCCTATTTCCCCAATGCCAAATAACGAAAATAAAATAATAAAATGAAATAAAATAAAAGAAATTCTACATTTAAAATTGAATGAAATACATCAACATTAATGATTTTCCCCTTCAGGTTAACACCACCATTTCCTTCAATAAGTTTTACCCAGTTTGTGATAGATTTCACAATTCATGGTACAAGGAAAAAATATCTTTTTGGGATTTTTTTTTGACAAAAAAAGAAAAAGGCAACGCCAGGTTTTTTTACCAAAATAAAATAAATCTCCCACAATTTTCTTTCCAACTGGCTGCATTTGCTCGTCAGTTATTTCTGATTTAACTACAATTATAGTTACAAAAATATAAAAAACAAGAGGGGCAGGGGAGGAGGAAAAAGAGGAAGGAGGAGGAGGGGAGAGATAAATGGGACACTGATTAGAAACTGCAATTCATTGACCTTGGGCTGGCCAGCACATACCTTTGCTGAGGGAGGAATATTCATCAGCATTAACTGTTCCTTTTCACTTGCTGACATTCAAATGTGAAATAATAATAGTAGTAGTAGTAATAATAATAATAATAATAATAATAATAATAATAATAATGTCTCAGTGATAGGACTTTTAGCCATTTGTGTTGTAGGAAAGGTTTTCTATATTTCTTGAGTTCATAAACAATTTTGAACCCGATTCTTCTGTCTGCTCCCTGGCATGGTGTCCTCATGCCTACATGCTCATCCTTTGAAAACGATGGCTCTGATGACCCTGATCTTGTAAATCCTTATATAGGTATGCAAAAACAAGCTCATAAACCTCAACGGATGCTGAGACAAGGCACTCCCCCCATCATTTTTAGGAATCCCACTGACTGCAAATGAGAGATGCCACTCAATGGGGTGTACCAATGTTCCCACGGGGGGTAAACACACAGATATGCAATGCCAAGTAACTTGTTCATGCTGGTGGGTTTCTCTCAAGGTGTGCACTGGGAACACAGGCACAGGGATGCATGGTGGCATGTGTGCATGCAGTTGTGTACGTATGTGAGTGAGAGATATGCCCATAAATATATACTCATAGCAGGGACTGTGTAAATAAAAAAAGAGTGATTGCTTTAGGCTGCTAATTCTTTCTTTTAAAGAAAATGATTTTCAAAGGAAATGAGTCTCATAAGATCACACTCTTTGGGGCTTTTATACTCTCCTGTTTATCGTTCCTCTGTAAAAAAAAAACAAACAAACAACCCTTTGAAGCCCCTGGCCAATTTCAGTCACATTTGTGGACTCAGAGATTCTACATTCCCACAAGTTTTCTAAAAGTAGGTGGCCAAGTAGAGAAAAAGCAGTTAGTGCTCCCAGTGAAAGGAAGAACTGTAGTGTTAGCTCACGCTTGCCACACACAGGATCTGTGTTGGCCATTCCCTTTCCCCTATAAATCCAGAGAAAAACAGCTGTAGCACGTGAAATATTTGTTCTTCCATTCATTGTTTGCTTGCACTGATATGCCCATGCCCATTGCTAGTGTTTATTCACTGTGAAATCAAGCACTATTTGCATCTGCCATATGGTTATATATACACCAAGCTTTCAGAGCTCCCCCATGCCTAAGAGCTAAGGCATGTATGTATGTTACAGGTGATGGTCTTTCTTTCCAGGCTGTGAATAAAACAATTGCAAAGGTTTTCCAGTTCCCAGAAATCACAGCAATAAGTTATCCTTGTCCTTAAAGCATAGGTAGGCAAATCAGGTCTCAAGAAGAGAGACCAGAAGCTCATTTAGGCAAGAATGCTCTCCAACAGCCATACAAGAGAGTTATCTAGAAAGAACATGGGACAAGACATGTTATATAGCAATGTTCACTCAAAATTCTCTCCAAGCTTTCAGTGATTTACAGGTCAGGAACCTCTTGAGACAGAGAGACCACAGGAACCTCTTGAGACAGAGAGACTATCTTTGGCCTTTGTGTTTGAGAGAAAGTATCAAACCTGTCTCACAAAACTGTGAAAAGCTGGGGAGGACACTAACCTAACCAGGAGAATGTATCTTGAGCCCTCTCAAAGGAAGTGGATCAGCAAATCTGAGGTGCCCTTTAGTGAGGTGTCCCAGCCCAGGCCTTGCATCATGGTTGAGGTAGAGGATGTTACTTACAGTCCCACTGAACTTCTCAAATGTCCTGCTTCCACTGTGAGGTGGAAATACCTTGGCTGGCTGTCCCCAGAAGACTTGGCTGGAACTGAGCTGCTATGGAATTTCATGCATCAAAAGGAATAAAATAACCAGTGCCAAGGCCAGTTCCTTGTCTCCCCAAGGCCAGTTGTCAAAGCAGTCCCAGGGTATCAAAGTCACCAATCTTGCAAAAGATTTTTCCAAACTCCAAATCACCCTTTTAGACTGGCTCCTGACTTGCGTTATTTTCAGAGAAGCTCCCAGGACATTGTCTTGGACACTGCTGGGAAAAGTCCCCAAAAGTGCAGTAAATTAAGCACCCTTGAACTGTAATCCTGGATGAAGGAGAAAAAGATGTGGTAGGAGCAATTACCTTAAACCTTACCATGATGCAAACCAAGCGTGACATGGGACTGGAGTGAACAGGACAGAGTGAACCCTTATAGGGTAGCATGGGGGAGGTAATTTGGGTCTCCATAGCCTTCCTGAGGGCTACCTATACACAGCTAAGGAGTGGAAATAATGGCTTTTTTGTACAGCTCCTAGAAAAATAGGACCCAGGGTCATGGCTGGAGCTTTTAGATGCTCTCATGAAGCAGATAATATAAACAAACTATTCTCACAAACCTCTTGAATTCATTAGCCATCATTTAAGGAGCCAATAAATGGGTGTGAAGCAGATCTGGTCTCCAAGGAAAGACAATTAAAAGAGAAAAAGGCAATCCAAATTATTTCACCTTTGAAGTAACATGTTATTCTGCAAGTATCAGTTTGTTTCTCATGTTGCAACCAAAGCTTTTCCTGATAGGTTTCCCCTCAAGGTAATCCTGGTTTCTTTGAGGTGTATATAAAGCTCAGAAGGTTTTTCTTCTCCTCCTGACCAGCAAACCCATTGTCCAAAGCTTAAGGGTAACTGATACCCAGGGCTCAACATACAGGCAAGCAGCAGTGTGCAGCAGCAGAGACTTTGCTGATGCAGTTCCAGTCACCAAGGAGTGATAGAACTACCACCACCACCCAAAAGCAGAACAGCAATTTCATCAGATGCCGGACCTAAAAATGAATGTCACCATGCCATGCACTGCTCTGAGCTGTGGATATAATGAGTTTTGAATGGGAAGTCCCGGACACAATAAATCTGTGCCATATGTGACCATTTCCTGTGTCAGTTCCTTTCTCATAACCAGTGGAGGCTTTGCCCTCCCCTCACTTTCCCTTTCATGACCCCACACCAGGGCTCTGCAATCTTTCAGGGCTGCTTCTGGGCCCCAGGCCTTTCCACAGCAGTTGCATAAATAAATGAGTTTGACAGCAAACATCATAAAGGTTAGCATTAATGTGTGCTCCACACAAGTGCTTGTGCTACTCACTGGAGAAATGGGGGAGGAAAGAGCTCGGTTTGTTACCGCAAACAAAAGTATGTTCTCTGACAAGTGGTGAAAGAATTAGTCAAATAAACTTGAACTCTATTAAGATCATCGCTGCCAGGTTCTGTTATGGAGGGGAAGGTTCTCAGCTTCTCTTTCCCTCCTTGGCCTGCAGTCACTGCAAAGACAAATCATCCTTTTCTTCTGCAAAAATAAAGTTTGGGGATAAAATGAACTGCCTCAAAAATAAAATTTGCAGGGAACTCTACTTTTCTATTATTATTATAATTTCTTTCCAATGAGAACAGTTCTTTGGTCCTGGGAACAGACATACAAGACTGAACGATTTTCCATTACAAGTGGGCCAGAAGGAAAGCACCAGATTTTGGAAGCATTAAGGTTAGAATTAAACTTAAAAATCACAATCATTTTTATAAGACACAAGTGAAGGAGAGGATAGAACAGAGCTCAGCGTTTGCCCTAGAATTATTTTCCCTTTTATTCTTCATTGACAAAATCATTTTGACTAAATAACAAAATTATGCAAAGTTTTCACCTTAACCATAGAAATTATAACAGGTTTGGGCTGTTGTCCTGGTTTTGATTAGGATAGAGTTAATTTTCTTCCTGGTAGCTGGTATAGTGCTGCATTTTTGATTTTAATATGAAAATAGTATTGCTGACTACACTAAGGGCAATGGGTGCTGGGACCTCCAAACACTGGGCTATACATCTAGCAAAGTTGACCTGGTTAGTCAATACTAGGGGATCTACCAACCCACTGAGCTGGCCCTGCCCAGTCAAAATGATGGGGTAGTCCAATGTTTACCTCAAGGGAATTTGATTTGGTGTGAGAATAGACTGAAATAGATTTGAATCATATGATGTTAATTGTTATATAATACTGTAAGTCATCACTACTATGGTTGCTAGGTGCCATATATACAGTATTACAGTAAGGATCACCCAGATTAATGAAAAATGAACTTGGATGAAACTGAGCAAAGTGATGGAACCAGAAATGGCTTCAGCATGCAACAACCATAGAACCTCTTTCCTTTCCTGAAGGACTTTTATGGCAGATGGAGTCCAAAGTCAGGAATTAGGTGAACTCAACATCTCAAAACACAGGAAAAGTGGTGGTGATTAATTAGGAATGTATTGGAAAGCATTGGACCTAGGCATGATGTAAATGGTATAGAATAAGTTGTGGATATTATCCGGGTTTTCCTTGGGATAGAGTTAATTTTCTTCCTAGCAGCTGGTGCAGTGCTGTGCTTTGGATTTAGCATGAAAATAATGTTGATAACATGCTGATGTTTTAGTTGTTGCTAAGTAGTCATTGTGATTAATTCAAGGACTTTTCAGCTTCCCAGGCCCTGCCAGTGAGGAGGCATGAGCCTTCTGCAGGAGGTACACAAGAAATTGGGAGAAGGCACAACCAGGACAGCTCTTCCTGATATCTGACCTAAATTTCCCCTGGTGCAATTTGAAACCAAAATATATGTACCAAAATAAATACATCGTTTAAGGAAATATTTCATATAACTGAATTTCAGCTCAGAAGGGCTGCAGGCATTTCAGTTAGTATATTAAAGGAGTATAATTACTTTATAAAAGCTTCATAAAAATTATTAGGAAGGAAGTTTTGTTTCCCATGTACAATGCAGAAATTAAAACCAAAACTATTAATATTTTAACCTATTCAAGTTAGAAATTAGAAAAACATCTTTCAAGTAAAAAAATAACATAGCAAGGCCTAGAAACAAACTGACTAGGAACCTGGTGGAACTAGCATGACTGAAGAGTTTAGCAGGTTATATAAATTTCTTTCAGGACAACTGTAATTATAGGTATCAGTTTGGAGCAAAGGAAGGGTGAGGTGACTTCCTTATATCTCTGTCCATCCTTTCCAATGCCTCCAATAACTTTTTGTCAGCAGCCTTGTCTTCACTTTCATTCTTTCTTTGCTAAATTAAGTTATAGAAAATGTTAATATCTTATTTGTACCTGCCTTGGCTGATGGCACAGTCCTAGAGCCTGTGCTCACAACAGAAACCTTCACATGCACAAGAGTCCCTGTGACATTATTAGGGTGATTTTCAGCAATATTAGTCCTGTATGGGCAATGGAGTTGAATCTTAAAGCAGGAGGATTTCATTACTGGTACAGACACCTATATTATGCCATGACATATTTATGACAATGAACAGTAATGGGAGACAAGTATTTTAAGCTTTAGAAGTCGAAATGAATCTGATAGCACAGTGCAGAATCTGAACAACTATGAAAACATATTGAAGAGCTAAAATTTGAGATACAAAGGCTAGAGTCATTATCTGAGCACATAGAATAGGATTCATCACATTAATTTCAGCTGCCTAAATGTTAAGCATCTAGTCTAACCTAATAGTCCTGTCTAAGCTGTTCATCTAGACAATAATCATTAGAGAGAGAGAGAGGAGGGATTTTTAGAGGATCATTCATCCCTGCTTCTTCGTGGATGGATTGTGACACTTCTGGAGGTGTCTCTGCTGGCTATATACAGATAGTTTGGACTGAAGGCCTGTATTTGGGCAGCTCAAGTTGGGTGAGATGAGTCCAAATCTTAATGATGCAAGACTTGCAGAACAGCTAGAGTAATAACCGTTTCTATTCTGAAACAAGCAGGAAATCATAGCTGTGTACACACTTCTAAAGTAATCATCTTCCTCAGTTATGAGCAAGAAAAAGAAGATGAAGCCACCACCATGTTAATCCAGAAAATAACAAAAAAAGCAGCTCCGCCTCTGACAGACCTAAACAGGATACAAAACCTTATTTTTTTCCTTTAATTCCTGAAAAAAGAGCAATCTGCATTTGGTTCTTGTTACTGCAATGGCTACGCCACTGGTAGCCTGGTGCAGTCACCCTGCAGACCATGAATCACAGAACCACAAGGTTGGAAAAGACCTTTAAAGATCATCAAGTCCAATCATTCCTGTCCTAAGCTAAACCATATCCCTAAGTACCTCATCTACCCAGCTGTTAAACACACCCAGGGCTGGGGACTCAGCCCCCTCCCTGGGCAGCCTGTGCCACAGCCCCACAACTCTGCCAGGGAAGAACTTGGCCCTCCCAGCTGAGCTGAGCCTGCCCTGGCACAGCTTGAGCCCATTGCCCCTTGTCCCAGCTCCTGTGCCCTGGCTGAAGAGACCATCGCTCACCTCTCTACAACCTCCCTTCAGGTAGTTGTATGTGGTGATATGGTCTCCTCCTCAACCTCTTCTTCTCGTTCTGCTCCTGAGCAATACGGCTCACAATGGAAAAAAAGCGGGCACCACACAGAATATTTTGGAAAGCACAGAAATAGAGAATTTATTGGAAAAGAGTCATCCAAGCAAGCACAATGAGAACCTGAAAAAGTAATTTCTAACCTCTGGAGTCAACACGGGTGCAGGGATAGAAGGAGACTGGTTTCAAACACTGCTTACAAGAAAACTAAAAGTGTCTGTAGGCATAGCCCTAAAATACCATGCCTACAATGAAACTAAGAGAAAATAGGTCAAAAGATATTTCTGGATGTCACTTATTGCAACATCTTGCTCAAAGCAAGGCTAACTACAAAGTTAGATCAGTCTTCTGAAGGCTTTATCACAAATCATAGTATATCTACATTTTAGGCTTTTCTAGATTTACTAGAACAAAACTCCAGGTTTAGAGTATGGCCAGAGAAGATCTATGATCCTGATGACATTCTCATATATAACTTCACACACTTGCAAGGCAGTAGTAAGCTTAGAGGATTACTTTCAAAAACAGTTGTTATACTAGTGTGTGCTTATTTTAGGTACTCAAGGCCAGTTCCTTGTCCCATCAGGGTCCCATTAGGTCCCAACAAGGAAAGAGTAGGTTAGGAGCTGGAGCATCTCCTGTACTTTACCATCTTCATATAAATGTGATTGAATTCAAGAGTCACACTGATCTTGGTGGTGTAGTATGGTGTCCATAATAAAAAAGCCTAACTATGTTGATGGAGCACTGCAAACACACATGCAACCCTGACTGTCTTGCTCTAACTAGCAGGCATCATAGGACGATAGAATGTGTTAGTTTGGAAGGGACCTTTAAAGGCCATCTAGTCCAAACCCCTGCAGTGAGCAGGGACATCTTCACTAGAGCAGGGCGCTCAGAGCCCCATCAAACCTGACCTTGAATATCTTCAGGAATGAGGCCTCCACCACCTCTCTGGGCAACCTGCTCCAGTGATCTACCACCCTCAGAGTGAAGAACTTTTTCATAATATCCAACCTAAATCTCCCCTTTTCTAGTTTAAAACCATCACCCTTGACCTACTGCTCCATGCCCTCATGAACAGTTCTTTCCCAGCTTTCCTATAGGTACCTTTCAGGGACTGGAAGGCTGCTATAAGGCCACCCCTCTTCTCACCCCTCTCGGAGTCTTCTCCAAGCTGAACAAGCCCAACTCTCCCAGCCTGGCTTCACAGCAGAAGCTGCTCCAGCCCTTTGATCATTTTTGTGGCCTCCTCTGGACACACTCCAACAGGTCCATGTCCTTCTTGTGCTGAGGGCTCCAGGGCTGGACCCAGCACTGCAGGTGAGGTCTCCCCAGAGCAGAGCAGAGGGGCAGAATCTCCTCTCTTGATCTGCTGGCCACACTTCTTTTGATGCAGCCCAGGATGCATCAATCCCTTTGCATTTTATTCCAGGCTTACCAGTGAGTGTTTGAAATTTCAGACAGCCCTTGGAGTTATTTTGGCCAGGGAGTATATTTAAAACTCATTGTGCCTAATGTTGTCTTTCTACAATTGAGAAGTCATCAGGAAAGACGTGAAAATAAATAGACGAGTGAGAGGCAAAATGAAATATGAAGTGGCTAAAAAGGAGTCTGCTCTCTAATGTATTTTTTCTGCTTATTATTGTAAAACCCCAGAGCAAAAGAATAGCTTTGAAGAGTCTTTTGTTAATAGTGGCAAGGTTCTCTTTGTATTTTTCTTAACTTTTTATTTATTAACCATGCTGCACATGGTACTTCCATAAATGACAGCCAGGTTTCAGGTTACAGGGACTTGTTTAGTCTGAAAACAACCCAGCCTGCAATAGGAAACAGAAAAGAGAAGTAACGGACCTTTGTATGGCGTTTGAAAGGACTAAAACCAAAGCCCGTTTGTTCTCTGCTTTTCCCTGTGATTTCAGACGGTTGAGTCTGCAAAGATTTGGATGTCTCTGTCAGGGTGGTTAAAATGCATCCCCAGTAGACTACATCTTCAGGTGGTCTATCTCATGGTAGCTTGATGCTTAGGCCAATAAAAAGAATATTTTATTCTCTATTTGAGAATAAAATTATAAAGCCACTTCCCATCATGGGGCAAGGACAACATCCACCAGCTTGTTTTGGAGAAAATATAGGAATAGAAAATACCAAGGGCATGCACCTTATGCTCAAACCCTAAAACATGTCAGTGTCCTGGTTTCAGTCAGGATAGAGTTAACTTCATTTGTAGCAGCTGATGGGATGCTGTGTTTGGGAGTTACAATGAAAGCAGTGCTGAGAACACCCTGATGTTCTTAGTTGCAGTCAGACAGTCAAGGACTTTCTCAGCTTCTTCGTATTTCTCTATTCAGGAGAAAGGAGGGGCGAAGCCAGGACAGGTGACCCAGATGGGCCAAAGAGAGTATTCCATGCCAATGACGTCCTGCCCAGCAGAACGGGGGGCTGAGGGGAGGAAGAAGAGGGGCGGTGGCAGGATGCGTGCTGCTTGGGGGGACGGTCGGTTCCGGGACAGCTCTGGGTGGTATGGCCTGAGTTGTGTGGGTCGGTGAGAAACTGCATTGGGGATCAAGAGTTTCAGATTCTTTTGCTCTAAAGTCCTGTTAGCATTGGGATATTTTACCTTTCTGTTATCTTAGTAAACTCTCCTTATCCCAACCCACGGGCCTCTTAGTTTCTTGGGTTTGGAGTTATTTGCCCCTTCCTTTTCCCTTCCCTTGTTTCCCTCCTTTTTCCCTCTTCCCCTGCTCTTTTACTTTAAGAAGTAGGCAGCTGCGTGGATCTCGGCCCACAGCCGAGGGGAAACCACGACAGTCAGTCAATAACATTTTTGAGACTCTTAGTGGCAGGGTACTATGTATTTCTTTATCATTGCCCTGAATACGTGTTTAAGAGTACAAATATTCAATTGCTCCAAGATTTCATTCAAAGCTATCACGTGGGATTACACTGGCTGCTCATAGGAAACCAGACAGGTGCATTAAGCAGATTTGTTTCTTTGAGACTTTTTTAGTGCTTTAGTACTGGTGAAAAAAAGAGCACTAAAACAGAGTTAAGATAGGCAGAGCAATATAGGATTCCCAAAGGCTGCTTAACTCAGGCATCCTGCCGGTATTTAAAGGATGCCCTTCACGCATAATAGGCAATATTGTTTAACTTTTATGAAGAGAATTGTCAGCATGGACAATTTTAGGACTGTTCTTTTTGGTACAGCACCAGCATTGCCAGACAGACATATATAAGATGAGCACAGGCATGATTTTTGCTTGTTTATTCCATGGCATAGACAATAACCAAATGGATTTCATTTTCTGGGCATGCCAATTGCAACACTTAGCTGGCAGGCTCTCAGCAGGAACCTGCATGGGTCTTTCTGCTGGTTTGGGCTATCAGAGAGCATGTCTCAGCTCTCAGAGTGCCATGAAAAGCCAAGGCAGTTTGAAGAGCCTACAAAAACCTCACCTGGCTGTGTCTACTCGGTTTGTACATACTCACCTGTCAATCAGAGGGCTGAAGCCTTGTGGGTCGTGTTTGTATCCCACTAGCAAAGAAAGGCTCATTCCAGATTCAGAGTACACTGAGTACTGAGTACTAAGACTAATCCAGCAGGTAGAAAATTAGTCCAACACAGTTCTAAATGTGCATTGCCCTAGCAAGACATCTGGGTGATAACTACACTCCATGAAAGCCACAGGAATTCTGGCTAAGTATAATTTCCCTCAGGGAAGAGATTTCTTTACTTTCCAGCCCAAATTCTGCCCAAGAGGGTGATACATTACATCAAGTGTATGTTGTCAAAAATTAATTCAGATTTCTTGCATTCCACATTTCCTTGAGGTCCAAAAAGGGTTAATAATTCTGGAAGCACTTCAGTCTGTAACCTGAATACCCAACCAGAAGCATGTGTGGTAGAAAAGGATCCCTATGCTGCCAAGGACACGGAGAGGAGGAGGAAGATAAGGGAATCTTGCCTTTTTTTTAATACTCTTGCTCTCAGTGGCACACATAGAATGGGAGCTCAGACACAGAGGCCTCAGAAGGAGAGATCTGAATTTAATAAAGCTGTCTGGAGCAGGAGGGAGACAGGGGAAAGAAGATCATGGAGATAAGAGAGGCAGAGATAGGAAGCAAGGAAAGAAAAAAAAAAAGCATCATGTCTGACTGGTGATGGCTTCAGACACACATGGGCAGAAGTGTAATAGTTGTTTAAGAGGTGGGACACCTGTTCATTGTGGAAATAGAAAAAAAGAATATTTTATGATTAGAACATATGTTTTCATGCCTCTGTAATGACGACACACAAAAAAGGATAATGGCAATGTGCAGCAGGGACAATTAATATACATGCTTGATTTCATTGCAGTTTTGGGGGTATTGCTTTAAATTCAGCACAGCTGTATCTACAGTCTGCAAGCAGAATTAGGCCCCTGCTAAAGAAAACAGCCTCTTTCAAGGTAACCCTAAATTCCACGGTTTAGCAAAACCAGAAGGTCTGTTGCTTCACCACCTCTGCAAAGTTTCTCTCATTTTCTGCTGGGAGAATAAAAGTTATTTGAGGCCAGCAGGAAGGAGGAGGCTCATGTAATCCCCACTGACATCTCCAGCGAGGCACCAAGTTGACTTCTTTATAGAGAGTAAATGCATTGCCAAAGCATCTAGGCATGGGGTTGGGTTTTTCTTTTCCTTTCTTTTCCTTAAGATTCTGTTTGCTGGAAAACCCAAAAAGACACCAGAGGGAAAATAAATGCAGATGCATTTTTAATGCATGCTTTTCATTTTCAGAACATGGTGGGCACTTCATTGTTGGGTACTGGAACTGCAAGGGGGGAATATAGCTAATGAGTTCTCCATGTCCCCACTTCATTGACATAATGTGGTCCTGCCGATTAAAGAGCTGGAATCGTAGCTCTGCATTTTCCTTCTCTTTCATACTAAAATTATTGATGTGCTTTGTACAATGTGTAATTGCCTTTATTGTATATGTGCCTAGAGCGTGTGCAGCGCTGAAATTGAAATAAATAAGCAAACAAAAATCATGCGATAGGGAGCCTCTGATAGTATGGTGGGGGTGGGTGACATGGCATCACAAGCTGAAAATAGGATTTGATACTGCTGTGACTGGTTTTGATAGAGTGAGATTTGATAAGAATAGAAGAAAGACTGCTGTCATCCTCCAGTCTGACCTCTATTTGTATAGCCCAGTCCCTCAGCAAACACCCAAATCAAAGTACTTCTTTTAGCATCCTGGGCCCAAGCCTCACCATCAAGAGAGGTCACCAGAACAGTCCTGATTTACACTGCCTGAACACCTTGCCTGGTATCACACGTTGTCTTTTGCTACCTCTCTTTTCCCCCTCTCACACACATGCAGTAGATTTGTTCTTTACATTTAATTTATGCAAGCAAGGCACAGAATACATTTCAGTAACGCCAATTAGATACGCACTAATTTCTTCTCTGTGAAATAGCAGTAAGTAATTAATCAGAATTTTGATCACAACTCAGTTGGCAATTCTAATTGCGCTTACCATTTCCACAGCAAATACAGAATCATTATCTTTTTTGCCTGGTCCTCTTTTCCTAATCATCCAGGGTGCTAGGAGCAAAACATTTCCAAGAACTAGATATTGTCTCTATCAACCAGCAGCCTTAATACCTTTGGATGGAGGGTTAGTGGGTTCAGTCCTTGGCTGTGTTTTATTTCAAGCTTCATCATAATTTTAAAGTGAATACCTAATGGCAGGCTGGCTGCTTGCCTGGGGGAGGGAGGGGGATTTCTGCCTCATAAAATTGTGAGGAAGGATAAAAGCTAGCAGCTCACTCCATTAGAAACCTTCTGGGACAGCACTGAAGACACCTGACCTTTGCACAAGCATCCAGCAGGCATCTAAGGGGCATATGGACGTTGATCAGGTCTGTATCATCAAAGCCTGCTCCACATCTCTGAGGTAGCGCAACTGCAGGCATTACCAGCCATCTTGGTTCCAAATAGGATGATCAGAGGAGACCAGTACCCTGTATTCAACCAAAACAGGGTTTACATGAGCATTGAGTAGCCATCTTGGTACCAAATAGGATGATTAGGAGAGACCAGTACCCTGTGTCCAACCAAAACAAGGTTTACATGACCTCTGAGTGATCATTCTGCTGATCTGTGCAAGCTGACAGCACTGCACTGGAGCAAGAATGGCTTGAGATTATCTGCCTGGAATGTGTTATGGCCTGGGGTCTGTGGGGATAGGACTCCTCTGTGCTATGTTCCAAAAAAGCTGACAGTGAGATACTCCTTGGATGGTTTTCGAGCTGAAAAAGGGCAGAAAGGGAGATTTTCCATTTAGGATCCGAGCCCTGCAGAGACCCGAGGGTATACCTATACCAAATCCAGCCTTCAAATCTAGTGTGGAACTTTACCTTCTCCTGCTGCTGATGCAAGAGAAATTTCCAAGGACCTGACAGCTGCAGTCTGCTTTAATAATCAGGTTCTTACCATAGAAACAGAGAATCACAGACTGGTTTGAGTTGGAAGGGACCTTAAAGATCATCTAGTTCCAACTCCTTGCTAGCCCAGGACACCATCCACTAGCCCAGGGTGCCCAAAGCCCCAGCCAACCTGGCCTTGAACCCTGTCAGGGATCATGGGGCAGGCACAGCTTCTCTGGGCACCTGGTGCCAGGGCCTCACCACCCTCACAGAGAAAGATTTCTTCCTTATATCTAATCTAAATCTATCCTCTTTTAGTTTAAACCCATCACCCTTTGTCCTCTCACTCCATACAATCCCTGATAAACAGCCCCTCTCCAGCTTTTCTGTAGCCCCTTCAGGTACTGGAATGCGACTATAAGGTCACCCTGGAGCCACCTTTTCTCCAAGCTGAACAAGCCCAACTCTCTCAGTCTGGCTTCATAGGAGAGGTGCTCCAGCCCTCGGATCATCTTTGTCATCTTTCACCTTAGCCCAGATGATTAACTTTTCCCCAGGTAACCCCAAACCATATACAGTTAAATTTGGGAATGAACACCAGAACCGAGATGTCAATTCTGTCCACTTAATAACTAATGAAAAGAGGTTTACAAGAAGCATAAAGGCATTCCACTTTATGCAAGAAATTGCTGCATAGAAGTTGTGAATCAGAATATTTTTAGTTCTACCCTTAGATGCAATTTGAGGAAACAACTGTCCAAGCATCTCCTGTACTCCCCAACCTGTCTGTTCCCTGCCCTAACCAACAGAAAACACTGTAAGAACAGGAAGGCATCATTCAGTACCTTTCTTTTGCTTCCTTGGGCAGGGTTAGGTTGCTTGGGGTTGTTTAGCATTTTTTGGTGTGTTAATGGTCTTGCTTTTATTTCATATCCAAGAGATCAATAGGAAGGATTTGAGCATAGCTATAACCTTTCAGAGTCCTTCTCCTCCCAGACACCGAACCTCTCCCATAGGAATGGGGAATTACTCTCAACATCAATGATGACAAAGGGGGGCTGAAGAGGGACAAAACATCTCAAAACCTAGCTACGAACATTGAAGCCATGATCAACAACATCTGAGATTTTGGAGAGCTGGATTTCTCTCTTTCACAGAGAACAAAAAAACACAAACAGAATAGAAGTCAAAACTACCTTAGAGACATTTCTGCATCTGGGATCGGGGTAGAGATGGAGTGTTAAACATGCTGCCCATGCTGCAAACTTTCAGAAGTGTTAATCATACATTTTCCAGGCTCAACTCTTACCTTCTAGGACACAGTGGGACGAGAAGTTTCCCATCAGTGGTAGACTAAGTGTATGTCTACACTTGTGAAGGTTCATGCCTTAGCCCTGGCACTCAGTCACGCATATTTTGCATTCCTAGAGCAATGCTTGGCATGTTATTTTTGTCTAGGTCAACTAACACTGACCAAAACAGTGTCTAGGAGCTGTCTGAGGGTTAGCTTGATTTGTGACCATCCCAGTTTGGATGCAGCCAATCTGGTCTAGAGGATAAGGGAGTTTAATAATTCTGGTGTGTTGCCACATCAAAATTTGGCCCTAGCATCATAAATTTTGTAGTTTACCAGCACAAAGGTACTCAGAAGGTTTGAGAACTTTGCAGTCATATTGTGTGGAGCAGTACCACTGTGCTCCCCACTGTTCCTATGAAAAATATACCATTCCAAGCAGCTCAGGAGCACGGGAGGCACTGGTAGAGCTAAAAATGAGGTTCCCACCAGCAGATTTTTCCTAACCACCCCTTACAGAGTCAGCAATGACTGTGTGCTCACTAACCAAACATCTCAGAGAGAAAATAAAAAGGCAGAAAAGAACAAAAAGTGTTCACAAGATTTAACATCTAGACTGAAAAAGAGAAATGATGCCTTTTAATTGACTACAAACAAGGTTGCTTAATCACCTCAGAGTGGAAAAGACAACACCAAACCAGCTGCTCTCAGAATCTGTACATCTTTGTAAACCGACATAGCACGGATTTATGATGAAGACAAATCATGTCCCAGATCAACTACAGCAGCCAAAAGAAAAGAAAAATAAAAATAAAAGAATAAAAGCTTTAAAACCAGAGGCAATGGGATACAGTTAGACTACAGCAAAAAACGACGACTTCAACACAGATACGTAAGTAATGAATGGTCCTGGAGAGACATTCTGGATACGTCTTCACTAGTAAATTAAGTGTACCCAGGAGTATTCCCAGACACCGAGGTCGACTGACATGGTCTGGCTCCGTTCATCTATTAAACGGTCTCAGCTTTGGATTCATCCAAACGACCAACTGGGAATATTCCTCAGTGCATGTTAACTCCCAGACTGCACCCAAGAGTCATTTGGGAGACCACTAATTGGCCCAGAATAAAAGCGTGCCAGGGGCTGTTGCAGCCGTCTTTGCAGAGCAGAGGATTGTGTTTCCACATCTGTGGCCTGGCACCGCTGCATTTATTTAAACATGGGCATAGCCCCTACCCACACTAACACTTGCCTCAGAGAGTGCTGCTGTGACCACAAATTTACCTGCAAAATTTAACAGAGGGCACGGGGCGCATCAGTTACAGAGGTACCTCGAGCTGAAGGAAATGAACGGGGAAACCTGCAGCCAGTATTAATTCTGGGCCCGTTTGGGAGAAGAGCTCACACCCACAGGCAAAGACCAGGCTGACATCGTTTGAAATATTTGGCCTTCTCACAGCATTGTTGGAGGCTGCTGAAGTTTTTTCCACTTAGGTCTTTTTAATTTGTTGCATACTTGTTGCAAACGAACGATTACTGTTCACTTAGCTGTTTACAAGGCTGGAGTGGCTGGATTTTTTACACAAGAAAAATATTTTAAGTGGAGAAGAACAATCTGAGGTGATTATTCAAATGGTGATTAGTGAGGCAAGACACAGAGTTGTTGCTGTGTGCCTCCAGTTTGTCACAACAGCAGGTTTCACACTGGAGTGGAAGAAAGGGACAGCCTAGTCACCTCCTAACTTATCTCCCTGCTGGAAATGAGCAATAGATTGACAGCAGCTGAAGAGAGACATGCCTACCCACTGCACCTTAACAGCTACAGAGAGGTGGGTTTTGAAGGATTGGAGCAAACACAGGAACAAACCTGGGAATAATTTCCTGTTCCCACACAGCTAGCATCTCTCTGGGTCTTCAGTAGTCGTAATCTTTGAGTTCAGCGAGGTTATGGCCTTGTGTCTCAGAAACAGTCTGATAGATTATCATGTTGAATAAGCCCCCTCCTCCACACATCATGCATGGCCCTCTCCATAATCAAGATGCTCTGAGAAATTGCAAAGATGTCCCTGCTCACTCCAATGGGGTTGGACTAGGTGACCTCTAAAGGTCCCTTCCGACCTTACATGCCATTCTATGATTCTGTGATTCTGTGGCAGGTGAAACGTGTGCATAGAGCCCCCAAAAAACAAACAAGGTGTGGAAATCCTGTTCACAGATGTGATGAGCAAATACAGGAGCAAGAGTGGGATGAGGTGGGCAGTGGCTACATCACCAGGACTCCACCACCAATGCTTTTGGAGAGAACAATCTGTTGTCTGCCCTTGCCTTGGCTGAGAACTATGAGCCCCAGTAAAAGCTCTTGGTCTTTCTTTTAACTGTATGCCATGGTGTGCACAGAAATATCTGTTCTGTGCACAGGCTCAGAAATAAAGAGGACTGATCCACAGAGCACACCACCAACAGTGGTGTCAGAACCATGAGCCAAGAAAGTGTTCTTGCAGACAGCAAGAGCAGGAGCATGAGGTCAGCCCTCTCAGCAAGACCCTAAGAATCTCCAGTGATGTGAGCATTACCTCAGCCAACATACATCTGTGCACAAACACACAAGGGACACGGCAGAAGCACATATGTCAGCTGAAGTGGAGGCAGAGCTGATGAGAGGGGCAGGTACTGCTGCTCAGCCTGAGCTGTGAGCTGCATCCTGTCAGCTGCCCTCACAAGGACCATGGACAAATCTTGGTAATGTGCTTCAACCTCCATCCCACTTTAGATGTTCTACCAGTGGCTCTTTTGCTGCTGCGGCCAGGAGTCCATGGCACATTCACAACAGAGAAGACTGAAATGATTGTAGCTTCTCATTTGAGATCTTCTCTGCATCTTCTGCCTGATTTACTCCACTGTGTTCCTGCTAACATTTGGATTTTCAGTGGAAAGCCACCTAGATCAGGCTCATTATTGCTCTTGGCCAGGTGACTTGGGAGTAATACGCACACCTGAAAAGTGAGTGGAGGTCTGAGCTGATGCCACCTGGCCTGAAGACATAGGGACATGCAAGGGCATAGCCAGAATCAAGCTGGGTGACTCCAGAAGGTAGTGGCATTGCAAATAGAGCTTTGCCTGGAGGCCCATCCAGTTGAATTAGAAAAAAAAAGAACCATTAATTAATCTGACTTAAGAGAGGGCTGATGCGGGGCAATGTGACCTTTTCTCTATGTCACATGCCACACGGATTTTAGCCTCCCTCTGATGCTTTGTCACCGCCAGTCCTTGTTTTTTAGATCACTGGATTGCAGGGGGGTGATGGTGACCAAAGAGATTGCGGCAGCTGGAGAAAAGAAAGAGATGGCTTCACTGCTTCAGAGGTCTGTACACCACAGACAGCAGAATCCCATTATCCATCACCCATTTATTACCTTGCAGTGAAAATATGTGTGTGTGTGTATGCATACTTTACTTCAGGTATTACAAACACATGACACTTAATATACACACTTAAGGTAGTTTTGGTAATAATTTACAGAAGAAAAAAAAAACCCAACCCTACCAGTTTACAAAATGGAGAATAAAATCACTTAATGGTGGCCAACTTTTGCATGAAGGTGATGGCAGCAGAAGGAGCTTTCTGCAATTTCCACCAATCAGCTCAGGAGATTGCTGCAATAGCCCATGCTACTTAAAATTTGTCATTGAATTAGCCTACCTCTAGTGATGGAAGGGAATTAGTGTGGTAGTGAACGGCCTCAATGCAAGCTGATGAGAGTAAAGAGATGTTGGGTGAATAAAATAAAGACTCACTGCAAGGAACCTCCACTCCCTTTGGCTGCAGCACATGCAGACACTCCCTGACACAAAAGACTTCAGTCTGAGACTCCTACCTACTTAGGAAGACATAAGTGAACCTGCATGCCTTCAACCTACCATGGGATTTCCTGTGGAATTTCCCTCTGATATCCCTGGGGTCAAGACAGGCATAAGGATAGGTCTGCTAATCCCTCTGTGGCTGGGAACAGCTTGAAAAACAGGTCTCCTGAGGCTTTTTCAGGTGAAAAGTTGCCTCACTTTGGAGTGTAGCCATACCTGGGTTCTAACACAACATGTAATTTCAGCTTTGTAAAGCAGGGGGAAGGACAGTGCTAGGGTCACAAACACATAGGTCAGGGATGGCATGTCAGTCCTTCGAAAAGACTGACACACTCATATTTTAGGATATGGTGAGGTCTGTTGTTTTAAAATTGGTAACTTGAAGATGAGGGTAGTTTTAATTTTTAGCATTTTTTTAAAAGCTGAAAATTAGGCTTCTTACTGGGTTTTTTGTGGAAACAAGACTTTTGCAGTTGCACCATGGACGTGTTCCTCTACCTGTGCCTTCATTTGACAGCATTTTATAGTTCACTCACCATCTTAACTTAAAGGGGTTACAGAAGATATCTTGGAAATATCTTTTGATAGTAAAAGCCACTCCATTCTCACTCAAGTCCTTAATCTGGAAGAAAAGCTTCTTTCAGACATTTCAATTTCTTTGACATCTATCAATCACAAAAGACAGAGACATAGGAAATCACAGTACCCAATTATTCATCCTCATGGGACATGGGCATCTTCTAGTTTGGAAAACTGAAATTTTTCTCATCAATGTTCAATATTCTGGGGGTTTTTTGGTGTGTTGGTTTTTTTTTAAAGAGAGTAAATATTTTAAAATAATCAATTGTATCCACATTCAGATAATATTTTTAGGACTGCTATCTTTGTATTCCTTTTACTATTACTTTCAATGCAAAAATGAATGACAAAAGAAACAAAGAATTTTAAAACAAGAGTTATACACACAAAAATGAAAACTCAGGTTTGCATGTGAAACCAAAATAGATTTTTTTTTCTAGGTAAATGGAAACAAAAATTTAGAGTCTTGAAATAGATCTTAAAAATAGAACTAAAATCAAACAACTCTAGATCTTAACATACTACACAAAGCACAGAAGGCACAGAATTATTGAAGTAAAGAATGAGAACCACTACTATATTGCCAATTTTTTTTTCTTTCACATCATCCACTAAATTGGAGATCTAACAGTGAGTCTTTCAAGGTTTCAATGATAACTACCTGCTATCAAGGAATTTCAGCCAAAAAGAGGTGAATCTCGCTTTTAGATCTCACTGGAAAACCCAACCTTGTGATGCCTGGTGCCACCCTCAGAATGCCATGGCTTTGCATTACTATATTTTCATCATCTTAATTACAATAGAGTTGTTCAGAGAACATCTCAATTGAGCCTGTGGGAAATAAGTCTCCACGCAATTCTTTCTTTCTGAAAGTTCTCTAGGTCTGGCTTCTTATCTAGCTCAAATATTTATATGTTTAGACATGAACATCTAAGTCTAAGTTTGGATCCTTCAGCTGAGAGAAATCAACACCTTGCAAGGGAAATTTATGATACATCTTAGACTTGAATTTTAGGGTGAGAGAAATTTTCAGTTAGATGAGATCAAGGGGCTGGAGCACCTCCCCTATGAAAACAGGCTGAGAGAGTCAGGCTTGTTCAGCCTGGAGAAGAGAAGGCTTCAGGGAGACCCAATTGTGGCCTAAAGATACCTAAAGGAGTCCTACAGGAAAGTGGGAGAGGGACTGTTCACCAGGGGGTGTAGTGATAGGACGAGGGGCAGTAGCTTTAAGCTGAAAGAGGGTAGGTTTAGGTTAGATATTAGGAAGAAATTCTTTACTCTGAGGGTGGTGAGGAGCTGGAACAGGCTACCCAGAGAGTTTGTGGAAGCCCCATCCCTGGAGGTGTTTAAGGCCAGGTTGGATGGGGCTTTGGGCAACCTGGTGTCCCTGCCCATGGCAGAGGGTTGGAACTAGATTATCTTTGACTTCTCTTCCAACCCAAACCATTCTATGATTCTATGAATCATTTGGATATAACTTGAATGTCTCTTTGAAAAGGCAAGCTAATTTAACCCTAACTATGATGTTCAAGGCTTCTCCTTAGTCCACCAATATATCTCCCCCAAGACCTGACCCAGTGCCTACAGCAACAATAAACTGGCAATTACAGGCCCCAGGAACAAGGGAAAACCAACTTCCATAGCACACCTGGACTGGCTGTCCCTGGGAGGCTGTGGGTATTTCTACACTACCATCATCTGTCTCTGTGGTCTTTGTGGAGATGAAAAGTGGATGGATCTGGGAGCTCACAAAGCCACGAGTTTCTCTTACAGATCCTTCTCTGAGAGTTGTGCCAACATGGACATTGAGTTCAGAGGTGCAGGGTTTCATCTTCTGAATGAGATTATTTTTCAACACACTGTTGAAAAACAATATAAAAGCGAAAAACCACTTCTCAAATTCCATCAGATAACTTTGGTAAAGAAAGGCATGTCAGTGTTATACCCAAATATATCTTCAGTAGAGTAAAAAACCTCAGAATGGCTTGAAAAATGCTTGTCCATGTCCCATTAAATAACTGTGGCTTAAAGTATTGGAGGTCTTTTCAGAAACTTCTCTCAAAGAAATCTATGCTTTTATCTCAGTGAAAACACTCCCATCTTACTAAACAAACATGATGTGACCAGCAGTGGACCTCAGCAAATCCTCTCACATCTCATTATCCCACAGTTTAGATTAGGGCTTTTATAGCTTGACTTCATAATTCAACCACAGTATCAGTTCTGTTACCCTCTGCCTGAGCTTTTGCAGTGCTAATCTATTATTTCTGTAACATGAAGAGTAAAGGAAAGGAATAGAACACGTTCCTGCGGCAACAAGTTAATTTTGATCTAACCTTCCAGTGCTTGACATTGCAGGCACTAACACTTTGCTTGTTTAAAGAAAAACACCAAGTAAGCAAGCAATAAGCCCTTACTCAAGCAAAAACCTTCCCAAAGGTGCTGGCTGCAGTGTTTCCTGCAACACCGAGTGTTCCCTCATCAGTCCTGTTGCCAGATAGGGTTATGGCCTTGCCATGCCAAGGTGGACCTGTTAACCATGAAACAGCTAACCTGTGAAAAGGGATCTGAAGATGAATTGAAGAGGACTTTCACTCTGAGAGCATTAGAGAACTGAAAGTGTCTGTGTCCAAGACAAGACCAGTCACAGTAAGGCTTCTGGTTCTGTCATGGACTTGTTTGAAATTCACAGACCTGGCTGTTCCTCAGTTTCCCCTCCTGCCATTTGTTTTCTCCGTTTAGAGCTGTAATTTCTTCACAGCAGGATAATTTCAATGGTGCCTGGGGTCACCACTCCCATTTGCTACAGTATGATAGCTCTTAAGCCACTGCAAATACACAGATACTGAGGACTACCATAAAGGGGTTGCATGTTGGAATTTTGCTCTTTCAGTTCAAGAAACTCTGCATTAATATTGCTCAGCTGGTGGTACAATCCACTTTTATTTCTCACTTTATAACTTCTTTTTCTGCTAGATCCTCCATCACACCTCTGCTAATATGTTTGTGTTCTTGGACACATCTAAATGGTGGGAAGAATTTGCCTTCCCCAGACACTCCCAAGTCACAGGCTGAGATTTCTAGAGAGACACAAAGAATGGGGTACCTGGTGTCTAGCTCCTTACACAGTTATTTAACATTTAGACATACCCTTTCCCAGGGAACACTCATACAGTCTCCCACCACCAGACCCAAGATCACCCTGACTTCACTTCTGGATGGTCACAACTGAAGCAGCTGAGCTTTGGCTGGCACTGAGGTTAAGACATGAAAGAGCTGAGGAGATGTGACCCCATGCTCACTGCACACTGGGACAACAGGCAAAGCTCCTTGCAAAGGGTCACACAGACAACCTTGAGGAAGGGTCTGGGTTGGCTTGATTTCTTTATTTATTCTTTATTTTTTCCTCCCCTCCCTGCCAAACTCTAGCCTAACCCTTTCAAAGTCACCTGAAAAAAGAGACTTTGCTTTTTGAAAGACCTTCAACACATCTGCCTCTCACTGGAGCTAAGCAAAAGGCAATATTATTTTCCTAAGCAGCCCCCAAACTGTGAATATAAAAGCATACAAATTCAACACCCACAAAAAAGAGGAATAAGATAATAACCCTGGACAATGAGAAAATTACACAAGTTCACTTTCCATGTCAGTATGCATTTCCCTTTAAGAATTTCCATTTCCCTTTAAGCAATTCTATTATTCACACATAGCATTTCTAATCATTCTTTCAAGTGTTTCTATGTAACTTATCAGGGTTTAATGAATGCCAGAATAAGCACTAGAGGGAAAATCCACATAACTGGACAGTAACCCAAAGGTTTTAACAAGACCTCTACATTTTTCTTTTTTAATATAATCTTTATTCAAGCATTTTCTGCTTTGATCAGAAAGATGGCTTTTTTATTGGTATTATTATTGACTTTTTCCCACCCACCCTCTTCCATAATCCACCATCCCATAACTTTTGAGCCCTCCAGGGTTGCAGTGAAGAGTTATTAGTTGCGAAGGGCTTCTTTGCAAACATAATGTCCAAGTAAAATCGGACAAAGTAAACGAGTTACCTTCTATACTGCCTTCTACTGAATCAGGCCCCACACTCACTTTGCAGAGAAAACAGTAAAAAAAAATAATCTTCAAACATCCAACATCGACACATGAATATGATAAAGAACAAAAGCGACTTGTTCGGTCTGACAGCCCAAGTATTGTGTGCTAATAATAAGTATTCTTTGCTAATAATAATTCCTAATGATCACCTTGTGCCTAGAAGTTGTTCACACAAATGCTGGGACACCTTGTCAGTGGAGGTTAGAATGATTAAAAGAGTGGATGAGACAAGATACATCAATGAGCATCACAGGAGTTGGACCTACTTTCAGGTCAAACTGTGCTTGAATGGTTGTTTTGGAAGACATGGAGAAGAGAGGAAAAAATGTCAGTCTATAAATGCTTAATAGTCTTCCCAGAGCAACCTCCACCTTTGACAAGCCAATAGAAACACACTTAACCTTGGGTTTTAGGCTGGTGGTGGAGTTCTGTAGGACTCCTGTTTGCACGACACTCCTGTGGACACTGCACTTGTGCTTGAGCTCTGGTTGGTTTTGGGTTCTTTTGTCAGGAGTGCTATACAGGTAAAGGTAAAATCAGATCTTTTGTCCAGAGAGCTTCAGGTTTTGCAGGATCAAGGGGTGGGTTTTTTTGGTTGTGTGGTCACTGACTTCCATTGGGATTCCTTTTTTAATTTGACACAAACTTTAGTGACTGAGGAGGTTTGACTCTTTGGACTCTAGAGAAAGCAAGTTCCCCTCTCCGCTCAATGGTCCAAACCAGACACCTGAAGTAGACTGCACAGGGACCTGGACAAAACAGTTTCTTTAAAGCTGACTTAGATGCTTACACTGTGGTTTTTAACGGTTAAGGGAGACATCACATAATTTTTCTGCAACAAAAAAATTACTTTTATTGGTTTCTACTTAAACCTTTAATAGTTTATAATAATAACATGTACCAAGTAGAGTCAGAGGGCTGGAAAAGTCCTCAACATGTGACACAGACTATTCTGCCCACAGCAAGCTAAGCTCTACCTGGTTTCAGTTCTGACAGGACCTGCTGTTGTTTTACTTCTTAGCTCCTTCTCCAGAGGTGGAAATAAGGCAGATGTGCCCGTGTCCTAAGGCACAGAGACCAGACCACATTACAGCTCCTACATGAGGCATGCTTTTACTGTGGTCACTCCTCAGAGTGAGACGTGAACAGAAAGTTTTAAGTAATTTATCACAGTGCACTACATCAGTAGCAGAGGTCCAACAAATCTCCTCAGCTGTTAGGGAAACTATTTTTTACCAAACACCTCCTTCAGTCAGATGAGTATTTATCCAATGGAGCTGTACCATCTACTTCCTTCCTATTTATTTTTGGTACAACCTTGAACCCAGCTGTTACCTTTGATCAGCTACTGCTGTAATCTCCTATCAGTCCCAGAGGGGAGGAAAAATAATGTCCTTGCAACATGGACCTTATGGGAATTAAACTTAATTTTCAGTCCAGTGACTGCTGCATTTTCGTGAGCTTGAGAAGAAAACAATGAGGCAGACTCACTCTAGTTTTGCAATGTGCTTATTAATTTCAAAAAACCACCGCAGGAACAAAGTTTATTAGTGAGTAGGAGGATGTTTCAGGAACAGAGCCCGACTGAAAATAATCAGCTCCCTTTAATTAATTGCATACAGTTTTATTGCATAACTGATGGTTTTGAACCTTGGCCAATTAGCTTGTCAAACACAGAAGTTGAATTCTCTATTGGTCTCTCAAGTAAGGACTATGCCAAAGTTTTAATGCAACTTGCCTTGTCCAAGCAACCAGAAAATAGGGCCTCTTGAAACTGAAGTTAGTGGGTAGTTACCCAGAACTATAAAAAAGTAGAAAAAAATAAAGGAAGAAACCAAGGACACAGAAATCCCAAGTGGGGCCAGTATCAGACTCAGGTCCATGACCCCTATTCTGGGGTAGATTATATCTGCAAGGTTACCTGTCTTGACAACCTGTTTTCTAAGACAGGTTGAGGTGCTATTGCCAATTTAATGTACTTACAGCATGAAGCAAAAAAGAAACTTTTTTTTGAAAAGTTGTTCCAGAGCACCTTGTGATGCTTTGGAGTGCAAGCTGCCTCTCCACCTGTGGGACTTCTCCCAGCACTCAGAATGCAGGATAATTCCTCCCAGAATGCAGGATAATGTTATAATCATATATATTTATATATTTGTATGTTAAAACTAATAAAAAGTTAATAACTATGTTCTTGGCATGATCTTAGACTGAGTAATTATCCAAAATGCAAATATTTATTTTCCAGTTTCTTAAATGCAATGCCAGTGAATTGACTATTTTTCCAAAGCACTGACTTGATTCTTTGTAAATGAATTAGGAAATCCACATGTTCTTTTCAACAAATTGTCTTAAATAATAATTATATTAATACTCAAGTCACCTGTCCTGAGCACCTCAAGGTGCTCACTGTGTCAATCACATGTGCTTTGAACTTAGAATCATAGAAACCTGCAAACCTAGAATGGTTTGGGTTGGAAAGGACCTCAAAGCCCACCTAGTCCCACACTTTTCTATGGTCAGGGATACCCTCTTCTAGCACAGAGTGCCCACAGCCCCATCCAGCCTGGCCTTGAACCCTGCCAGGGATCTCAGGGCAGCCACAGCTTCTTTGGGCAACTTGTTGTCAGGGCTTCAGCACCCTCCACACCAGAAAAATGAGTAGTGTTAGCATGAGATCTCACACATTGGCTCATGATCACCCACAGCCTTTAACTACTACATCATTACCCAGAGCAGTTTTGGTCCCTGCAACTAGCACTCACCAGCACCATGCTCAGGTATGGCTGGATCTAGGCAAGAAGTTAAATCCTATGGGGACAGGGACATGGTCATAGGCAAACGGTTTGGTTTAGAAGAGTTGTTTAAAGTTGCTCTATTACTCAAATGGGTTTCAGTTATCACCTGTCCTGCAAGACCTTCCTTTCTTCTCCTCCAGTCCTTATTCATCCCACACATTTCAGTTTCCCCAGTAGATAAAACAAAGCTCTTGTATACAAACATGTGGTAATACACAGTCATCTCCAGAACAATGACATTTTGGACCAAATGAGTTGAAACCACTCACTTGTTACTGTGATCATATATTGCAAGACTCTGTCAAAACCTAAAAGAACAAATAGGAGAGCAAGGCAAACTAAGGTCATACAGGCAGTCATCTAAGTGCTGCCCTGTGTTAGTAATGCCACATGGACACTGTTAATTACTGCTATGTCATTTTTCCCAGCGCTTCATAGGAGCCTCAAACCAGTTTGGGATCACATCATATCAGATGCTACATAGACACTTCCTTAGTCCCAACACTAGAATGGCAAGAGCCATCACAACCCAATAAGTGGAGGAAAAGAAAGAATTACCCTCATTTCACGGGATAATCAAATGACTTCAAACTCACAGGAGAGGTTTTTTAGCAGAGTTCTGTGATGAACCTGCCAAACAATTCTGCAGCAGCAGCCCACACCTCCCTGCCACTCTTCACAATAAATAAATCAGCCTCATGTGCTGATGGCTGAACCTGCTGGCTCCCATGGCACAAGTCTGACAGTGAAACCTCCAGCGTCGCAAGTTGGACACTTGTATTGCCCTTTAGAGATAGACCTGAGATTGATCAGTTCAAAAGAGAAAGACCATGCCCAACTTGAAATGGAAGCTGTGTAACCACATCAGCATGGAAATGTGCCTATCCTCACCAGTCCTACCCTTCTGTGTCTGTGTGTCAGCTTCTGGTTCAGAGCTGGCTCACATCCCATCATCCTGGACCACAGACTCACAAGCATGAGTTTGTAGGGAAGAGGTCACGTCAACATGGCTAAGGTACAATGCTCCCCACAAGAACTTGCCTTTCAGTTCCGTTTTTACATCACTGTCTTCAAGTCACAAGGCAATATTTTCTCTGCTTTTCTCATAGTTCTTTTACAGCACTGAACCAGCGTGGAAAAATTAAAGATGCTTTATCTGAAACATCCATGAAGGAAATCCTGTGTCTCTGATGAACCTGACTTCCTCAATTTCCTGTTTGCTGCACAGCTGTCTGCATTGGATGGGTCTCAGGGACATTTTTTTGGACATATTTGTCTACCTCAGTTGGGAGCCAGTCTCCTTGAGTTAGAACATAAGGGTCTATAATCTTTAAAAAAAAAAAAAAAATCACAGTTAAAACAGAAAGAATGAAAAGAAAACAAACCAATAAAGAATCTATCCTGTCATAACATTTGAGGTTCTGGTATTTGCTGACCTTGGAGTTGGTTCAAAATAAATGGAGGAAATGTGTATTTCATTAAATGCTAATATTTGGGAGATAAGAGGGGAAAAAAATGATAAAATGCTTCCAAGCAGAGTTGTGAGGACAGTGCCTGCGTGTGTGTATATAAACACACACTTGCATACACTCAGACATAGAGTCCTGATTCTCTCTAATTCAGAATACTGCTGTATAGGAAGAATTACAGAGAGAAAAAAAAAGAGGACTCATTTTACTTGTTTTCCCAGGCTGTTGCTTTTCATGCGGTTTTTGCACTTATTCTCCATTTCTTTTCAGGATTGAAATTGAATTCTTTCATACAGTGATCTTTTTTTTTCTCTTCTTTTTGTAAACAAGACTCAAACATACTTATAAGTAAACAGTTGCTGAGACATACATAGGCATATAGAAAAATAAAATCACCTCAATCCTACAAAAAGTAAAGGTGCCTTAATAATAAAGCTGGTTAATTAAAATACCACCAGCATGTTCCCAGTTGATTGCATACTTGTCGATGGCTGAACTTTGGGGTCTCTTCTCCTTCCACCACAGATGAGCCTGTGCAATCTGTTGGCTCCTAACCGACCTAGTCTGTAAAGTTTAGGACATAACACATGTTTGCCTCCTAGGGACACAGAGCCTTGGGCAGCAACAAGGGTCATGAAGTGCCCAGAATTCTTTTGTTAATTAGCGGATGCGATGCAAAGGAACTGGAACATGGAGTGGATTTAAGGCTTAAAATACTCAGGTATTTTGGAGGCAGCTGAAAGGAGAACATTTGATGTCTGTGCTTCAAACAACGCAGCAGAGCAGGAAGTGAAATTTTTCACAAGCAATAGTCAAAGTTTAGATCTTTTCATGAAGTTGAGATCTCTCACATGAGATGATAATGAATCAGTGCAATTCTGACACAGTTATTTGTGGGGACAATGGATAGAAATCGTTTCACTGACCTCAAATCTGTTTCCCTGTTAATCTCCAATCTTTACTGCATGCCTATAGGTTCTAGAGTTTAGATTTGTTTTCTAGGTTACACCAAAAGAAAGTGCTTTATTTTGCTCCTTGCAGCTGCATCATGTCTCAGCAATCTTGCAGGCAAAATCTTACTCCAGGCATTAACTTATCATGGGCAAAGAAAGTCATCTAATGTAGCAAATAACATAAAAGTACAGATTTTTTTTTTTTTTAAAAGTAAAAGTGACTGAAAATCAGGGAACATGATGATGGAACATGTTACAAACAGACTGTCAAAGTGTGGCTTGCATGAAGTTCAGTGGCACGCTTGGATAAAAGCCACTGATCCATTGTAACTTCCTGTTATGTAGACAGCACCTGCCAAGGAACTGATTAAATGCCAAGGTCTAGGTTTCAGACAAGGCTATAAGCCATCAAGGAGAGAGTTTGGTTGCTGACTGGGAATGTGGGCAGATTAAGAGGTTTGGTATTAGGCCCTTGATCTGTGGAATGTGGTAAATTGTAGCAGAAAGGAAGATAAAAGTGACACAGGGGTTTGGTTTGCAGACAGGAGGATCTTGGGAATCCTGTGAGACACAGAAGGCAAGGGGTCCTGGCTTGTGAAGGTAGAAATGTGTGTTGGGGCTAGGGATCTTGGACATGTCAAGAGTAATAAAAAAGTAGAAAAGAAAGGAAGTTGAAGTTGGGGCTCCTGGGGACCACTGACGATGTGCAGACTAAGTTAGTGTCAGGAGATTTTTACTTTTTTGTGCTAGACCTTGGCCTTCATCAGAACTGTCCTTACTTCTACCCCCTCAGGATCTCCCCTCCTTTTGCACAACATGCAACACACAACGCAACGTGCAGGTGTGCTGGCTTTAAGGAGACTTCATCAGTGCGTTGTGTGGAACAAGAGGTACCAAAGCCCTCTCAGTAGCAGACATCCCCAACACATCCTACCCAAGTGGCTCCCCTTATACTGGCCATTATAAACCAGTCGATGCCTCAACTTCAGAAATATTGTCTGCCCAGTAACAACGTCTTACAACATGAATGGAACTCAGCAGCCTAACCCTGCCTAGTCCACCTCTAGACCATGTTCTCAAATACATGTCCGTGCAGTCACTCAATAATACAGAATCATAGAATTGTCTTGGTTGGCAGGGAGTTTTTCAGGTTGGAAAAGACTTTTAAGATCATTGAGTCCAACCATAAACCTAACACTGTCAAGTTCCACTAATCCATGTGTCTGAGAGACACATCTACACATCTCTTAATGCTACAGCAGAGGAGAATCAGGAGTTAAAGAAACCAGTTCCAAGTGAAGTGGAACCAGTGCTTTACTACAGAGCTGTGTCTGGGTTCCCTGGTATACACTGATGTGCAGAAGTTTATCCTTTAGCTGGGGCACAAAGATGGAATTATTCTCCAAACAACATTTTCTGGTATCCAAGAAATGGGTATCAAGGGATGTCCCCTTTTTAGGGAACAGCAGGTTCACTCAAAATAGTTTTCCTTCCAGATCCTGACATCTTAATCTGTAGGGATCTATGATCTTTGAAAGCATATCCATCTAGTACTTTTGATTGAAATTAAAAATGGGTTAAAAACTAACTGTTGAGAAATGGCAGATACATACATATGCACATATACACTGCATGATCAGATAAATTTGATGATTAAAGAAAGCCAACAAAAAACAGAGAGCCATGATGCATTAACAACAATAAATTGACTGTTATTGCCAGGTTAGCTGATAATGTTCTTCTATAAAACTCAGGAGTGGGATCCAACCAGTGTCAATCCAGTAGATCTCTGTGGTGCTTGCAACCTGCTCAACACCCTCTAAAATGGGTAAGAAAGCTGCTTTACTATCCACCCCCTTGATCAGTCCCACAAACAGAGGAAAAGAGGAAAAGAGAGAGATATCCCTTGGTGTTTGTGCCTGCTTCTCTTTCAAATGGAATTAATGGTGGTTTAATGGGGTATGAAAGGATGTTTTACTGGAAACAATGAGGAACAATTGTCTAGCTCACGTTTCATTTCACAGGTCATTATTGCATTAAGAAGTAAATCGACCAAGTCCGGTAAATAACAGTCTGTGTTTCGCCCAGAGCTTCAAACCAACAATCTTAGCAGTCACCAACTAATATCTTTGTCATTTTTAACCCTTGCAGGGATCTGCTGGAGGCTAAACAATTATAGTCTTCACCCACCCCTAGCAGGTAAGCATTATTCATTTTATTCCTCATCCCTTCTTCCTGTAAACCCCACGAGGCTGGGTTTTTGCATTGTTGTTTTGTTTATTAGCCAACCTAGCCAACTGTGTGTCTGGTGGCCTTGAAAAACAACACATATTTTAGTGACTGCTGCAGGCGTCTTTAAACAGGCTGCTTCCTCTGCAAAATTAATTGTTGCAAAATGCAGTGCTTCCCCTGTAAAGCTCTGCAAACTAACACTCAGCAGTTTGGTTGGATTATAGATACGCCTCCAAGATCTGAGGAAAATAATACGGTTATACGTGCAGGATGCAATTCACAATCCTTTTTCTTAATTGCATAAACACAGCCATCTTGTCTCCTTAAGGTAAGAGCCATCAAGCCTTTGAGAGGCTGCATGATGCAGGCTGCTGTCCTGAGCTCCGTCCCTGTCTCACTCTGGAGTTCTGAATTCAGTTCTTCACTTTCCTCTGTTTCTCCTGAAGCCTTCTGGGTTGAGAAGAGCAAGTGCAAGGTCCCACACCTGGGTCAGGGCAATCCTGTCATAATTATAAACTTGGAGATGAAGTGCTAGAGAGCAGCCCTGCAGAGAAGGACTTGGGGGTGCTGGTGGATGAGAAGCTCGACGTGAGCTGACAGTGCCCACTCGCAGCCCAGAAGGCCAACCATATCCTGGGGTGCATCATGAGGAGTGTGGCCAGCAGGTCAAAGGAGGGGATTCTGCCCCTCTACTCCACTCTCCTGAGACCCCACCTGGAGTACTGTGTCCAGCTCTGGAGTGCCCAACATAAGAAAGATATTGAACTGTTGGAGTGAGTCCAGAGGAGGCCACGAAGATGATGAGAGGCCTGGAGCACCTCTGCTACGAAGCCAGGCTGGGAGAGATGGGGTTCTTCAGCCAGGAGAAGAGAAGGCTCAGGGGAGATATCATAGCATCTTTCAGTACCTGAAGAGGCCTACAAGGAAGCTGGGAAGGGACTTTTCAGAAGGGCTTGTAGGGATATGATGAGGGGGGAATAGTTTTAAATTGTAAAGGGGGTAGATTTAGCTTGGATATTCAGAAGAAATTCTTTACTACGAGGGTGGTGAGGCCCTGGCACAGGTTGCCCAGTGAGGTGGTGGATACCCCCTCCTTGGAAGTGTTCAGGGCCAGGTTGGATGGGGCCTTGAGCAGCCTGGTCTAGTGAGAGGTGTCCCTGCCCTTGGCAGGGAGTTGGGACTTGATCATCTTTGAGGTCCCTTCCAACCCAAACTGGTCTTTGACTCTATGATTCTTTGATTATTAATATCAGCAGCATCCTGCAGAAGGTATCAGGAAAATTTCTGGATGGTATTTTGTAGTAATAAAGCCCAACTACTGACTCAGATCTGCTGGCATCACTGAAGTAGGAATCATAAGTAAGAGTGAAACAGTACCTTGGAAGAAAAGGCATGGTGTCTGAGCTGCTGAGCTTTGAGGAGAGGTCACAGGTAGGACACCTGCCTTGGTTTAGGTTCCCTGGTCCTGTAAAGTCTTCTCAGACCCTGTACACCGTTTCCCACAGGACTGAAATCTCCACTTACATATTACTCCAGATTTCAAGCAAATTAGCATTCCACAAGGATAGACAGACTGGCTGAGAGGATCCAAGTGCATGGGTTGGGAGAGAATATCTCTGCAGTAATTACCTCCCTAGCAGTCACTCTTCATCTTCATCAGCAGTATTTAGAAACTCCTAATTATCAGATCTTCCATCTGCAACACCCCAGCTTTTGGACCAATAAATCACTGTCAGACCACAAAGGTTCCTGCAGGCCACTGAGCATCCTCACCAAATTTCGAAAGTAAGTCCAGAAAGAGCCTTCTGCAATTTTTTGATCCATCCTTCCCCATTAGCTCTATCTGGATCACCTAAGGATATTTGCATAACGTCCACTCCTAGGGACTCCACAACCCATTCAGGAAAGTTACTCCAGTGTTTCACTGTCTTTATTTTAACTTCTGCTCTCATCTAAAATTACCTTTGCCAAAATTTCAACCCATTGTTTCTGATTCTATAAACTTAAGGGCAAATTTATTTCTCTCTAGTCCACAGCAATCTTCCATATTTTTGAAGGCAGTTCTCAAATCACTCATCCATCTCTTCTCCTCAACACTGAGCCATCCAATTTTGCCAGCCATTCTTCATAGATTCTGTTTTCCAGGTGCCTAACGATTCCTCTCACCTTTAACTGTCAGGCTCCTAAATTAATCCATGAGTGATGTGTGCATCAGGTACTCAGGTTTCATGGACCACCACTGCTTTATAAATCACAACTTAAAAACCACAACCCAGAAAGAGTAGCCTCATCATGTCAATGATAAAAAAGCTTATGTTCATGTCACTGAAAATATTTATACACAAAAAGGTAGAGAGGTGGGAATCAAATCAATAACTAGACTCCTCAGTGAAGGTGATGTGGTGTTTTGGGGGCACTGAGCTATTTTTTAGCTCACAGGGAAATAAATGGTCTCTCTGAGATTTCACAGGCTCTAAAAATGGTGTCATTTTTCTGAAGTAGCTTCTTAAATACACGAGCTCAGTTTTGAAAATGACAAACCTGTTGTTTTATCCTCAGGGATTAAGGCTAAAAGGAGAAGCCAAGAATTTCTGATGGCGATTGTAGGCACAAACTATTAGCTAGCATGTCTTTAAAAAGGATTGCTGTCCTAAGGGCCAAGGCTATCTCACATAGCCTTGGAACTACTTTTTTCCAAATTTCATTATTCCTAATAGATACGTACACATACTTTACTTACCCCATACATCTGGGGGATGACCTGCTGGAGAAGAGCTCAGTGGAGAAGGACCTGGGAGTCCTGGTGGATGACAGGTTGGCCATGAGCCAGCAGTGTGCCTCGGTGGCTAAGAGAGCCAATGGGATCCTGGGGTGCATCCGGAGGAGTGTAGCCAGCAGGTCAAGGGAGGTGATCCTCCCTCTCTACTCTGCCCTGGTCAGGCCCCACCTGGAGTATTGTGTCCAGTGCTGGGCTCCCTGGGATAAAAAGGACAGGGATCTCCTGGAGAGAGTCCAAAGAAGGGCTACGAAGATGATAAAGGGCCTGGAGCATCTCCCCTATGAGGAAAGGCTGAGAAGATTGGGACTGTTCAGCCTTGAGAAGAGAAGACTAAGGGGGGACCTAATTAATGTTTATAATTATCTTAAGCAGGGGATGCAGGGGGAATCAGCCAGCCCCTTTTCAGTGGTCTGTGGAGACAGGACAAGGGGCAATGGCTGCAAGTTGGAGCATAGGAAGTTCCGCACCAACATGGGGAAGAACTTTTACACAGTGAGGGTGACAGAGCACTGGAATAGGCTGCCCAGGGAGGTGGTGGAGTCTCCTTCTCTGGAGATATTCAAGACCCGTCTGGACGCCTATCTCAGTGAAATGTCCTAGGGACCCTGCTTTGGCAGGGGGTTGGACCCGATGATCTCTCGAGGTCCCTTCCAACCCCTACAATTCTATGATTCTATGATTCTATGATTTATGCAGCTGGTGCTGCAGGTGTGTGCTTGCTTAAAAGTACCTGAGAAATTTAGAAAAGAAGTAGAAAGTGTGGTACAAAAGGTGAACTGAATTTACAACAAACAATGCAAAACGGATGGGTTTGCCCAAATTTCTTTGGATTCATCATGAGTAGAGTATTTAACGCTCTCCATGGGAACAAGAAGATAAAGTTTGATAGGCTATACATTTGTACATTTGTGTGTGTATACATATATATGTTTATATATATGCATTTCTCTATACTGATCACATGGACAACAAACAATCCCATTCATCCTACATCCTAACTTCAGAATTGGGGAAACAGCATCCCTGAAAAAGGTAAATAGCCATATACTAGAGGTTGGGATACAGATGAGTTTGAGGGAAAGTGATTTATAGTATTTCAAAATAGAAATGTCACATGGCCACATCAGCCAGAATGCTGACCTAGTTTGCTATATCTGCAACCCTGCTCATTGCTCCATGATTGACCAAACCAAATTATGTGGAGGAGTGTTTTGCCTTGGCAAAGCCATCCCCTAAAGTACAGTTGCATGGCTGCATCCTGATGAACTGTGGGCCTTCTTTCCCAATCTGTGGATTCACTACCCACGGATGTCCCTCACCCTGCCACGCTGCCCTCAGCAAAATGGACCCTTTAGTTTATCAGGTTCAGACACCTCACACCTGATGAGCCAGCACACAGGTATCAAAGATACAAAAATGTCTTATTTTCCCTGTAGCTTACTTTAAAACTTTCTCTCCCATAAGCATCAAAAAAATCCTCCCAACTTTGTTCTTGACTTTGGTCTCAACTTAATTAAGGTCTGCTGAAATCTTTACCAGGGATGCATTTTCAGGAAAATTAAGTAAAAGTTACAGACATTTTCTGATCATATTAGGTTTGGTTTTTATAAAACAATAACTTGCTAACAGCTCTTTTAATGTCCTCCATTTCTACTTTCAACCCATTTTGCATGGGCCATTTATTACAGAGAAAGCAAATTTCTATCTGTGAACAAAAGAAGAAAAGCTTCAGAAAAAAAAAACCAACAATAAATGTTTCAGGCCAATATTGCATCTGTTTCATTCCTTGCAAAGCTACCAAACCTGCACTCTCTTCTCAAACATCTTTAATTACTATACATGATTATGCATAACAGGTGTAGCTAATCCTAGTCCATGGAATATTAAGTATACATGGAGCACTATTTTCACACAGCTTTAGCCCTAAATTATATTGGCAGCCTGTGTGCCAAAATGATACACATCCTCAACTATTACTTGAGAATTTTATTCAGCAATCAAAATTACCAGAAGCAAGAACACTGTACAAAAAGCCTTGATCCACACTGCTGCGAATTTTGGGCTGTTTACATCTAGATCTAATATTTTATCTTATTTCTGATGAATCTTGGCTAACCTGTGCATATGTGTTTATGACATTTAGCCTTAATGCTATGCAATCTTTTGGAGGTTTTTTACAACACCAGGAGGAAAAATCAAGCATTTAAGTGTACATGCAAGTCACTTCAGACAAATATTTGCATATGAAATAGCCTTTTATGACCTAGAAAATATATTGATTACCTCTAGAGAGCAAGAAATACAACTGTAAAAATTTCACCACTTTAGGTTTGTCTGTATTGAAAACAACATAGGAAAATGTAGTTATCTCTTGGTCAGATGGAAAACTTAATCATCCACAACTCATTAATCCTCTCACCAACAGATTCCCACTAAAGCTGACTCATTTTTTTTTAAAAAAGAAAATATTTCTTAAGCTTTAAAAATAACAATAACAACAACAACAGTAATAACAATACAAGAAGTTGGGGATCCTTTTTGTTTAAAACTACAGGCAGAATTTAAATGTTCACTACAGTTCCTAAAAATGCTCCAGGCATGTTTTTTTAATAAAAAAATAGTATGTAAAATACACTTTTGGCTGATTCTAGTTAACGCAACCATACTGTTCAAGCTGCCTAAGCGGGGTGGGGTGCTTTTAGATTAAGAGTCTGGCTGTCAGGGTTTTGGAAGGATATGCATTAATTCAATGACTGACCTTGGGCAAGCCACAAATTCTGTCCTCTGCCTGGAAAACTAGTGTCAAAATATATGCCTGTCCTACGGGGGTATTACAGACCTGAATTTCTCTGATATGTCTACTGTGTCCAAGGAACTTACAAGGAGGTGCCACGTTTTACCAGTGTAAGGTAGAAAATAAATGCAATTATTCATAGGAAAGGCAAGGAGCACATATTAACAACGGGAAGAAAAAGTTGCAGGATAGCTAAATCCTCTAGCCCAGAACTTCATAATTCTTCAGTACATCAGAATTACTCTGATGAATGAAAGTAAGTAGAGCAGGGACTCACTCCGTCAACTACCCTATCAAGTTGCTCCCATGTAAATCTAAGGATCTTTCTTATCTCATTGGAAATCAGCATGGAAGTCATATTGAGAACACTGAATTATAATAGTTTCATGACTCATGGAAAGATTATTCTTCTGGCCAAATTTGAAGCCACACTAAAGGTCATAGAACCATAGAATATCCTGAGTTGGAAAGGACCCATAAGGATCATTGAGTCCAACTCCTAAATGTGAATAATAGGAATGGGAAGGCTTCAGTTTTGGACTTGCACAAGACCACTGGGGACTGGATCCCTGCCTGCATGGATATGAACACTCAAAGACACACAACCTGAGGAATCCAATGCTGTCCGCAATGTCAACCTGCTGTATTACCCTGACATCTGGAATCCTCATTGTCTAATGTTTATCTATAAATTCAGCTGCAATCTTTTGGAATCACTTGGAAAGTAAGAGTCACATTCTCCCCACTAACAAGGGAGAAAAAGAACTCTGGAAGTATAGACACTGGCACACAGGTTTTCTAATGACCATTTGCTTGCTTTATTTCCTTCCCAACATCCCTACTTGTCTGGCTATGGCCCCATATAATATCTATGCTACCAGCCAGGATAAAAGAAGTTAGCAGTTGTTAAGTTACTGATGCTCAGTGCCTGGCTGCATATAGCTAATATCTACTCATTTCTGCTTTTCTTAGTCACTTTCTCAGTACACTGACACTGGCAACAATTTAATATTCAGGTTAGCTTATTTGTCCTCCAGTGATCAATACTGAACCCTGTGCTGTTCAACACCTTAATAAATGATCTGGATGATGGGATTGAAAGCACCCTCACAAAATTTTCTGATGACACTGAATCGGGTGGTGAGGTATACACATCAGAACGGAGAGCCACCTTACAGAGAGACCTGCACAGGCTGGAAGGGTGGGCTAGCAAGAATTCTTTTAAGTTTAACAAAGACAAGTGCAAAATCCTGCAGCTATAACCAAAGAGCTCAGAACAGGCTAGGATCTGTGTGGCTGGGGACCAGCTTTGTGGGCAACCATCTGAACATGTGGTAGCAGTGCAGGGCTGAAGCAACAAAGGCAAGTCAGACCCTGGGTTGCATCCACAGAGGCATTTCTAGCAGACACAAAGACGTGATCATCTCACTCTATTTAGCACTTGTCTGGCTACACCTGGAGTACAGTGTCCAGTTCTGGTTTCAACAGGAAACAGGAGAGGTGCAAGCAGACTGGAGAGGATCCAAAGGAAGGCCACAAAGATGGTTTAAAGGGCTGGAGCACCTACCCTGTGAGGAAAGACTCAAGTAGAAATTTTCTACCTGCAGAAGAGAAGGCTCAGGGACAAGCCCACCCAGTATTCCAGTACTTAAAAAGGAAACTACAAAAAGAAAGCAATCTCTCTCTTCACAGAGAGCTTCATGGAGAAGACAAGGGGAAACAGGTACTATTTTCACCAGGAGATGCCTCATCTCACTGTAAGAAATAATTTCTTTTCAGTGAGAACCATCATTCACTGCGACAACCTCCCCAGGGACATGGCAGTCTCCACTGCTGGAGGTTTTAAAGATGTGATTGGACAGGGCACTAGGTAATCTCATCAAGGCTCCCTTTCTTATGAAAGTTTGGACCAGATGATCTTTTGAGGTCCCTTCTAACCCAGTCTGATTCTATAATTATTCAGCCCAAATTGCTTGAAAAAAATACATCTAGAATACATCTGTTAGCAGGAAGAAAACGTGTGTCTGCAGACTCCAGACTAAAACTTGAAAGACTTTGTTTTTTCTCTTGGACATTGGTGTATCAGCCCACCAAACTTCTGCCCTTAAGGTGTCAATCTCTCTTTGTTCACTAGAGAGGACACTGGAGACACTGGAAGTGGGATCAGATGAATCTTCTATCAATCTCTGGTCATCAACTACATTTCCACCAAGGGAAGACAAAGAACTTCAGTGTCTCAGAGCTAGCACTTTTCAGATTACTCACATAAGGCAGTATGATAACAGAGCCTTATAAATATTGCAGATAGCCAGCAAATGGTTGAAACTTGACCTCCTGAAGGATGCTTATATCAGCTCTCCTTCAAGGAGAAGGGGTTTTAATCCAGACATAGAAATTGTATATAAACTGTTCAGTTATCCTTCATACCTCAGCTAGACACACTCATGTTTATAGTTAATTCTGCTGTACAGCTTCTGATTTGGTTATTTTCTGTATCATGGTACCATTTAGTGCTCCAGGACTAGCCCCAAGCTCTTTTGCAAGAGGTTTGGTATAGAGATGAGTTTTGGGAGCAAAACACTTTTTCATCCAAAAATGGCAGCTCAAAGAAATGAAAATAATTACAGATTCATGTTAAACTCATTAAATTGTTTTGGATAATTTGAAAAATGATACTGTGAAATTTCCTTATAAATTATTTAGGAGGGGTTGGAGAACATTTCATTCTAAATTTTTGCAGCATTGTATTAAATAAAAGAGAGAGCAAGAAGTACCCTCAGATTAAAAAATAATTATGCTTTGTTTGTCTCAAACCCACTTTTGTTGTTGCTCCTTTTTCTTTTAGTAACAATAATAATAACAACAATCTTGGATCTGTTCCCCTCTTTGGTTTTTTGTTTGTTTGTTTGTTTTGTTTTGTTTTCTCTGAATTCTGCAGTTTATCCAGAAAACTAAAACTTAGTTTCCACTTGAACAACTCTGTTTCTACAGAAAGCCACACTAAAAAGACCTTGTCTATGAACCAAAGAGCTAACACAGCAGATAACAGATCAGGCACACAGGAAGAGAAAAGAAATATAAAGTGATTAAATATACAGTGGTAACACTGCTGGGGTGTTAGTGGTTGAACGTGATTCATAATCAGGGAGGAAGAGGTAGAGTAAAACCCAGCGTGTTTGCATCTAGACAACTTATTTATCAGCCCTGTAAGCAGCCAGCCAGAGTGGGATCCTGAGAGGAAAAGCCTTTGCTGGGTACACATTAGATGTTTTGTTTAAAGATTAAGGTTCTTCTCATGTTTAATCAGTTTTAGAGAGGGGTGGAAAGCGGGATTAATTACAGCCTCCTCCGTCAGTCTCCCATACCGCTGGAGTCACAAACGATGCGCCTCTCCAGCAAAATGGCTGCCAGCAGCAGCAGCAGGCACAGAAAACGCTAATTGTAATTAAAGAGTTTATTTGGAATCAGAGAGCAGAGTTTTAATCAGGATGAGAACGGAGCCTTGCTGTGTGAACCTTTGGAAAGTGGTTACCAAGCAGAATGGGCCTGTTTAAACCAGAGAGAGGGGTCTTTAAGCTTCTGGACTGGGATTTTAGTTTGATTATCTCCTCAGTGGGATAGGGATGAAAATCCTCTCTGGGACAATAATTGTTATTATTTTGTGCTTACATAGCATTTACATGGCATGTCTGTCTTAGTGCTCTCAGAGAGCTCTGCAAAAGGCAGGTAAGTTCTGGTCTGGTATTAAAATGAACTAATTAAATGCAAAAAGGGCTAAGGATGCCAGGTGACATGATTCTGCAAGAAGGCAGAGAGGCACCGGTGGACACAGATGTGTGCAATGAGGCATCACGGACTTCCAGGCTATAATTCACTGCATCCATTCTGTAAAGGCATTACACAATCTGGGACCAACACCACCTTAACCCCAGTTACAGGTCCCAGTGAAAGCCTGGGGTAAAATCACATCTCATGGGTCAGATGCCTGCATGACATTGCAAGAGCTCCAGACAGCACAAGGCACTTACCAGCTTGCAGGTAGAACCGTGTCCATTCAAATTCTGACTTAGGGAAAACAGAAACAGGGGGTTCTAGGTCCAGGACACCTCCATCCAAATCCTTGAAAAGGGCCTTCCTTGAGCCTTTGCATGTTTTTTCAGGAAAGATGCTGTCTTCAGAGGTCTGTATGCTGGCAGGTAGGAGGGGTCATGTTATTATGAAGAAGAGAGCAAAGAAAAAATATTGTGCTCTTTGTAATATATTTGCCCTGTCAACACGTCTGCACATACACGTAACATCTTAGTATTTACTGGATCAGCTTACATTCCCAAGAAAAGCAAAAAAAAAGAAAAATAAGTGAAAATTAATGAAACCTAAGCACATCAGTTGAGTTTTGGTATATTCTGAAAAGAAATTCTGTAGCATTGGTTATATTTTGGCATGTTTGTATGCAAACAGACACAAGAACCCAAGCTGACATCCTCTTTCTCCAAACCTTTGCTGGATTTGCACAGAGAAAATACTCTTCTTTCTCATAGAACTTGTATCCCAAAATATCCTCTTCTCTGGAGGTTGCTTGGGCCATTGTGGACCATCATGGTCCTTTGAGCCAGTTATATACAGTTGCAGTTTGTGTGCCTGTGTTTCACAGAATCACAGAAACATAGGGGTTGGAAGGGACCTCCAGAGATCATCGAGTCCAACCCCCTGCCAAAGCAGGGTCCCTAGGACAGGGCACACAGGTCGGCATCCAGACAGGCCTTGAATATCTCCAGTTTCCCTCCTGGCTTTCTTGATTTGAGGAACTGCAGTGTTGCAACCAGCAATATCCATATGCCGTTTTGACCTCTGGAAGATGAAACTTGTAGTTGATGGGTGAAGGGAAAAGGTATATTGGCTGCTATCACACTGAGTGACTGGGGATATCTGCTGCAGCATCCAGTGCTCATATGGCACAGGCATTGGTCTTCACATCTACTAGGTGATGGATTATTTATTTCTTGCTTACAGAACAGAGTGTGTTGCACACAGTGTTTTTGGGGAACCTTCTGAAGGGTGAGAAAATTACGCCTTCCCATGAGCAACTAAGCTTATGCAGAGGAAAGCATGAAGCAAGGTAAAATGGCAGAAAGTATGTGAGAGGGAGTCAGCAGAGAAGACACATCTTAAATAAAAGCTTGGAGACTTCTAGAACAAGCAAGAAGTTTTACAGTCAGGCCACAGAGGGCCCATCCATCCAAGTTAACCAGTTTCAGAACTCACTTTTCCTAGATCAACTGGTACCCCTGTCCTTGTCTGTAGAGTTAAATTCCCTTAGCATTCAAAACAGGATGGCCACATCCAAACTTTATTGGTTAGGAGAAGTCCTTGATGAGCTCCCAAACTATAACATTGTTCGGGTCAATGTTAGTTGGCTCATTGCAAAGCTAAGCCAGTGACCATGCAAAGAGCTGAGCAGTGCTAAAACTACAGTTCTGATGGCAAGAAGAAACAAAATAAAGAGATTTCTTCTAGGAATTCAGAGAAGTTTGTCACAGGTCAAGGAGCCATTTCTAGGGCAGAAGCAAACTTGAAAGAGAAAACACATTCTAAAGGGACACAGTGAATAAGGATTAATTTGTTTATAAACCTGATTTGTTTGTTGTTTTTCTCTCATGCCCAGGTGTTTGGAACTGTGACTGAAAAGATTATTGTCCTAATTTATGTTCCAGTAAGAAAATGGCTTTGGAGATTCAGCCATTTTGGTTGTTTTGATGGGCTTAAAGTGAAGTATATGGGGATCTCACCTCAAAGCGACACCTGAGCCAGGGCTCCATCACCCAGTCACAGGTATCTAGCAGTAAATGATGACTCAACCAGTTCTGTCTCCCAGAAAAGGCATATCTATTTCTTTCTTTCTAATGGCAGGTTCAGATCCCAAGAATAGAATTAAGCCATACTATGAAAATAAGACTAATTAGGTAAGATAGTTTTAGAGTGTTAGTCCAAACTAGAATAAAGTTCTTACTGGATGGCTTGACAATGTACCTCAGCCAACTACATCTGATTTTCAAATAAGTTTATCCAATTTTAGCATCAGTAGAGTCTCAGGAGAAAATTGTAAGTTTAGTGGCTCAAAAGAGCCAGAAAAGCCTATAAATCTCTCTGTAAATCATTAAAGACTGGCTTCTGCAGAAGAAAGTACCTGCAACAGGACAGGTGAGTTGGAGGGGAACTCACCTCACCTGAGACATATTGTGGTGGGTTGACCCTGACTGTAGGCCAGGAGCTCCCCAAAGCTACTCTCTCACTGCTCTTCTCATCAGAACAGGGAGAGAAGATACAACAGAAGGCTCATGGGTTGAGATAAGGACAGGGAAAGATGATTCAGCAATTACTGTCATGAGCAAAACAAACTCAACAAGGAATAAAATTATTCTAACTTAATACTAATCAAACTGGAGTAGGATAATGAGAAATAAAAGCAAATCTTACAACACTCCCCCCCACCCCCGCCTCCTTTTTCCCCAGGCTCAACTCTACACCTGATTTCTCTTCCTCCTCCCCAGCAGCACAGGGGGTTGGGAATGCGGGTGGGGTCAGTTCCTCACATGTTGTCTCAGTCAGTCACTCCTTCCTCCTCAGGGGAGGGCTCCTCATACTCTTCACCAACTGCCCCAGTGTGGGTCCCTTCTATGGGCTGAAGACCTTGAGGTACAGAATGCCTCACTGGGTCACAAGTCCCCCCACCAAACTCGTTCCAGTCTGGGGTCCTCCTCTCTCCACAGGTCCTGCCAGGAGCTTGCTCCAGCATGGGCTTCCTCCGGGGTCACAGCCTACTTCAGGTTACTCCACCTGCTCCAGTGTGGGGTCCTGCACAGGCTGAAGGTGGGTTGTCTGTTCCCCATCATCCTCCATGGGCTGCAGAAGGACAGCTTGACGCACCATGGACTTCTCCAGGGCCTGGTGGGGAATCTTTGCTCTGTTGCCTGAAGCACCTCTTGCCCTGCTTCTTCACTGACCTTGATGTCTGCAGAGTTTCTCACATCTTCTCACTTCTATCTCTGGCTTCAAAAGCTGCTGCTTCCTTTTTTTCCCTTTTTTTTTTTTGTGTTCTTTCTTCTTAAATATGCTACCCCAGAGGTGCTGCCACCATCACCGATTGGCTTGGCCTTGGTCAGCAGTGGGTCCATCCTGGAACTGGCTGGCATTGGGTCTGTTGGACCTGGAGGAAGCTTCTCGCAGCAGCCACACCTGCAGCCCCTCCCTCCTGCTACCAAACCCTTGCCAACCAAACCATCAAGAGATGCAGAGGAGATTTGAGATGAATAATTTCTTAGACAAGGGTCTCTATTGACTACATAATTAGTTCAGTGTCTTCTTTAGATTGCATGCCTAATTTTTGGATGACTGAAGTGTAGTGAGTTGAGTCACTTCACATGCTGAGGATCTTAAGTGCTTTTAACTGCATTTTGACAGTTTAAAGGAAATAGCCAACTGGCCTTATCACTTCTATTACAAGAGGTGATGAGATACAATGACTCATAATCCAGAAAAGTTCATGGAAGCATCTAAAGATTGCTACATGGATACACATTAACTTTTAAAGAAAACTTAGAATTTCTTGGGCCCAGGTTGGAAAACCCGAATTATTGATATTTTGAATGCAGCCAACAGTTATAGGCAGAGAAAAAAAATGGGTCAATGCTTCTGTATCAACACAGCTCAAAGGAGATGGAGAACAAAGCTAGCTCCTCCAATCCTGACAGCTCGTTCAATTCTTGAACATCTCTCAGAAGATCCCAGATTTCAGTTATTTAGATCTACAAGTGGAAGAAGCAAAGTATTTCACGCTCTTACTATATTCCCTAATGTTTTTCTTTCCTCACTTGCTCTAAGGCAATGCTCACCTTCTCTTTGACAGGACACAACCACCAAGATATCCTTTCATGATGCTGAAACTGAAAAATGCAACCACGTCCTGGATCAAGCTTAGCAGTTGCAAATGTGGATAAAATAAATGGGTGCAGATAATGCATAAGGAGCACTGAGAGATGTAGTTACCCTCAGAGGTTTACCTGCCTACCAAGAAAGCATTCAGCAATCCGGGTGCATTCATCATGTCTGAAAAACACCAGCTCCTGCAGTGGGCTGCGTATTCAGCAGCTCACTAATAGCATAATATTGTGGGATGGATACAAGAGGGAAACATAATGGAAGCTGACAAGCTGGACAGGTCTCAGAAATCTACACGCAAACTAATGCCCAGAGCAGAAAGCAAAACTATAGAATAAAATCAAAATTCTGGCAGAAGGCTGGAGGGGTTCTAAACATAGCAGTGTGGGACACCTCCAATTATTTTTGACTGGCAAGTGGAGCCCATGCTGGATTACTTTTTTTGGTACTTCAAGGCTTTCCTGACATAGCCTCTGTATTGTAGTGTTCACTAGTTGTAATAAATAAATAGGCATGTGGTTTCCATTGGATGTGGTGTGTGTTAACCGTTACAACCAGCAGTGACTTAAGGTTAGAGATGGAGCTCTGCCCCTCCCTCCTCTACGTTCCTCCACACGCTGATGATATTCTCCCTGGGCAGGAGCAGTTCTGGCAATCATTTGACATCTCACAGCCTGCCTGGTACTGATCAACATTTGCGATGTGATCTCGCAGGCAAAAATCAAGCTCTGCTTCCCCAACCAAAAGGACATTCCCTGTCTTGGGGTTTTTTTGCTGGAGGTCCTGACATTTTCTGAAGCCTGAGGCTGAGAAGTCAGAGATGCTCAGGATGGACTTTTAATAAATGGGATATGTGAGGCGGCTTGTTTTGCCATACAAATGTCAGAAAAAGGGGAAACCCAACAGGATTGGTCTGGAGATAGACCTTGATGGAATCTGAACCAGATTTTTTAAAAAGGCTCTGAACTAAGTTTAGGGCTTGGGTTTTGTTTGGGGTTTTTTTGTTTTGGTTTGGTTTTTTGTGGGGTTTTTTGGGTTGCTTTTCCCAGATTTGAGGTTTTCTGGTCATGTTTGTTTGATGTCTGAGCTTGTTTATTTTTTGCCAGACAGAAGTACTACAAGAGCAGAGACAGAGTCAAAGAAGGGAACAGCTCTGCAGCTAGACATCCAGTCTAAACTAATTGTTTAAACTCTTTTCAAGACAGTGAAAGACATCTGATACAAACAGGTAAGCATAGTCCCAAAACACCATGTGCTTTTTTTTTTACACAAACAATTGAAAAAGATAGTTCAAAACAAAGCATATTACCTTGTTGGATGAAAGTAGAACTTGCCCTTCTCATTGACATGTAGCATCCTTGATCTCTCCGCTGTGATAAGAGGCATGATGCCTAAATGGTCAGCATTTGACATGATGCAGACATCTCTGTCTTCACTGTAGCAGCTCTTTGTAAAACCAGTAAAGGTGACTTCTGCCAGAGATTAAGAGAAAATCAGGTGAGGAAAAGTGGTTAGAGGAGTGACAGAGCTAGAGAAAGAAAGGCTCTCTTCTATGACACTTCACATGTTAAATTGCTCATATATATTTATACAGACACACAGAAATATACAAGTAATTTTTAAATCAGAGAAATTGCATTAATAACAGATCTTCAGTTGGCTTTAGAATATACCATAGACAAGATGACACATCTATGCCCACAGAAAATGAAATCAAAGGAAATAGTAAGTGAGAAAGAAACAAAGCAAGATTATTAATACATATTAATTTGGATCAGTAAGAACCAGTCTAATGACAACCTTCCTTTAATTGTTTATTCACTTGTAAGCTGTTAATATCAGATGAGCTGGGTCTGGTGACACATGTTTGGCTCTGGCACTGAGCTCCTGTGCAGCTACAAAATCAATAATCTGCCACAAATTTTCTGTGACACTCTTGGGCAAGTCTATTTGTCTTTCTCTGCCTCCCTTATTCTTCAGCAAAAGGAGGATATTTTCTCATGAAAGTAGGTAACAGTGAGGAATAAAGACATGAAAAACTCTCAGGTATTTAGATCCCACCAAGGCCACCAGCTATCTAGGTTCTGCTATATGCAAATATTACTCTGGGGACTGTAAAATTCATTTGAACTGGAGACGTGGGATACGTAACTGACTTTCATCTCTCTTGTGCAATCCCTTATAACAGTAAAAGCCATAACTGTTTCTGTGCAGCTGTAGTCATTATGTTCTATGCAAATTTTATAGGAAGTGTGCTATTCGCTTCTCAAACTCTTTATTTAGCTAGAGGTAACTGTAGATCAGAGAGATGAATCAAGTGGAAAAATAGATAGCACAGAAGGCAGGCATCTTTGAGGTAAAATATGTATATACATTAGCACATGACACTGTAGTAGATTAAGGAAATGAAAAATACAAAATAATTTTTAACTTTTTAAAATTTGAACTGTACTGAACTGAAGAACAATTCTTTTATTAATTCCACTGAGGCTTGGCTTTTCCCACCATATCCATTTGTGGGTGTGGAAAGCTGCAACTCCAATTGGAAAATTTAATTAGTCAAGAAAAACAGTGACAGAATAGACTAGCCAGTGGATGTGGAAGACCAACCTTTGAGCTTCATGAGTCCCAGGACTTTTGGACAGTGCCCAGTTTTGTGCCATGGGTTATCTGGCCTTTTGCTGGGAACAGTGGTAAATGTAGGCCATAAAATCCCAACACGGCCTCTTAGAGGGGAGTATGGTGGTCGATCCTTGGCTGTTAGATCAGCTGAACGAGGCTTGATCCTGTCTCTGATGCAGTCAAAAGTTGAACTTGTTGCAACAATGATTGAGTTTCTAAGTTCTATGAATCTTTTCCCTGTGTGGCATTGCTTGGCATACAGACAGTACACTACTGGCATGAGACCGACAGTGTTGTCCACCAGCACCACATTGTCCACGATGACACTGCTTCCAAGGTGGAACATGACACCATAGTCGTAATTCTTATAGGATAGAAAACCTGTGATTCTAGTGCAGGACTGAAATTCATCTCCCTGGTACAGATGAATACCATGGAGACTTGAATGGACCACATTTTCACTGGAATACTCTCCCTCTGCCAAACACTCTTGGCCCCTGATATGGAAGCCAATTCGCTCAGATCCTGCCACAGCATTGCCATGGAGGAAAACACCAATGGCAAGGTTCACCTTGATGCCAGCAACCCAGTTTAATAAGCCTTCTGGCTGCCTGCTCAGAATAACAAGGTTCCTCATGAGGGAATGATTTTGCCCTTCCAAATCGATGCCAGGTCCAACCGTGTTGAACACCATGTTATCATGCAGCATGATCCCGTTGCTCATGACAGCTTTAATGCCAACTCCACAGCTACCATTAATGCTGGATGACACCACTGAGGACCCTTGAGATATATTCCTGAATTCAATGGCAGAAAGCTGAGGAGGCCCAAAATTCAAAAATTCAATATTTAAGAGTTGGAGGAAACCTGCAAGGAGATAGTTACAGTGAAATGAAAACTTACAAAGTTACTTAAGAACCAGCATGAATAACACCTATCTAAGTAGCATTCAGGCATATAATAGCACTCAATAACTGTCAGGGCATTGCCAGTAATAGGTATTTGTCCATAATTATATATAGAATCATAGAATAATATAATATCCTGAGTTGAAAGGGACCCATAAGGACCATTGAGTCCAACTCTGGCTCCACACAGGCCCAGCCAAGTCAGAGCATGGTACTGAGGGCATCGTCCAAATGCTTCTTGACCTCAGCCCAGCTCGGGGCTGTGACCCCTTCCCTGGGGAGCCTGTGCCAGTGCCCGACCTCCCTCTCAGTACAGAACCTCTTCCTAACATCCAGCCTAAACCTCCCCTGGTGCAGCTTCATGCTGTTCCCTTGGGTTCTATCCCTGGTCCCCTAAGAGAGGAGATGGACACCTGCCCCTTCAGTCCCCCTTGTAAGGAAGCCATGGACCGCCATGAGGTCTCCCCTCAGCCTCCTCTTCTCTGGGCTGAACAATCCCAGGGACTTCAGTCTCTCTTTGTAAGAATTCTCCTCCAGATGCTTCCCCACCCTCATTGCCCTCCTCTGGACACTCTCCAATATGTTCCTCTTGTACTGTGGCATCCAAAACTGCACCCAGAACTTGAGGTGAGGCTGCACCAGAGCAGTGTAGAGCAGGACAATCACCTCCCTGGACCGTAGATATATCTGGTCGGCTGACAATGCCATGCCATAAAGTTACAGTAAACCCCAAGTAACCACAGAACAACCCTTCATAAAATATATTCCATTATTTATGAAATATTATTAGGACTCATTTTTCATACAAGTTGCATAGTCACTTTTTGCTTAGACAGACGGATACATCTGTTGCTAGACAGTCCCTTCTTGGGCAGAACTGGTCTGGTCAATGAGGACAAGTGAATCTAAACTACCTTCAAACTCTGTCCCGTTTGAGTCTGTAAAACGTCCCACCAGCATCTTCCCAGCACATGCTACATCAGACTTGATCTGTACATTGCGTGTTAGGAGTCCAACCTCAGCAGCCAAAGGGATGTGTCTACTGTCTTCTGTGTCATGAGAATGCCCTGGAGAGTTTCAAGAGAGAAAATGTGAGAAGTGTCTATCATACCTATAAACCAGAGCTTTGAGGGACATAAAGCCTGACAGCTTATGTGCAGCTTCTCTGCAGAATCTGCACTGACATTCAGGTGTGTTTTTCCTCCAGCACAATCTACATGCATCAACACAAAAACAGAAAGGCCACCTGCCCATCAAATATTCACCATGCACTTATATTTTACCAACATATTTCATTTTTAGAAAAAGAAGGTGCTAAATCTTTTCCCTGAGGTGTGCAGATGCCAAACCAATGAACAGATTAACACTTCAATTTCCTGAGCTGTATGTGCTGGAGTTATTCTTCAGTACACTGCAGAGTTGGTCTCCATGAATTCTTGTTAGGATCAGACCAATGACAATACTAAAACACAGTTTGCTATAGACCCTCGGTTGCGTGCGTTTTCTAAACAAAGTCTTTCTAAATGAGGCTTTTGAAAGAGTTTCTGCAGATTCTAGTTTTGAATTAATCTCAGGTGACTTCAGATATCTACAGATGTTAGTTATCCAAACTGGTTTTATGTACAATGGAGAGCAATAGGCAGTTCTCCAGTGTAATTTATCTATTTTATACATCTGCTTTAGGGGAAGATGAAATACAAGTGAGCACTATGTATTTTTCTGCTTTGATTATCAAGGGAGCTGAGAGTGCCTAGCTCATGTGTGAACATTTACTGTAGGTATCTACATTAGCCCAGGTGAATCCCAGTATTTATGTAGCTCTTATTTCTCCCATCATTACTGGTTTTTTTCAGCTATAGAATCATAGAATCATAGAATGTGTAAGGTTGGAAGGGACCTTCAGAGGTCATCTAGTCCAACCCCCTGCAGTGAGCAGGAACATCTTCACTAGATCGCATCAATCTATCAAGTCTGACCTATGTCTAACAACTGTTGCAGTAGTCAATGTGTATGTAGTCATTTAATCTCTGGATACACTTACTATACCTACATTAGCTAAGAAATAGGTTAAGAACCTTTTTATCCATCATGCTAACTTCCGTGACTACTAACCTGAATAAAGACTAAGTTAAACAAATATTGCTATACGTGGGAAAAAAACCTGGGTTTGGAGCTTCAGAATTTGACCTGTTAATAAAAGTTATTTTATTTTTTTTAAATACGTGGTATAAATTCACTTTATAGGTCAAAAAAAGAGTTAAATTAATTATCAACAGTTTATTTCTTTGTCCACTTAAATACAGATCCATGTAATCTACACAGGAAATAGATCTATATACAGCTTTTATGTTTATTTCTAGGTCAGATTACAAATACATTAGCTTTATGCCATGGAGTTACACCATGAGTCTAATTATTTTGTAAAAAGGATTTTTGTTTAATCTTCCCATTTTTGGCACAGCACAGAAATTGTGTAAATGGCCTAAAAACTCCCTGCATTTATTTTTGTTTCCTTTAAAACATGTTAATTTGTCTCTCTGTTAACCAGTTCTACTGAAACATGAAACACCAGGAAATTTTCCAAAATTATTCAGCACTAAATTAATTCTATTCCCAGAAACCCATCTGAAAATCAGCTATTGTGTGCATTTTCAAATATCACATTTTCAGTATCAAAACAGCATTAAAAAGTATGGAGAAAGAAATTAAGATACCTCAATAAAGCAGAATTGTTCTTGGTGATATCTGAAATGGAAATTCAATGCTTCAGAGGGAAACTCAAATGGAAGGAGAGATTTCTTACCAATATGCCTGTACAGAAGGCGTTCATTAATTCTTATGTTATGGCCATTGACTTCTTTAAGTGTAACTACTTCAGCTTGGTGGGCTTCATAGGAGGAAGAGCTGATCACAATATCTCCACCATTATTCCAATCTACTTTGTTCTCTACAAAAATCCTGTAACACCAAGACATTAGGTTAATGTCATTACAAGAGTTATGCTCACAGATTTCCTAAAAAATGAACAGTTTTGGCTCAGGATATCTCAGAAAGAATCCACAGGGCAAGCTCTAGAAAACACTCCTTTAGGGTTTTCTGCAAAAACAGATGTCTGAAATATGTGGGAGGAATTTCATCCTTAAAAATCTATTTCACACCATTGCTTAACAGTTCCAGTACAGGGTTGCAAGGGCTCAAGTTAAGTCACCTACCAAAGATGTTTCAGACTATTTCTGGTGACAAGAACATCCTAAATAGCTGAAAGTCAGCTTTGGAAGACAATTAATCTCTCTCTGAATTGCCTAAATGGCAGCTATTGCCATTTTAGAATACCCAGATTATCTAAGATCTACCTAGATACAGTAGGATTTGTTCATGGAGAGTTGCTAGAGACAGAGGTGGAAGCCATGGAGGGGTTTCAAAGGCATCTCAGATGTTGCCAGCAGGTCAAGGGAGGTGATTCTGCCCCTCTACTCTACTCTCATGAGACCCCACCTGGAGTACAGTGTCCAGTTCTGGAGTCCCCAGCATAAGAGGGACATGGAGCTGTTGGAATGGGACCCAGAGAAGGCCATGAGGATGATCAAAGAGCTGGAGCACTTCTGCTATGAAGACAGGCTGAGAGAGTTGGGCTTGTTCAGCATGGAGAAGAGAAGGCTCCGGGGAGATCTTATAGCACCTTCCAGTACCTGAAGGGGCCTACGGGAAAGTTGGGAAGGGACTTTTTAAAAGGGCATGTAGTGATAGGACAAGGGGGAATAGTTTTAAATTGGAAGGGGGTAGATTTAGATTGGCTATTAGGAAGAATTTCTTCATTCTCATGGTGGGGAGGCAGTAGCACAGGTTGCCCAGGGAGGTGGTGGCTGCCCCCTCCCTGGAGGTGTTCAAAGCCAGGTTGGGTGGGTCCATGGTGTGGTCTAGTGAGAGGTGTCCCTGCCCATGGCTGGGGGGTTGGATGATTGATGATCTTTGAGGTCTCTTCCAACCCTAACCATTCTATACTTCTATGATGGTGTGATTCTATGGTTCTATGACTATTTTTGTACTTGAACCCTGCCCTTGGTGGCTGAAAATCCCTCAAGGCTCCAGCACCTACAATTCCACTGGCAGTTTAATGGAAGTTTAAGCATACTTTTGTACATTTCATACAGGCACCTACTTAATTTTGTTTTAATCTGAACTGAAGATGCCTTTTTGCCTTCAAAATTGTATTTGTAGCTCAGGGTTTTTTTAGCTTCACATACAGAAAATAGAAGTGTTTGGTGAAAGAAAAATAAAAAATGATCAATGATTATACATATTTGATAAACTCCCAAAGCTTCTTATTACAGGGTGATTGGTGTTGGCCAGGTGATGATCTATATGCTACAGGTAATTGAGAAATTAGAGCACTGAATTAATCCAGAGAAAGCTTCATTGTGCACTCAAGGGTTATAGAAGTGCAGAGAGAAAGGAAAGTCCTAAAGGGATGTAACTAGCAAGCTAGGGTTTTTTTGCTTAGAGAAAGTACTGGATACCTTCTGAAACAACAGGAAAGTGCTAGTGTGACTGAGAGTTTTGTATTGTTCAAGGATAAATGCAATGTCAAAGAAGAAACAAAACCATACAAAGTAAGGAGAATGGTAGCATATGGTTGGGATTTCTGACAGTCTATATGCAGCCCAGAGTACAAGTTGAATGCTAAGGCCAGTCCCAGGCATACAGTCCAATAGCAATTCACTTCTTGTGGGCTAAAATATAGCTCTCTTGACTCCTGGATTTCAAAGAAGTCTAATAAGAGGAATCAGTAAGCAAAAGAAAGCATGGTTTGTAAAAGACACATCTGAAATTCTACTCTACTGAAATGCTAATTTAGGTTTTCACTGCAACTAAATAAGTACTTCCCCCCACCCTTTTTTATTTGAAAGGATAACTCCTTCCCTAACTCATGTACTGACTCATGCTGGAAAATATAAACAGCAGCTTCTCTCAGTCAGTAAAAACTCCACTTCCTTAAACTTTAATATTCTAGCACGGACTTGAATATTTCCTGTATCTAAATGCATTAGGTCTTAGCTGGCTATTAGTAGACTTTTGATAGCTTTTTGTTTCTTATTTTTCTTTCTTTTAACAATAGAAACAACTGTTTGTCCCATATTTAAGGATGAATGAGCTCCTAATACTTGTATATTAGCACCTCATGATATTTAATATAAAACATCTGGGCAGCAGACCAAGACTATCCTGGATCCATTTCATCTGAGTATTTAACTGTCATGCTTCAGTCAAGAACCTGCTTACTCTGAACTCCCATCCTAATCAGGGAAAGAGAAGCATTTCCAGAGGGTGATTCTAATATTGCAAGGTTTGAATCAGCACCTGGAAGTATCTGCCTCTCTGCTGACTATATGGCAATCCTAAACACTTAATCTAAACTAGACACTCAACTTTGTGAGAACTAAAAAATGATGAATGCTGATCGTGAGGTTTTTGTGCTTCTATTGCCCATGTCTACAATGAGTTTCCAAATAATTCCTTCCCTGGAGTGCTGGGGGAGTTTCCCTTCTATCTAGAGGGGAACTCTTCCAGTGAGTTTTTGTTAAGCCTGACTGATAAAATATTTTACTTTAAATATATCTACTTCAGTTTCAAATTTAAAATTTGGAAGAATTACAGCAAAAGGCAATGCAAATTTTGTGTAAGAGAGAATTAAGAATTCAGAGTTTCCAGGTAGGTGCCTGCCCCATCTGATGGTCAGTGCACTTACAGAGAGATCCTTCTGCAGACACATTCACTGGTTCAGGTGAAAGGTTGACTATCAGGCAATAGACACCCATTCACTTAAGCAGCTGTGACAACTCCATTTAACCTGCCCTAGGTGGTGGTTTTGGCTGAGCCTTCAGACTGAATTAATGAGCCAGTGGTCATAAAGATGAGTCTGATGTGGGGACTGTGCAAGCTTATGGATGGGCAGCCACAGTGGGGAGAGAAGGTAGTATTTCAAAGCTATTTTTGCCAATGTTAGGTGAAAATGTGTCTGTAGAGGGAGAAGGAAGGAAGGAAGGAAGGAAGGAAGGAAGGAAGGAAGGAAGGAAGGAAGGAAGGAAGGAAGGAAGGAAGGAAGGAAGGAAGGAAGGAAGGAAGGAAGGAAGGAAGGAAGGAAGGAAGGAAGGAAGGAAGGAAGGAAGGAAGGAAGGAAGGAAGGAAGGGAGGGAGGGAGGGAGGATGGAAGGAAGGGAGGGAGGGAAGGAGGGAGGGAGGGAGGAAGGAAGGGAGGGAGGGAGGAAGGGGAAGGAAGGGAGGGGAAGGAAGGAAGAGGAAATTTCCGCTTCATTGTTGCTTATCATTAAAATTAATCTAAAAGCAGAATAACGTTCTTGCAAGATGTAACATTATTGTTCTTCTTGTGCCTAGATATAGCTTAAACAAAGCACATTAAAAAAAAAGAAGAGGAATATTAATAGAAGTCATGGGAACAGGAGTCCAAAATTAATGTCTAAAGGCATATTTGGACAAAATACTACCTTTCATTGCCCGGAGCAATGTTAGTCCCCAGACGTGTCCAAGACACTTTAGGATAAGCGCTGTAAATTTGTACCTTTCCATAGACCCCTGAAAAAAACAGAGGCAGAAGTTCAAAAGTTAGGGGAGGGTTTTGAGAAGAATTGATACTTATTACATCTTATTAAAGTTGTAAGGATTGCACATAGCTTCCATTTGAAATACAAAGTGAACTAGAAATTAATCATTAATAAAGTAAAATAACCATCACAAAGGAAAGGCAAGAAAGGTGACTGTACCATAGAATTTTCATTAACCCAAACTGGATTTGAAGACAAATCTTAAAAATCTATATAAGTAAACAAAATAAGTAAAAAATCCAGGCATTAAAGATATAATAAATGACTCCACTATTATTTATATTTCTGATCTGTGAAAAATTCATCATTTTTTTCTGGAAAGGGAATCCAAAACCAGGGGGAAAGCCCAAATTTAGAAACTTTTCATACAGATAGCACGTTCAAGAAGATCACATCTGAAGCAAGAAAAAGATCTGATTTCCTGCACTGAAATAATTCGTTTCAATTTACTGACTTGATCTGAAATCTTTCGGTTTGAATCAGTTCAACATTTATGCTGCATCTCTAATAGAGACACACAGCTTCACTGGAGTTGTGCTTCAAGTATTTAGTGAACCCGTTTTACTGCTTGAACTAGTCTCTTCCATGGACAACTTTTTTGTGACATATTGTGTCACTATAGTCCAAAAGAAGACCATATCAATCATTGGTAATGCAACCCTGATTATCTTACCAAGACAGAAATTCAAAATAACTTCCATGATCTTGCATTTCCTGTGGTTTAAGAGGACAGCATGGGCAGTTGTGAAGTCGCATTTGATCTGTGCTAACCTTGAAACACACCTATATTCTATTCCAGCCCTAAAAACATAGGATGTCAAATTGCTAGTTCCTGTTACACTTCAACTCCTAAGTAATTTAGACTCAAAAAAACCTCCTTAGAATAAATTTCTTCTGTCAGTTAGGTTTCTGTATTGCCTTCCAAACTTTCCCCTTAGTTACCTGTTAGTTCTGTAATTGCATGATCAATGTGTGCAATAATTTCTCAATGTCGGTATCAGAAACAAATCGGGGTTTTATGTTTGTTCCTTTGTTTTTTCTCTGAATTTCATTAATATCCTACAAATACTGATCCAGGCAATTTCTCTTGGTAGCTGCAAGTTTGAATTTCTACTGCCTTACAAAAATTCAGCAATGAACTTTCAGTACTTGAATATTGTTTAAAACACAGACAACCGAAAAGTTAACTTACTTCTTTAACCATAATTATATGAGGAGACCTAGAAGTTAATATAAAACTTCTTTTGTCAATCTTTCATGGGACCAAATGTTTGGAAATATTAAAATGTGTGTATTTGGATGCATTAAGTAAGCTCTTGGATGCAATTCATCATCCTAGCCTATAAACTCAAGGACAATTTGTTTAATCTTAAGAGAGACCAAACTGAGACAAGCTGGCCTCCGGCAATGTGCATTTCTCTTTACTCAACAAGGTCATCTTGGTTTGAATACTCTCATAAAATCATAGAATCCTTAAGGTTGGAAAAGACCTCTAAGATCATCAAGTCCAACCATCAAGTCTAAGCCTCAGCATTGTCAATTCTCTTTTGAAAATCTCAAATCTAGAACCAAGACCAAACCCTTGTACATGTGTGTAAGTCCTTTTAAGTCCTCTCTAGTCTGTTATATAAAGCCCTCAGGCTTTAACACCTGGCTGATCAAATTTTGCATGAACACAATCCACAGAAAATCCAGGAATTGGCTTGGTAAAAGTTAAGAGGTTTAGCTCAAAACATGTGTGTACCTTTGTTAGATGTTTTCCTGTATGACATAGTAACATGCTCAACAGCAGTAGACTTGGCTATTGCCTAAGACTGGTTTCATATGAAAAAGTGAACACATATTTCATACCAATACTCCCTGGTTGGACATTTATTTCCTCCAGACGATCACAGTAAATCCCTTCAGATGCCCGAAGAAGGACCAGCAGTTTTAAATCTCTTTCTAGGGGATGTTGAAAAGAACCTGCAATACAGATGAAACAGCAACAACCCACCACAAAGGTATCAGTGGTTTTTGTAGTGCTGAAAAGGGGGAAAGGAGGGAGGGATGGGGCAGGACTGAATCCAAATTTAAATGTCTAAATGACTGAACTAACATTTCCCCCCTCGGGCCAGTTTTGTCTTTCTATTCCATTACAGTTTCACCAATTTCCATGTAATCACAAATTCTGCAACCAGAATGGGTAAAGTGATCTCTCAGACCAAAGGAAAGATTGAGGGGAAAAGAAAATCCCCAAGAAGTTTTGGTGTGTGCAATGTTGCTCTTATCCTGTGGTGATAAATCTGTACACCAAACCGTATTCCAATTGTAACTTCATTTATTTCACCAAGGGTAGTTTACAGTTTCAGAAGAAAATGGCCCAGCACTGAACAGATACCAAGGAGGAAAAAGTAGGACAGTTTTTGCCCTGGAGAAATATATGCAGAGTCCAGTAAAAGAGTTCAACGTTCCTTTAAAATTAGAGATTAAATCAATTATGCAACAGAAAACTGCAGCAGATGTAGAACTAAAAAATATATACATATCTGTACAAAATTAGCTGGCCTGTCATGTTCTTTTAATATTTAAAAATTACTAGTTTGGAAAACAGAGCTTTGGTATCCTAAAGAAACTTTCCTCCTTAGGAGCACTTATTAATTACGTGAAATCAATAAATAAATTCATTGTTTCCTATCAGTGCCTCACTGCTATCTGTGGATATTTAAATTCTCTGTACAGCTTTTAAATGGGTAAAAGACAAACAGTACAAGACTTGCATGCTCCCAATCTAATACATCTCACACCAGAGAGCTTGTATCTTCTCTGGCAACATGGAGGGAATTCAATTTTACAGTGTCTATCATCCATCCAAACCATCTTTGACTTTTTAGCTTAAGATCCAATAACTTATGGTTTGAAAAGAAGAAAACCAGGAATTGGTCTGTAACAAAATACTACTTCCAGAAAGCCAAGCTAGTGATAAGTGCTTTCACCACCAATGCACTAGGTTAAACAAATATCCACCTAGAGCAGCAGAAGAGTTATGTAGACATTTGTGTCTATTTTTGTACTCGGAGTGATTGTTTTCCTGCTTCACCCTCACAGCAAGTTGTGATTTAAAATCCTCAGCCCGAACATACCTTTCCCAGTCCTCAGGTCAACCTTATCCCCTGGGATGAAGTTATTAACTACACTGAAGATAAAACAGACTCAACAAAAATGTCTGGAGAATTCTACATTGCTGTTACAAAGTTAGTCACAATTACGTTTTCCTAATCATGATGATATTCCCCTAAAATGGGGGATTAACATTACTTATAATTCTGTATTTTCTTACTATTGCTGTTATTATTCTACTGCTGGTTCAAAAGTGTTTATTATTTCTTCTGATTAAGTCAGAAATAGCTATATGATATATCCAACTCTCACCTCAATTTTAAAACAATTCTTAAGTAGGCTTCCAAGCTTAGCAATCACAGCTAAATGCTTGGAAATGTGAATTCTAAAGGCTTGAACCAGAAGCAATTACTCCTTAAAATTAATTAAACCTACATTTAGCATTTTTCTCTTTTTTTTTTTTAATTTTTAATCCTAAAAAGCATGACAAAAGGTTAGAGAATGTTACCGTAATTAAAGAAAAAGCAAACACACAGAACAAAATCATAATCAGAGTGAGAAACAAAGAAGTTATAATAAAACTATTCAGAATAGCTTGTCATCATACTAAATCCTTAGAAAAGAAATCGAAAAATGGGAAGACAATGTTCACAGAAATGCTTCAGTGGCTGAAAACTGTTAATGTCACAAAGAACACAGGAGCTACCCAGGAGCAGAAAATTCGGACTTGTTTTAAGTATTTAGAACAAAATTAATCCTAATACTTCCTTATTTCCATTAACATTTCCATGGTGTTAAATCAGTGGATTTCAGTAACTGGGATTAAAATCTCACAGAAGAGTGGGCTCAGAAACTCTTTGGGCTATTAAAGAGAACTTCTCTTTAAGTTTGGGATCATGGACGATGTCTCAGAGCACATGAAGAAAGCTAATACTGCGCCAATATTTCAAACAAAGATAAAAGTAAGAGCCCCAGGTAATTACAGGCCTGTCAACTTGACACTGATTCTAGGGGAAAAATAAATAAAAATGGAATGTCCAACCCCGAACACAATTAATAAATCATTAAAGGTGGATGATATAATTAATGCCAATCAACCTGGCTTTGTAGAAAAAAGGTCCTGTGAAACTTCCTTGTTATCATCTTCTAATGAGATTACAGGTTTAGTTGATAAAGATAATAGCTTTGATACAGTATAATTGGCTTTTCCAAGGCACTTGACTTAGTAGCACAAAACTTTCTGATTAACAAACTACACTGGTACATCTTGAGGATGGCACTCATTAATTTACAGGCTAACTGACGAGAGTGGGGTAATTGACAAACAGGTCTGGTCTTGCAAGCCCTGTGGTACGCAAAGTTCTGGAGAAGAGAAGGCTCCAGGGTGACCTAATTGTGGCCTATCAATACTTAAAGGGGTCCTACAGGGAAGTGGGAGAGGGGCTGGTCACCAGGGAGTGCAGGGACAGGCCAAGGGCGATGGCTTCAAGCTGAATGAGGATATGATTATGTTAGAGTGAGGAAGGAATTCTGTACTCTGAGGGTGGGGAGACCCTGGCACAGGGTGCCCAGAGAGGTTGTGGAAGCCCCATCCCTGGAGGTGTTCAAGGCCAGGTTGGATGGGGCTTTGGGCAACCTGGTCTAGTGGAGGGGGTCCCTGCCCATGGCAGGGGGTTGAAACTAGATGGGCTTTGAGGTCCCTTCCAATCCAAAGTGCTCTATGATCCTATGATTCAGTGACTAAAGACAGCATATACAGAAAATAGACAGGGCTTCCTCAAGCACACCTTCTTCCAACAGTAAAGTTCATCTAAAATTTTAAGGGTTTGCTCATCTATCCAGATTTAACACATATCTGCAATGTTTCAGAGTTTTTCCACTCTGGATATTGCAGGTATTTCTTCAGTCAGATTGACACAGGTCAAGGTAGCAAGCATGCAGCTTCCCATGAGCTGGTTTGCTGTCCAAGCACTGCACAGTCAGCTTGTGCCATCACTGCCTATCCAATGATACATGACACGTCAAATGGCCTCACTGCAGGTGTGTGGCCTTCTGCAAGGGTTATCTAATGCTGATGTTCCTTCAGGGAGTGCTGGCACTACAATGCATCACAGAATCACAGAATCACAGAATTTTTAAGGTTGGAAAAGACCTAGAAGATCATCCAGTCCAACCATTCACCTATTACTACTAGCATGCACTACACAGTGGGGAAAAAATATATGCTAACTCTATGAATAAGAAACAACTTTTACTCCTAATAAAGGCACCGCTGATTACAAACTTTCTTGAAGAATGGTGAGGTCCAGTTGCCTGGATTGCAACACAGATCTGTTAGTGCAGTGGCTCATCTGATTCACAGTCATTCATGAGGTTGAACCTCTGGAGAGGATAAAGCCCTACGATGCAAATAAAGAACAGAGAGAGAGAGAGGTGTGTTTTTTTCTACCCAGATTTTCACTTGTTCTGGACTGCAGCCTGGATCTAGTTTGTTGTTGAGTTTCAAAAGCATTTTCCATTGTTTTCCTATTTCAGTTTTACTCCAGATGTTCTTCCTGAACAGTTTTTTTGTTGTGTGTTTTTCCATAGCAAACCCCATTCAATTCTTTTCAAGAATAGTGGGTGTTTTGTCCCTTCTAGCCTTTTCTTTCTTTACAACATAACACTCTGCAACAGCTGTTGTATATAAGAGCAAGGAAATTCTCTGAGATAAGATCCCTCTCTTGGCAACAAGACTTTGCTAAGTAACTTGCTGCGACCATCTCCAGTTTTAGCTCTATGTTTCCCAAACTCAGAACTTCTTGAATTCTACCTACTATTTTGAAAATGGTGGTGTACTGCCACCAGAAAGTCTGAAGAGTTCTTTTATTCATGGTCGGTGCACAGCTGGATAGTCACCTAGTGTTGGTTCTCTGTTCCTCAAGGTGTTCAGGCTGCGCTCAGCAAAGAATCCTGTAGAAGCAGCTGTAAAACAATGAGACATCACATGGGTTGCCTCTTACATGTGGTGTAAGAGAGGACAGGCAGCTGTGGAGTAGGAACCAGCAGCCACAAGTGAGAGATGAATGTCCAAGGAATAAGAAGTGAGACATGCAGTGTGGGATTCAGTTGCCTAAATATAGATGTTTAATGCCACCTGAAGAGTCCTCCAAACCCAATTACTGAGGTTGGCAGATAGGATACAGGGATCAATAACAGTACAATGACTTTTTAAGCAGAATCTGGAGGCTTCTGCTTCAGGACACAACTGAGGGTGTCCAAAGTGATGAAAAATCCTTATAGTAGGCATCTGACCACGTTTCTGGGGAGATTCATGCACTTACATTTAGGTTTCATAATCCAGATGTTACCCAGTTCTCTGTCTGTGTGAGCTAACAAGGATCAGACAGTACAGCATAGTTCTGTGCAATATTTTTATCGATGACCTGGATAAAGGGATCGAATATGCCCTCAGTAAATCTGTAGACAACACTAAACTGGGAGGAAGTGTCAATCTGCTTGATGGTGGGGAGTCTCTTCAAAGGGATCTGGACAGGCTGGATTGATGGGCTGAGACCAACAGGATGAGGTTCAACAAGGCCAAATGCAGAGTCCTGTACTTGGGACATAACAACCCCATGCAGCGCTACAGGCTTGGGGGAGACTGGCTGGAGAGCTGTCAGGCAGAGAAGGACCTGGGGGTGTTGGTTGACTGCATTCTGAATATAGGCCAGCAGTGTGCCCAGGTGGCCAAGAAGGCCAACAGCATCCTGGCTTGATCAGAAACAGCACGGCTGACAGGTCCAGGCAAGTGATTGTGCTCCTGTACTGGTGTGGCGTTGGTGAGGCTGCACCTCTAGTTCAGTTTTGGACTCCTCACTACAAGAAAGACATTGAGGTCCTGGAGCGTGTCAAGAGAAGGGCAACCAGGCTGGGGAAGGGGCTGGAGAGCAAATCTTATGAGGAGCAGCTGAGGGAGCTGGGGGTGTTGAGCCTGGAGAAGAGGAGGCTGAGGGGAGACCTTCTCCCCACCTCCACTGCCCTGCCAGGAGGGTGCAGAGAGGTGGGTGCTGGTCTCTTCAGCCAGGGGCCAGGAGCTGGGACAAGGGGCAATGGGCTCAAGCTGTGCCAGGGCAGGGTCAGCTCAGCTGGGAGGGCAAAGTTCTTCCCTGGCAGAGTTGTGGGGCTGTGGCACAGGCTGCCCAGGGAGGGGGCTGAGTCCCCAGCCCTGGGTGTGTTTAACAGCTGGGGAGATGAGGTACTCAGGGATATGGTTTAGCACAGGACAGGAACAGTTGGACTTGATGTTCTCAAAGGTCTTTTCCAACCTTGTGATTCTGTAATTTGCTCTAGATACCAGCAAGACCAGTTCCTTTGACTGCAGTGTCACTGCTGACTCTATTGACTAGATCTCTACTGAAACAGCCAGCTCAGGCTGATGTCCACAGGTTATGCCCAAATTTGGGTGTTTTCAGCATATGAAGCAACTCTCTTCCCTAGACAACAAAGTCAGTTAAAAGAAACCAAGTGGTTTGGAAAGGATAAAGAACAAGCAGACAGAGGCTGAGAGATGAATTCAAGAGGATGCAGATAGTGCAACAAACTTTTCAAACTACTTTTTCTGTAATCAGGGATGAAAATTTTTTCTCAAAACATTCACAATATTTCATCCTCATAAAATCTAAATGGCTGTGCAGGGATCCTATGTGACTGCAAGATGAAACCCAGCACACAGCTACAGAAGATAAGACCCATACAATGCAGGTACTGAAGAAGTTGGAAAAGATAGTTGATTGGTAAAAATCACTTGTGCTCTAATTATAGTTATAAAACTGAGCATTAGTCATCACTAACATAAGTCCATTTCATGAAATACAGTGATTTACCCTTTGGGAAGTCAATATGGGGATCCTTACTAGTACTGAAAAGCAGGAGAGTGAACATATTAGAGCTCCCTTACCACAAGCAAGATAAGAGACATCCGAAATGTCTGTGCATCTCTAGACAATCAAGCCATGAGCTAATGATGACCTTAGGCTTCTTGCCTCAAATGAGTGACATGAGTGACAAGCAGCCATCATGAGATATACAAAAAGAAAAAAAGAATGTGACAAGTTGAGACTAAAAAGAGAAATCCTATCTGGTTAATTACTTAGTGAGTTCTACTATAAAAAGCAAAAATAGTCTGGCAGTCAAGAGCAGCTGAGTACAGTGGAGTTCAGGATGAGTCCAATGGATCAATTTGTGCAAAACGAACTTCAGCATTTTCTGCAGCCTTATCAGGAGCTGAGGCTTTGTTCAGAACAGGGCTATTCCTGTACATATCATCTGTGTATAATGCTGACTTATGAGTTAAAATTAATGGAGCCATCCTAGCACAGAACCAAACAAAAAACCAAACCTCTGAGATATTGAGCTCAACATTTCCTTTCTTAATCTAGCAAAGGTGTGCTAATGATATTTAGCAAGCCACTTAATTCTCTGAACCTCAAGCTCTCCTGATATACACTAGAAAAATAGCTAATTTGCTTTATAGCATGGCAACACAGGGAGGTAGAAATAAATCACAGAATCACAGAATGTTAGGAGTTGGAAGGGACCTTGAAAGATCATCTTGTCCAACTCCCCTGCCAGAGCAGGATCACCCAGACTAAATCACACAGGAACACATCCAGGTGGGTTTGAACGTCTCCAGAGAAGGAGACTCCACAGCCTCTCTGGGCAGTCTGTCCCAGGGCTCTGTCACCCTCACAGGGAAAAAGTTCCTCCTGACATTCCCATGGAACTTCCTCTGCTCCAGCTTGCACCTGTTACCCCTTGTCCAATGGTGTTTCTAAAATGCTGTTGCAAATATCACCACCAAAGAGGAGACTTTGAAAGATTAAGTGAAAGAGAGAAGATTCTTAGGAGTTAGGACTAGTACACAAGAAGTAATCAAAAAGTTTTCTTGGGTCCAACAACACTTATGGACTAGGAAGATCCGGAGAAATAACCATGGGGATAGATCCACACATTTTATTTCTGGGTTGTCTGAAGGCTCCGACAGAGTTCTTGAGGCCCTTTACAGAGTTTCAACCATCTCACATCTCCCAGTGAAACTTTTGATCATAATTCACACTGTGATCATATATTGAAGAGTAAATGGATGACATACACTCCAGGAACAAAGGTGTCCCAAGAATTCTGGTTCCCCAACTCTCACTGAATATTCTTATCCCAGTTTCCCTACAAATTATTGGTTTATTAATATTAATTAAGTTCTGGCTGATGTTTCACAAGCCCTAATTTGACACTGATTTTTTTTTTTTCTGTTATATATTTCCCATCATCAATCAATTCCTATGTACTTCTACTCTTGCTTTAACTCTCTGACTTCCTCCTCCCCCCAGATAAGATGTCAAAGATCTCAAGTGCTCTGAAGGGCATCGAAGTCCAAGATTTCTTTGTAGAACATATTGTTGTTCTCTAGCAGCTTAAGTGAATAAAATATTCTGGCTCTACTAGAAAGTGTTTAGCCCAGGCCACTGACTTAGAAGCAATGGCATGTGACCACAGATTGCTATGCTGAAAACAGCGCATGGACAAGTTACACAACAGGGAGGACCTGGGGATTTGCCTCACATGATGTCAACCTCAGATCCTGCTCAAGCAAAGCTGATGCTGATGTCCACATCTATTAAATCTGTTTACTAAACTGTCTCATTATCTATTTTGTGTCAGGATTTCTTTAGGGTGTGGTAGAGTTGGACAGATGGGCTTCAAAACCTTCCTTCAGGCATGGAACAGTCAGATTGGACAGATGGGCTCCAAGAAGTTACCTTTAGGCCTCGAACACATGGGAAGAGAAAGAGGAAGGAGGGAAAAAAGCACACACTCCCAGTTTTACAAGCAAGCATAGAAGCCAGAGTAAGAGGCGGGAAGCTTGCAGAGTCCCTACTCCCTCTTACCATCTCACAGCTGAACAAGAGCAAGGATACCTCTCCAGAAGATGCTGGGCTATGATTCAACAGCTGCAAATACCTGTTTGGCTTTTAATATCATTACTACTCACAGATGTGCTGGAGGGGAGTTTGTGTAGCAAGAAGTGCCTCAATGTTTTTTAATAAGTGTTTTTAGCAATGAACACATGCTTCTTCTTAAAACCAATATGAAACCACATTTAAACTGCAAAAGAGTGTAAGTTAGAAATGGCTGAGACTCTTTTAAGTATATATATATATATATATATATATATATATATATATATATATTAACCTTCCAGATTAGGTTTTCAAAACCCCTTTTTTCCAAAGAAAAACACAAGGCAGCAAAATAACTCTTTTGGCCAGTACTGTATTAACTAAACAGTCCCTTGAGATTAACAACAAACAAATATTGGAGCAGACTTCCTCAGGAGGTGATTACACAAACAAATTCTCTTTTTAAAGTTCATGAAACCAATCTTGAGAAAGGTCAAGCAGTGATCAACAATGTGATCCCTGCATCCTGAGGATTCCTGTAAGTAAATACAATGCCTGGCTTTAGGAACCTTGATATTTAAAGGGAATTATGTTAGTAATTACTTCTGTATGGAAAAACACTGATCCTGTCCATTGCAAATAATGTGCAACAGCCCCAGTGACATTGGGGACTCTGAAATCACTAGAAATAGAGGCAGTGTGCTACCTCCCTGAAGTCCTGATGCTCATCTGTACAGAAGGATGAGAGGAATAAATGTGCTGAAACCAGCTGTGCCAGTTTCATGCCACAACGGGATTCCCAGGCACTCCAGGGATTCTCCATGACTCTGTTTATGTTGGCTTTATATACTTCTGCGGCACTTAGAATGTGTCTTACTAATGCCCACAGACTCTAGGCACTGCCTGAGCTCTCAGGTAGATGCTGCCTTGAGGAATTACTGTCTCATAAAGCAACCCCACATGAAGTAGGGAGGTTTTTTACACATAGCAGACAAAATCTCAGCCACGATGAAACCAGGAGTTTTGCCTTTCATTTCAGTGGGATGAGGATAGCAGTATTTGTAGTGTATTGCCATTAAATGAACAGGTAAATACTTCCAGTGGATAATTATTGTGTTTAATATGGATCCTGGGCATCCACATTACAGGTAGCCATATAGCTAATCATAGAATGGTCTGGGTTGGAAGGGACCCCAAGGATCATAGGGTTTCAACCCCTCTGTCACCGTCAAGGCCACCAACCCTAATGTGGCATTACAACAGCAAGTATGTTTATGGTAACACCATATAATCTTTCTTCCAACTTCCTCTATCTAACAAGAGCAGAAATAAACCCCAGACATTGATAACAGAGGCTGCTCACTTACCTACTTTCAGCGTACCCCCCAGCACCACAATACAGGCTGCACTCAGGACATTGCTGGAGTTGCTGGGGAACTCCAGGGTCCCCAGGATGTAGAGACCTCTCAGAGAAGGAAGTGCCATATCCACCAAGATGGTATGGTCTGAGAAACAAAGCAGAGAGTTGTTTAGAACGATGGCAGCTTACAAACACTACTTGCAAAAAGTACAGCATGGAGGAGAAAAATGCTGGCTGTGCTTGAGTTTTATTTTATTTAGATTGTTTTCACTTAGAACTGCTGGAGCAGGTCTTGTGTGTTCATGCAGTACCCACAACCAGAGCCTCCTGTACAGCTGAGGCTCCATGGTGTGGCTGTAATGTGAAAAATGAACGATCACATCATATTTACAATAATATTGTTACAAGCTTAAATCTCATCAAATGTTGCTTGAATCTTTAAGAATGTGAAGAGCAGCACATTAGAGATGTCAATCTCACTAGGTGAATCTGCTTTTCATGAAAGCAAATCTTGATCACCCAATGCAATGAAGCTGGACTACATTAAACTGTGTTCAGGCAGAATTTGTCCCTCCTGACACTGGAAAAAACAAGGCTTACAGAACTGAATAAATCCAATGGTGCCAAATAGGTGCTTCATGGCACAGAGAGTCTGCAAGTCCCACCTTGTTAACAGCAGCGATCAGGGTGACAAACTGAAGCCATACACCACAACCCACTGCAGAAGACACCTTGCCCAGGGTCAGTGTAGGGTCCTCTACTTGAGTCACACCAACTCAATGCAATGCTAAAAGGTTGAGGAAGAGTTGGGAAAGCTGCCTGGCAGAAAAGGACCTGGGGTGTTGGCCAACAGCAGGCTGAACATGAGCCAGCAGTGTGTCCAGGTGGCCAAGAAGGCCAATAGCATCCTGGTTGTGGTCAGCAGAACCTTGTACGTGGCCCTGGTGAGGCCACACCTGGAGTGCTGCGTTCAGTTTCGGGATTCTCACTACAAGAGGGACATTGAGGTACTGGAGTATGTCCAAAGACTGGCAACAAAGCTGGTGGAGGGTCTGATGGGAAACAGCTGAGGGAGCTGAGGTTGTTTATTCTGGAAGAGTCTGAGGAGAAACCTTATTGCTCTCTACAACTACCTGAAAGGAAGGTGTAGTGAGGTGGGGGTTAGTCTCTTCTCCCAAGTAACAAGTCATAGAAAAAGAGGAAATGGCCTCAAGTTGTGTCAAGAGAAGTTTAGATTGGATATTAGGAAAAGTTTCTTCACCAAAAGGGTTGTCAATTGCTAGAACAGGCTGCCCAGGGATGTGGTTATGTCACAATGCCTGGAAGTGTTTAAAAGACGTGTAGATGTAACATTTACTTTAGTGGTGGACTTGGCAGTGCTAGGTTAACAGTTGGACTTGATAATCTTAAGGGTCTTTTCCAACTAAATGTTTCTATGATTCACCAATTTTTTATTCACATGACTACTCATTCCCTATTAATGATTCAGTTGCGTGACTAGGGAAGTACCACTCCCTCAGATCCTTAAGGATATTTTTATATTAAGCACATTTTCATATTACACAACAAAGTGGGGACTGTTGTTGATCAAACACGATGAAAACATCACAGCTATCTCCTTAAACTGCAAGTCTACCACCTGTGAAACTTTTAAATACTCCTTAAGCTTTCCAATTAGGACATAAGGAAAGATGTATATGGTGCATCATTTAGAGGTAGCCCACTACATGGAGGTGAATTCCACCCTCCAATGCTCTTTGTTATCACTAGGAACTTTTCAATTGATTGCACTGGAAACCAGCTCAGGTCCTTAAATTGTGGTTTTCAGCTTGGTGTATCTCTGAGTCAGCGGATACCCCTGGAAGAAGGAAGAGCAAGGTAATTGCTTAAGAAAGGTCAATGAGATGATCTAATTGTGACTTCCATAAAATAGCTTGCAGAAAATAAGAATCTTCAACATAATGGCAACTGCCAGATCCTACCAAGAGAATTGCTGTGACTTTTGTTGATGCCATACACATTTTTTGCATGGCACAGATATGCAAAGCAGGAGAGATTAAGGAGCACCCATGTTTTCCAACAGAGTGGTGAGAATGGGAAACTTTAAATTAGAGTTTTGGGGTGAAATATGAGAAAAGCCATGCAGCATCTTTGGAAGCAGATCAGCTGCTTCACGGTTCGGCTCCTGCCTGCAGCCATTGCAATTGCTTTGGATGAAGACACAAATGACTGCTTACTTGGTAGCACAGTGAAAGACCTTTCCCCAAAACACGTAAATAGGGGCTGACTGCAGCCATTTAGGACAAAGGTTTTATAAATTTTCCAAATCGTGTTTGCAGGAAACATAATCACAACCTACACAAAGAAGCAGACTGAAAAAAACCCCAAACCAAACCTGTATACATCTATAATCAGGCTGTCTTTATTAATACCATTTCCTAGTTTTTGAGTCTGGTTTTACTGCCCTGAAGTTTCACAACTTCAAGGGAGAGGAAACTTCTGCATGGTGCAGTGTCCTGGGTCTACCAAAAGATTTACTGGTCTCTTCTATATACATGCTCCTACTCTGTCCCTGTAACTCAATCATCCCACCTCTTCCTTTCCCATTTTTTTTCCTTCTTTCTCTGTGGACATCAGCAAGGGACACCCTGAAAGTCCAGGTTCTCTACTCTTAAAGGCTATGACAAGTAACTGCAGCAACCCATCGTTACTCTGAACGCCTCATCTCAAAAGAAATTTCCTACATTCTTGGGCTGAAATATCTTTCAAGCATGCAAAATTTTCACATTATTCAGATCTAATACTCTCTAGAGAGCAAATGCAATCTTTTATTTTTTCTTTTTTCCCTAAATCTCATACTGTTAGCACTTGATACATTTTTACAGGCATGAAGACGCTCCTGTCTATAATCTCTTTACAGGACAGGTACAGTCCTATGCCCTGCAGAGCTGAGAAGTGAAGGCACACTATGTGAGGATATGAAACAGAGAGAAAAGAATAAGGGGAAAGATGTTGTTAAAATGATATCTCTCAGTCAGAAGGGGAATCTAGTTTGTGAAATCACAGCTCAAGAATGTGGCAAAAAGCTGCAGTTGACAAAGGCCATAAGTATATTCATCAAACACAGACTGAAACATTTTTACAAGGAAAAGAAGGAGTGCTCCTAGGCATACCATTTATATGTCAAGTTTCAGTCTAGAAAAGATATTTTTGCTGACTTGCACATCCTTCTAAAAAAGGTTTTATAAAGGAAATGCTGACTGCTCTGCTAACTATAGCATCATGTATGTGAGCCTTGAAACACAGGAGTGAGAAATTCCCCCACTCAGGGATATCTCTGCAAACCTGTAGTTTCCTCAGTCTAAAAGAACTGCACGCTGGGGTGTGATGCTCGGGGTGTGAAGTCCTCAAAGGGTGAAATGTGGCTCTGTAGAAACAAGAGAACACTCCTTTGAGGGCAAAAGAAGTCCTTTCACACTTGAGAAAACCAAACAGATTCAAAGGAAACTTCCTTACACAGTCCTTGCAGAATGCACACCTTTATGCAGTAGGGGGAGATGATGACTAAGGGGTTAAAATCCTCAACTTTCGGTCACTGAGCTCAAGGGATTTACCTTCAGAGAAAGAGAAACCGGAGTAATTGTTCTCCCACGAAGACATGCCTATAATAGCAAGCAGCCACTTTCAGCAAACCCTGCAAACAGGGCCACGTTTCATTACACACACACTTTCTTTAGACAAAAGCTCACAGGTATGCCAGAGCCTTAATGTTCAGATGTACAACACTGAGAAGTCGCTAATGACTCCGGCAATGACACAAAATGCCTTTGATCAGTTGCATTGCTGTACAGAGCACCATAGCATGCCATTGAATGGAAATCAGGAGCAACAGAAGAGCTATTATATGAGATACAGTACTCCAGCATTCATCTCTTCAAACAGAAGAAGTTCAAAGAAAATCAAAATCAGAAAATGAATAACAGAGTGAATTCCACTAGTGGAAAAAAAAAAAAAGAGGGAAAAAAATAAAAAAGAGAGAGAGAAATTGCCAGAGGCTACATGATATCATATCAATACCCTTCAAAACAGCATTCCATCGCCTGGAATTATAACACGTTCTCCATCCAGCCCGAGTGCGCTGCGTCAGGAGTGTGTCACACTGAAAACCATAAACCAAAGCCCCGAAAATCCGAGGGCTTGAGAAGCTAATGCCGCTGCTGGCCACCAGAATGGCATGACTAAACTCATCCAGCTTGGATTTTCAAGGTGCTGTGGTTGCCTAACGCGTTTGAGAGGTTCTTGGTAGACGGCTGCAGCTCTGGAGGATGAACCTCCAGAGATAAAAGCACAAGTTGTTGCAGCCTGAGCTAAAGATTTCCAGCTGGGGTTGGAAAAGACATCCCTGATAGGGAGCCAGGCTCTAAGGGGACTTGTAAAACATCAGCACTAAAAGTCACTTTAGCGTGAGGGACCCAAGTGAAATTCATTGTTGCACAAAGAAGTCTACAAACTCCTCAAGTCTCACCAATGCTTTCAAAACATGGGAAAAAAATGTAATAACTTAGTACACAGCCCCAGTTTCCAAGCTCTCTAAATGTCAAGCAGGCACTGAGCAGCAACTCAAAAAGCTGGGGCTCAATACTAATATTTTGCTAGTGCAGGTGCTTTTTAACTTTTCAAACTTTCCCTGGGTGCAGCCCAGTTTGTAAAACAAGCAATTATAGCCTTCACTAGGTAAGTTTAGGCAGTGCACTAGCTTTTCAGTCAATTCTGGGAATCCGTGTTTCTTCAGAGGTTTCATCACAAAATCAGACCTGGGCCAAAGTCTTCCCCTGCACCTCACACTAGAAATGAGCACTGGTCACCTATTACTTGGTTTTGTAAGCAAGGTGTTTATAAAAAACTCTTCTTTGGGGTTGAAAAGACTTAAGCTGTAACGCAGAGCATATCAGAAGTAGGCTTTTGGTTTGGCTTTCGGTTTGGCTTTCAACCTGAAAATCATTATGGATGGGTCTCAGAAGAGAACTGTAAGTAACTAAGAGACAACAAAGAATGAGTCACAGTTCAATTTTGTCTCAGAAACTTATTTCAGTGTGTACAGCAGCACAAAGATTAGGTCATTTGCAGAATGTTTGTTCTCATGACAACAAACTCTCATTTTCTGTAGCTATGAGGAGTTACTCTGAGTTTAGCAGGATATGCACAAGCCAGTGGTAATGGGAAGGGAAACATGTATAAAATACCACTATTAAGCATAGTTTTTAAAAATGTCAATTTCCTTTTAGATTCTGGACCCAAACAAGGGGTTTGGGTTGCTTTTTTGTGCCTGGAAACTCATATACACACACTTGTGGCAGCAAAGCAAGGTATGACAAATGGACTGAAAATTCATCTTGCCTAAGTGTATTTTAGGTGCCTGCATTTGAGCAACACATCCCTTATCACAGCAATGATGACTATGACTCCAATTCAAGACCCTGCACCCTGTTGACTCCCACTGCCAGTTAAGTGTTTCAACATCTTCAAGCTAGCAAGAATGAAGAGGGAGAGTAGAAGCAGAGGGAGCATAATCAGAAAACGCAGGCATGCCATAGAGCAGTTCTCTCTCAAAATAGATTGGGTGATATACAGTTTGTGTTCATGTAGAATTTAAGGATAATTTAGGCACTGGAGAGGAGAAATGTCTCTGCTCACCAGCTAAATGAACATACCTACTCTAACTGTAGGAGCCAAGAGATTTTTATCGCTGATAGGAAGAAGACAGTCACAGGTTATGGCTCTCCACCAGTCCTACCTGGCAATGTATTTTCACACAGCACTTTCCTCTTTCCTTTTCCATTCAGTACAGCTCCTCTGAAGAAGAGAGACAAGGTGCAGACAAGGTCCTAAACCTGGGTTGGGGCAATCCTCCTCATCAATACAGGCTGGGAGATGAAGTGGTAGAGAGCAGCCCTGCAGAGAAGGACTTGGGGGTGCTGGTGGATGAGAAACTCAACATGAGCCAACAATGCCCACTCACAGCCCAGAAGGCCAATTGTATCCTGGGCTGCATCAAAAGGAGTGTGGCCAGCAGGCCAGGAAAGGTGATTCTGCCTCTCTACTCCACTCTTGTGGGACCCCACCTGGAGTACTGTGTCCAGCTCTGGAGTGCCCAACATAAGAGGGACATGAAACTGTTGGAATACATCCCAAAGAGGGCCTTGAAGATGACTGGAGGGCTGGAGCAGCTCTCCTATGAAGACAGGCTGAGAGAGTTGGGCTTGTTCAGCCTGGAGAAGAGAAGGCACCAGGGAGATCTTATCGCAGCCTTCCAGTGCATGAAGGGGCCTACAGGGAAGCTGGGAAGGGACTTTTAGGAGGGCATGAAGTGATAGGATGAAGAGGAATGGTTTTAAATTGGAAGGGGGTAGATTTATATTGGATGTTAGGAAGAAATTCTTCACTCTGAGGGAGGTGAGGCCCTGGCACAGGCTGCCCAGGGAGGTGGTGGCTGCCCTCTCCCTGGAGGTGTTCAGGGCCGGGTTGGATGGGGCTGTGAGCACCTGGTCTAGTGGAGGGTGCCCCTGCCCATGGCAGAGGGTTGGAACTTGATGATCTTTAAGGTCCCTCCCAACCCAAAGCATTCTGTGATTCTATGAATATTGTACACTTCAGAGGACCCCACTCTAAGTACCTGAACATGGCAATTCAGAACAGAGAACTCCCAGTGTCCCATCCTGCTCAGGCACCAATTTGGCATTCTGGTTTTGAGCAACCTGTATTATCCTGCCCCCTCAATTCCTCATAGGCAGAGAACATTCCTGTGCATGGTAAAGCACAGATTACAGCTAGCAGTCCAATCCTTACTCTGCTGCCTCCTAACCAGTACCTCCAGTATGCTAGAGAGCATCCCTACACCACCCTGTGGCACAGTGCAGACATTCCCCAGTTAAGCTGACCAAAACAGCACTGTTATGAATTCAGGAGATGTTAGATCTGACCCCAAAGAACTGCGGTCATGCTGCACAGCACCAGACCTGAGCTAATGAGCTTTGCCTCTCAAGAGAGCTAATTAGTTCTGGTATACCAGTATGCTGATACAGCGGTATTGTTTCCAGTCCTAGAACTAGATCAGTTGGGCTGGGCTGTGGGCAGCAACATGCAATGCTCCAGGCATGGCTTTAGTCATGAAAGGTCTTGTGCCATGTGACAAAAGCCAAGTTCAGTATCTCACTTGACAGCTAAGCTGAGTTATCTTATCAAGAGGATTATGCTCATCTTTGCAGGAAGCACAGAGGAGTTTTATTCATAGGTAAATTTGTGATGCACCAAAGGACCTTCACAATCTCAGCATTCAGCTTCCACTCTATTCTAAACAACAGAACTCAAACTCCTGAGCCAAACCCTGGTTATTTATTTATTTTTCACTTTCTGCTGCTATATAAATTATATTTTACCTCTTGATCACATTCTCCATAATTAACTCACTGTGAGTGTGGAGGCCTTCACTACCAATGGCACCCTTGTGCCTCTTCACATCTGCAAGAAACACATGGTTTTGAAGACTGAAATCTAGTCTTGTCATGGGTTGATATTGGTGAACTGGTTACAGTGTGGTAAACATTAAGTCATAGAATCATAGAATTGTCTTGGTTGGAAGAGACCCTTTAGATCATCAAGTCCAACCATCACCCTAACCTGCCATCCACCACTTTTCCATATCCCTCAGCACCACATCTAACTGTCTTTTAAATACCTCCAAGGATGGAGACTCTACTACTTCCTCAGGCAGCCTGTTCCCACACCTAACAACCTTCTCTGTGAAGAAGTTTTTCCTAATATCCAAACTAAACCTCCCCTGGCATGACTTGAGACCTATCATTTCCTCTTGTTCTATCACTTGTCACTAGGGAGAAAAGGTCAGCCCTCACCTCTCCACAACCTCCTTTCAGGTAGTTGTAGAGAGCAATTAGATCTCCCCTCAACCTCCTCTTCTCCAGGCTAAGCAACCCCAGTTCCCTCAGCTGCTCCTCATAACATTTATTCACCAAGTCAAAACAAACAATCTGGTGTTGCCTCTGGCTGCATTCTTGGAGAGCTGTGAAGGACAAAACACAGATGCAAAAATATGACCACAGAAAGAGGATCCAAAAGCGTGCAAAACACATGGGAAATGCCCCACTGTTTAATGCCTTCTCTGCTAGCTGTAATGACAAGGACCAGGTTAAGATACCTAAACATATGTACTCACTGTTACTTTAGATGCACATAGGACACAGGACCTACAGAAGGAAAACCAAACCTCTGGAGGAACATTTCTGTGCTTTCTCTGGCCTCTGAACTCACAAACACTTAATGACATTTAGGCATGATAGCTAGTAAGGTGGCAGAACTGAAAAAAAACCCTACACTGTGCTTGTTTGATAGGAACTAGGGACCTGATCCAAAAATAGAAATTATCCACTCTTAGGCTTAAATAAGTTCCCTCCCAGAAAGAGAAGCATAATTTCAAACATTTTTTTTTAACAATTGTCAGAAAACTGAAGAATAAACTAAATATTCATTGAAGGTTGAACATAATTCTTATTTTAATCTGAAATTATATATATAAATATTACTTACAATGACACAGGACAGAGAAGTTCCTAGCTAAGACTGAGTGCCCATGCCCAAATGCCAACAGAAACTTCCTTCCACAAAGACCTCATAACCCATAACCAGGTGCAAGAGGAAGAGACGTGGAGCAGTGTTATCCCTATTCCCAGAAACAGAGCTGTGGTAGGCAGAGATTCTTATCTTGTTTCAAAGAAATGAGGAGGAGCCACCACCAGGTCACAGAGCATTTCAGACACATACCACACAGTATTCATAATGCAATAATTATGTCTGGAAAGGACCACAGCAGATCATCTAGTCCAACTTCCTGATCAGAGCAGGGTCAACTATTAGGTAAAAAGGTTATCACAAGTTTTCTCCTCCAGATTTCCTTGCAAGTTGATGAATATTTTTGCAAGAGTTTCAAAGCTTGTTCATGTAATAAGGTTATAAACCGAGCTGGGATTTAGCTGTAACTCAAGTCTGAGGTTGAAACGCAGGCATAAGCTTAACCATCTAGGAGGCATCCACGGCAAGTGGGTTGGGAGATTATCATTGACAGTGGGAATTGCAGCAGGAAAATAAAATGGAAAGTGGTATAATTGTGGAAATTTAAAATATGCTTCCTGCACAAAACAGAGAGGTGGGTCAAGAGATAAGCTCTTTCTGAGATATGATTTTGGGACTTGCAAATTTTCAGCTCTGGAAGTAGTATCCCTGTATATAATTCAGTTGAAAATTCAGGATGAGTAAGTAAGTATGTGTGTGTTCATGTGTATGTGTAAATGTAAAAGGATGATTGTTCTGCTCCAAACATCACGCTTCCATACTGTAGCAAAGATTTCAATGTGATGAGGAAATGTGGGGTCCTGCCACCCTGGAATAGACACTAGTGTCAAGGAAACCACGTTCCAACATAAGTACATAACCTAATGTAAACAGACCCCAGCACCCCACAGAAATCAAACACTTTTCCTTCCTTACTTACTAGGTAAGATGACGACGTCTTCCCCAGGTCCTGGGATGCTGTGATTGGATCCGCCCCAGCCTTTTCCCACATCATTCCATGTCTCTGGGTGTGACCATTTCAAGACAACATCAGAGGGAACTATGAAACAGGACATACAAAGGCTGAATTATCATTTCCAGTAGCTGGGAGAATTACCATTTATTTGATAGTCAAGCATCTGTGGTATTAACATCCTCCTTTTTGTCACTGATGAAGCAACACTAACTGCTCTTTGTATCTTCCGTGGTTAAAGGAAGCTGGCTGATGGGAAAAAGTTCTCTCCCAGGAGCCTGTTTTCAAAGTTAAAGGACAAGGAGATACAGAAAAAACAGGTTTAAATTCTTTGGGACTCATCAAAAGGAAAGCAAATCTTGAGGTTTGTCGTACGTAGCTTATGATTCGCCTTGTGAATTTGCTACACAAGCAACTGCTTCATTATCTTAATTCCATCCAAAGCTCTGAGCACTTTGAAAGCAAAATTAAGATGAACAAATTAAAATGAAAGCCAGTCACCTGTGCTTGGATCAAAACAGTAACTAACCCTACCAGAAAGCGCTAGCTCTTCTCACGTATTTTTCTTCTCCTCCAGTGCTCTAGAAAGCAGATTAAATTCCCAGGGTACAGGAATTTCCACACACTTTAAAATGAGTGATCAGTTCTTGGGAGACTGTTAGTCCTTAGAAAGTCAGGAGATTTCCCATTGCAAGGAGTAATGAAGACCCAGCTTGGAAAACCAGCTTGACTGGGGCACATGGCAACTCCTGCTCTTTCCACAAAGATTTGGTTTTCAGCTCAATCCGAAAGGAAACTTCTGAGCCTAAGCATCAGGAGAACTGGGAAAAATTAAGTTCCCAAAATGTAGGTGCTTAACTTACACCTATATTTTAGACAGGTATTGAGCCAGTCTTTGGTGTATTAATTGACACCATTAAGCTTGCTCTGCCATCAAGAGAAGAGGGAAAGCTTCCAGGGGAAATCCTGTATACTAAGTTTAGTAAGCCTTTAACTAACGTAGGCAGGGTCTCCCTCTGGAGGCCTCTGCAAGCACCTTCCTCTGTCCTAACAATGTAAAGGAAAATGTACAGGAAATTCTGGTGCTGCTGTTATTTTGTTTTCTTTTTTTCTTTGGGAGGGCTTCATTAGTATTGAAAATACAGGGGCAAACTCATGCCTAAATATGGGGGGGCTAGACCCTGCTCAAGTAACCCTGTAGAGTAGAAAAACCCTCTGTTGCCAGCAAAGGGAAACACCCAGAATTGAAACCCACGTGGAACCCCTCAAGGCTGGGTCCATCCCTCCACTACCTATTTGTTCAAGGGAAACACTCTGCAAAAAGATCTCTAAACCCTATTGCCACGTAAACAACGATTGTTTTTAGTAGGCAGCAAGGCAGCTATGCAGCTAAGACCAAACTTTGGAGGTGTCCCTTGTCTCTGGTAAATTTTCCATCTGATTCAGCACGTAACTGTGTGGTAATGTCAGACTATTACACTACGATCACTGTGGAGCACTAAAATACACCGCAGCCTTACATTCTCTGTGACCTTTCTGATCTGCTGTGGTATTTCTTAACAAAAGTTTATAGTCTTTTACGCTGTGGAATCGCACATTTATCATCAGCAACAGTAGATATGGTTCAATGAAATGCTTAAATGACCACCGAGAACCCCTGTTGGGTTGATAGATGTATGAAATACTGAAGGGAAAAATCACCACCTAATTCCTGAAAAAGTAGTTAAAAAAAAAAAGAAATGGTGTGACTCCCAAGCCTTTCACACACAGTCTGTCACCTACCTGGGGTAGGTAAAACTACTCTTTCCTTCTCTTTCACCGTGACCTGAATCAAGTCAGCTCCTGTGACTGAACACAGAGAATTTTAGGTAGGTACAGCAAGGCATTATGAATTAAGACACCCTCTCCTCCCCTTCAAAATCACAGAATCACAAGGTTGGAAAAGACCTTTAATAATAATTATAATTAATCAATTGCTACTTATGATTTTCTGACAACATTTTACAATAGTTTGTGGGTTTTTTTAAGAAATACACGTTTTTGGGAGCATTTTTGTCCATTTTTTTACTTTGAGAAAGGACTAAACAAACAGGTTTTAATTTACAGATGCAGAGAGTCTCCTGACAACTCATTAGAAACAGCTAAAAGAAAGCATTCAACAATCAGAAATTCTAGGCTGGAACACAAATCTCATTTATCCCACTATAAATCCACAGCAGTTCCGCTAACACAAGTGATATTACACCATTGAATGCATAATGTATCAACTGGCTCAAACAGCGAATTGCAGCTTTTGTTTTGCAGTTTGGTTCTGATTTTTTTTTCTTTTTTCTCCCTCCCCTCCCTCCCCCCTTGCCCCCAAATCTGGTAGCTGAAAGAGATGCTTTAATTAGTCAGACTTTATAGACTGGAGACAGGGACCCTGTGTTCTCTACTGTGAAAAGAGGTCAGAAGCAATTATCACAGTTGTAACCTTTGTGCCAGTGTGTTGTCAGCAGGAGAAGGGCCAGGATAATGCAAATCAAACTACGAGGAGCGGGAGAAAACTGCTTCAGAGCCAGCTAAAAGGCTACCTCCTCTTCATCTCCAGTGGCATATACAGGCACTTCCTTTCAGTCACCAGACTGGAACAACGATGGGTTAAAATAGAAACACTCCAACAAACAGATAAATCTCCTGTCAACTGCCCAGCCCCTTTCAGTGACCCTCACATCATTGGAAGGTGTTTTTGGGGGGTTAGAAGAGTTGTATAAATGAAGCCATTGTCAGAACTTTCCTCAGCTCCAGAACACGCCAGGAACTTTCCTACACATGTATCTATCCACCGATGGGATTTCATGCCATATTGTAATTTACTTATCTTTAAACAAGTCTCTGTACTTTTAAATTGTGAAAAACGTCCTTCTGCACCCTCCCTCCTTTTCTCCCAGTGCAACTGAGCAAATTTAAAATAACTGAGGTTCATTAATTTTAAGTGTTCAATAAATTAGTATGAATAATCAAAAAACTTGATTCTTTCTGATAATTACTATTTGATGTCAGTTGAAAGCACTCGATTGAGTTAGCAGCATATGCTCCTATGCCAAATGAGGCTTCCATAATTAAATAGAAACTGATTCCATGAGGTTTTTCTCATGTCTGATTAATTAGTAATCAGGTGCCTCAGTCCTGTTCTTCAGTGACACCTTCTTCCCCAACGGTAGCTGTGATCTGATCCATACATCAGCCAAGCCAATCTGCCCCATATATCAGTTGAGCCAGTTGGCCCCAAATCATCACACAGAGTTCAAACTGAAGAGCATCATGTGTTTGGGTGGTCACCAGGCGAAGCTTTGAGGAGAAAGAATGACATGAAGATGCTAAAATAAACTCATTGATGCAGAGCTCATGCTGCTTTTGGACAATACACTTCTGTGGGTACTTCTATGGTTATGGTGGCCTTGCTTTTTACTTCTAGCAGGGCAAATCAGGAGCCAAAGGAGTTACATCAGTCTTAGGAAAAGTGAGAGAATCAAGCCCTGACTCTATCCTTTTTTCATTAAGTATATTTTGTTAGGTGTTCTGGAGGTTTCTTTGCTTAATTTTGCAGGCACTACAGTGCAATAATCTAATTAAGGATGTATTGTTCAGAGAAAAGCCGTTCTAATTAAATCCTGAGGGGACAGAAAACTTGATCAATATGCTGCATAGACCTCATAAAGGGGTTCAGTCCCCTTCCACAGTGAAGAAAGAAACTGTTAAGACTTAACTCAGTACAGTCATGTCCAGAGTCAGGGCAAGGACAAAGTTTCTCATATTTGAAGAATCACCCAACCGCAGAGCATGACAATTCAAACCACTCTAAGCCTTTTGTACCCCCCACACGAGTGCAGGAATTGGGGGGCTGAATTCTCCACAGCCTTGCAACCTGCACAATTATTTATGCTGATGGGGTGTAAAGTAAAATTGTTGTGAATCAGTAGTATTTTGTTGCCATTTCCCACAAATACTCCTGAAAACTGATCAAGGCAGGAGAGAGAGAAGCCTTAGGAATATTCAGAACTGCAGTCACATAGTCACATAGGGCTTCTGGTTGCTCTGCTTTGCTGCTGAGTATGTTATCATTGCTTCTCTACAGGACAGGAAGAGATATGGGCAATACACATGAAGGACGTCATTAGTAAACATTGAATTAAGGTGACTCTTCACAAAATGTGGTTATAAGGCTCCAGGGTTTAGTTGTATAAAACCTTTATAAGGCTCATCAATTTTCTGTCTTATTACAGCTCTTCCTGGATGTTTGCGCTGTGAATCATAAATATAGGCCTTCCTGACCATACTCCTGGTAACTTTCTTCTGGTTCAGGGCTCCTTGAGTGAACATGAAGGAGGAGCAACTTAGTCTTTTATCAGCTTTGCAGTGATGGGGAATTTTGCCCGTGGATATTAGGAAGGGCTGAAACTAGGATAAATGGCTCCAATAGCCTGACTTACAAATAACAAGCAACTCCATGCTATTTAACATCAATTGGACTAACATACATCACAGGAAAATCAAAACTTTTAGACAGCACGATCAACAACACAGTGAGACACACCTCTAGAAACAGGAGAACCTGGGATGGAGTATTTTGTCATCCTCTATGAGGATCTGACACAGGAGGTGCTGAGAAATACGGTATCATGGGGACACTGCAGTGAGGAGACGTAAACAATTACAAAGATATTTGGGCTAATGGACACAGATTCTCCATTGCAGCTGACTAATATTTGCAGGGGCAGAGGTGAGGGCATGAAATTCCTCCTGCAGAGATCATACAGTCAAAAGACCATCCCTGACAGGATCATAGGGACATTTCATAGTCTTATTTCTTTCACTGGTCCAGTCTCTTACTCTCTGCTGCCTTGCCAGAAGAACAGGAGGTCATCTGCCAGGAGAAGGTTGATTCTTCTCTTTGTATCTGTTGTAAAGGGCACCTCTTTGCTAAGAACTGACTTCATATCACAGAGGCCACTGAGTACCCCACATCTGGTCAATGGACCTTCTGAACCAACTAATAGAGGGTGAGTTTTATCTAGCAGGAAGAAAAGACTCATGTCTGTACAACCAGTCCTCTGCTACAAATTAACTCCATTCTTTAGGTGTTTCACTTAGGATTCTCCTTTACCCCTGAGCAATAAGGCTGCAGCAAATATCTTTGTTTATTTATTTTCTGTATTTTAATATTAGAAACAAACATTCTTAAAGGCCTGTTTTTTCCTCCTATAGAAAGCAATTAGAAAACCCCACAGTGTGTGATGGAAGTGAGGTCATTCTTTAGGAATTTAGAAAAGACAGTAAATGTAATCAAATTATTTTTTTTAAGAACTATGGAAATTGTAAACCTGCTTCTGACACAGCAGTAATGTCAGGTTAAGCCTCAGGCCCTCTTAACAACTCACACATGAGTAGCTTGAGCAAAGTCAGCATGATGACCTGTCTCCATAAAAGTTGTGTCTACTGAAAAATGTATTTGGGGTAAATAAGAAGTTTGATAATCCTCCCAGTGATGTTTTCAATAATGTTTGTGTCAAGCACTTAAATTTGACCAAAAAAAAAAAAGCCAAGAGAAATCTGGAGACAGAGTAAGCCAACAGTTTGTTTCATTCCAAAAGAAAATGCTTTAAACACTTAAAAGTGAACAAAAAGGAAACAACTCCGATTTTTAGCCAATTCCAGTATTGCCCAGAGACCTTAACCAAGGAGCAGTGCCACGCTGTGGCACCATATGCTCATATTTGTAACAGACTTAAAAAGCTCATAATGTTATTATTGTAATTTACACAGGATATTTCTCCTAAAAATATCCCAGATGTCCCAGTGTGACATTTCTTTCCACCTCCCTTGTTACAACAAAGGTTGTGGGGTTTTTTGATTCAGCATGGCCACATCATGATAGGACCAGATGACTAAGCCAGAACCCATCAGTGTTTCAGGGAGTCGTGCACCAATTTCAGTGCCCATCAGTGATCTTTGAGGAACACTTCTCTAAAAACTTGGGGTGCCCCAGAAAAAATCAGCAAGGCGCTATGAAGATGAATGATGTCAGAGCAGAGCTACTGATGTAGAAATGACCGGCATGGGATGCCCCAAGCTTCCTCACCTAGCATCCAGCAGGGATGTTGGGGTAATCTATCCTTCAGTACCAATTCCTTCAAAATGGTCTGAAAAGATTATTTTCAAAAGGCCTCGTGGGTTAGTTAACAGGGTTGATGTATGCAGGTAGCAGTAAGTACCTTTGCTAACAGGATTGATGCATCAGTAGCAGGCATCGAAGAAAAAAACTCCCATTACAATCACTTCTCCCCATTCAGCATCCCCTTCATCCCCCCTTGCCAAGGTCTAATTTACAAAACTGCAAGTACGCAAAGCATCAGGGCAACTTAACTCCTCTAATCCCCTCCATACGGTATATTTTCTTGCCTTCTGTGTCAGACAAGACCTTTTTTTCTCCCCCCAAAGATAAACAAACACTTACACAACACTAGGCAATTTCAAAGGGGGTGGAGGGGTGGGCATGGAGAAAACTGCTGGCCAAGGTGGTTTCATTCAGCTGCCCGCTTAGTTTGAATGACACTATCTTCTCAGTGGTGGGGTCTTCCCTCCCCTTCTCTCCCCCTTTTTCCCCCCTATGCGGTCCTGAGCAAAAGGCTGTGTGAATTCAGTCGCCCGCTCGTGAATGAGCTGGCATCTGATACGTATTTACTGACGTTAATTTTGGATGTAACGCACCCCTGCCACGTCCCCACAGTTTGCCCTAAAAGGCTTTCTGGTAGGCACAAAAGCAGAGGGTCAAAAGTAAGTTGACCCCTGCCAGAATGTACAATTATTGGGAAGAGGCGGTACACCAGCAGCTGTCGAAACCCCACCGGCGCGGCGAAGTGCTCCCAAAAGTCAGGGGATGACTAATACGCCCCAGCTCTCCCCTTCGCCCTGCGAGAGCTGGGCTACTTTCTGGGGGAAGAATTATGGCCCTCCCGAGCAGCTGCAATAATTGTCTTCCCATTGTCCCCCGGCCCTCCCTCCGCCACCCCCTACAAGTGGCCATTGTCGCCGTGGAGTCAAGTGATTATATGCTTGGGCTGATGCTGTTTGCGCCCAGCTGCCTGACTGCTGACACACGAGGATGGAAAAGGGGGGACCCGCGTCTGGGAGACGGGACTCCGACATACCAGACCTTTTACATAAGTCAAACAGGAACAAATGACTCTTTATCAGCCCCTTCTCCCTTTGAAGTGGCGGCTGCTTATAGGCCCTTACAGCTTTTCCTCCTTAGCCCAAGCAAACATCCTCCTTTTGATATGCTACATGCTCATTATCTCTGCCCCATTTAATGATTTTTGATTGAAGGGTGGCAGCGCGGTTGCCAAGAGGGTAGTTAAAGAGGCTCCACGCAGTCAGGATGACAAGAAAGGCTTTCCTTGTGCAGCAGCCTAAATTTGGAGTTTCTTAACAGTGTGTTCTTGTTCTTAGCAGCAGATAAGGACTGAGCGTGAAATTCTTAATTAAGCAGTAAATAGAGAGTGGGGTGTCAGCAGATGCAGCCTGTAGCCATGGAGACCAAGTCAGATGGAGGGAGCTGAGACTCAACACCGGCCCCGGGCTCGGGCATGACTGACAGCTGAAGAATCCGACAAAGCCTGTAAACCGGATTAATTAGTTGGCTAATTATTTCATATAGTTAAATGTAAATTTAAAAAATAAATAATAATAACAATAATAAAAAAACCCCCAGCTTGCAGAGTTAGGAGGGAAGTTGTTCTGAATGCTGGACCCTCAAGTATTCTCCTCTCTGGATCAGAGTGTGGACTGGTGAGTTTTTGAGGCCAGAAGGGACTATTGTGGCAGCCTTCTCTGGCCTCCTACAGAGCATGAACCTCGCCTCATGAGGTTTCTAATAGCTTCTCGTGGAGCTGGAGCATATTTCTCTGAAAAGACAGCCAAGCATCTTCTAAGGAGACTGAGTGATGGAAAGTCCACCACATGCCAGGAGTGTGTTCTGATGGCTAATTATCCTCACCCTCTCAGCCTGCACAGTGGAGATTAGGAGAGAAATTAAACGGCACACCAGGGCTAGGAAACTGCTCGCTTTGTTTCAGACTTTTACCCTACCAACAGCATTAAATATTAGGTACCTGACACTGAATTATTGCTCTCACTGCTATAAAAGTCCTTGCTGCAATGTTCACACCATGAATTATACAAGCTAGGGGTTTTCATAAATTTCCCCTCACATACTTTGGATGATTGTTTCTGTATTAAAACGAAAAACAACAAGTTCTCCATATAATCAAAATCGAGATGAAATGAAAGCAAGAGAAGGACAAGAAAGCATCTGTGATGCAAGAGTGACATATACCAGCCAGATCACTTTGTCCCAGTCTTTCCAAGACTGTCATCTCCTCTGTTTTCAACAATACTGAGAGGCCAGGATACAGGTGTCATCTTCTGAGCTTTCCCATGCTCTGCTATGTATGAAAGTGTGATTCAGGATATGCAAACTGAAAAATAATTGACTTTTACATTTGAAAGAACAGATTTACACTGTTAGCAACCTGAAATAATAAAAGCAGATTACTTATGTAATCACTGAATCATAAAATGGCTTTGGTTGGAAAAGAACTCTTAAGACCATTGAGTTCAAACACTAACCTAGCACTGCCAAGTCCGACACTAGACCATGCCCCCAGCACAACATCTTTTAAATACCTCCAGGGATGATGACTCAACCACTTCCCTGGGCAGCTTGTTCCAGCATTTGACAACCTTTTTGGTGAAGAAATTTTTCCTAATACCCAATCTAAACCTCCCCTGGCACAACTTGAGGCCATTTCCTCTGGTCCTATCACTTGTTACTTGGGAGAATATTCCAACCCCCACCTCACTACACCCTCCTTTCAGGTGTAGAGAGCATTAAGGCATCCCCCCAAACTCCTTTTCTCCAGCCTAAGCTGCCCCAGTTCCCTCAGCCACTCCTCATCAGGCTTGTGCTCCAGACCCTTCATCAGCTTCATTGCCTTTCTCTGGATCTGCTCCAGCACCTCAGTGTCCTTCATGTAGCGAGAGACCCAAAACTGAACACAGGACTTGAGGTGCGTTCTCATCAGTGCCAAGTACAGGGGGATGATCACTGCCCTGGTCCTGCTGGCCACACTATTTCTGATACAAGTCAGGATGCTGTTGGCCTTCTTGGCCACTTGAGCACACTGTTGTGACCCAAGTGCAGGACCCAGCACTGAGCCTTGTTGAACCTCATACAGTTGTTCTGGATCCATCAATCCAGCCTGTCCAGATCTCTTTTCAGACCTTTCCTATCCTCAAGCAGATCAACACTCCCACCCAACTTGGTGTCATCTGTAAACTTACTGAGGGTGCACTCAATCCCCTCATCCAGATCGTTAATAGAGATACTAAGGGGAACTGGTCCCAGCACTGAGCCCTGGGGAACACTACTTGTGACCAGATGACAACTTGACTGTGTAAACACTGCTCAGCAATAACAAAAACATCTCTATATTATCAACACTCTTTTCAGCACAAATCCAAAACATAGCCCTGTAGTAGCTACTATGGGGAAATTTAACCAGCACTATATTGCTGGCCAAATTCATGGCACAGCTTTGGCCCAGACAGATGCATTCTCCCAGATGGTGACCATTATGGTTTGGGAGTTACCACAGAACAGGGTCTTTCCTAATTTTAAGCCTGGGTGCATCCAGCCTGGTTTGCAAGATAAAATGTTAAGCTGTGTGGACACAAGCTGTGCAATACTAGTTGGTTGCAGGACCAAAGATGGATGCAGCAAGTGTGACCCTCAGACTGAGGTTAAGGTTTGGGCTTCCCCATTTCTCCTCAAATGTACATTGGCTGATTTTTATTGCTGTCAGAATAAGTAGATTGCCTGCCCTCATTCCAGCTGTGTTTTCCTCTCCACTGTCCCATTGATTGCTCTAGTTGCTCGTTCCTAAATAGATCCTACATGTGAAAGCCATCTCAGCAGTGCAAATCATGAGATCCTCATTAAAACTAAATGGATTAAATCACTGACAAACTTTTCTGTTACTTTGAAAATCAGCATCTTTATACTTTAGCTTTCCTGTATGACAGCCATGAAGGATAACCCCTGCTTCTTAAAGGCACTGCTATTTTCTTGTGATTCCTGGTTGTACTATTGTTAACAGTAACAATGCTTACCATGCCTTTTACATACAGAACATAGATACTCATAGAATCATAGAATCATCAGGGTTGGAAAAGACCTTCAAGATCATCAAGTCCAACTGTTAGCCCTACACCACTGAACCACTAAGCCCTCTCCTGAAGTGCCTCATCTACCTGTTTTTTAAGTACCCCCAAAATATCATTTGCCTAAGAATGGGAATTGCAGAAAAGAAAAAGTCCAAAATTTAAAAGAATAAATGTAGCTTGCATAAATATCAGTAAATATTTGGATTTCTTAACAAACTGCCACCATATTTCATGATCTGGTGTACAAAGTCTACATGCTCAAATGGAAAGATCTATGGCACCTTTGGAAGTTTACAGTTGTAGGAAAAATTCTTGCCCTGTAATTCTGTTGACTTCGGTGGGCTCAGCCTAGACAGATTGCACATGATTTATTAATGATACACGTGATGTGGGACCAGCTGACAACAGAGATCATTAGTGGAATTTAATGCCTTTTCTTCTCCAAAACTCCAACTCAAATTCAGCTAATGGCACACCACCCAGTATTTACGATACATTCCTTTTGTTGAGAGATCAGGCATCTGATAGATCAGATAGAGATGGACCTGTGCATGCATTTACTTATTTAACTGATCTCTTTGAAAGATCTCTCAGTTATTGAAAGGCCACTGAAAGATCGGCTTGTGTCTAAGGCCATATGTAGTCTGGGAGTTTAAATGAAAAGGATGTCAGCTCTGTCACTGTTCTGGAACAAACAGGTACATTGCATCCCAGGTATTGAACTTACTTACCCAAATAGGTTAGCTTCCTCAGTTTGCTGTCAAGGTACCAGTCACAGCTCCTGTGATATCCGTATGAAGGCAGCGATTGGAGTGGTTGTCCTGTCCTCGTCCCACATGACACCACAACCTCAGGATGGGCAGGAAGATCCCTGTGTTCCACCAGCAGGTAATTCCCAGCCATGAAGTTGCTAAATGTCACTGAATACTAGGGAAGATGGAACCAAAATAAACATGCCTGTGTCTGAGATTAGAGCTCCATGGAGTGTGGTATAATGGGGTAAAGAGGATGGTGGTCCTCACAAGCAACATATTCTTTTGCAAAATGTGTATTGGGAACATGTCTTCTGAAAATCATGCTTCAGTATGTCTTAAGGTAGTCAAAATTTTGATGATTCCTAAACACCACACTGAATTTTCATCTAAGATCTCCAAAATAATCCTTGTGTTCCAAGTTACCCCTGTGAGATTCAGGGACTAGGTCATCATTCATCTTATCCAAGCCTTGCCTATAGAGATTTTCTCAATGCACTTGAAACATTTTTCCCTCTCCCTGGTCTCCAAGAAAGATGAAATCATGATTACCTCTGCCAAATACAATTTTGAAATTATAAATATTTCCCATGTTACCTGGAGCTGTTTGCTGACCAAAGGGTTGTCAAATGTCAATGCATAGGTCTCTTTGTCCAAGAGGAGAACCATCCAGCCATACAGGTTTGATAAAGTATCAGGAACATAATTGACTGTGGTCGCCTTATTCCTACTGTCAGTCACAGTTAAATTATAGGGAATGTCTGGAGCCTCTTTTCTGGAGGAAAAAAAAAAGAAATATATAATCACGTTTTTTCATTGAATTCTGTCATTTTAAAATCTATGCAGTTCTGTTAGTTGAATTACAGTAGTATATGCTGACACTCTCTCAGAATGTGACTTCATTTGTGTAGTTCTTTACAAGTATTCTAAGAAACAACCTCTGGCTGAAGTGCCATAAAAAGAGAAAGAGGCAAAGCATGGATGAAAAAAGGCACAGAAGAACAAAGTTTGTACCAAAGCAGAGTAGTGGCAACAGCCAGGGTACCAGCTCCTGCACTGTCAGAGTGTTTCATCATCCACCAAAGTCATGTGCCTCAGGTTCAACTTTTAGGATCTTCATCCTCGTGCAATTTGATAGTTTCCTGATTACTCAGTCACATTTGAGTGGTCAAAAAGGTTCATCGAGGCTGAAGCATGCAGTACAAAGCCAGGGCTGCTGCAGACTGATGAAAGCCATCACAAAATGGGTGAACTTTTAGTACCGCAGTTCTTCTGAGCATCCAAATGAGAACTCGATCCCCTCTTTTCACTAGAACTTTGCACTCCTGATATCTATCTGGTCTAGTCAAGAGAAAAACAACACCTCACTCAACAGATCAAAAGTATTAATGGTACCAGGAGTGGGCATAAACCCTTCAGATTTAATGCCTCTGGACACCTTTCACTACTAAAATAGGAAATAGCACAGTGCATCTGGAGTGGGTATAGCCACCCAACTTGACTTCTCCCCATTAGGTGCAGGAGAATGATCAGAATGCTGTCCAGAATAATGTCTTACTGCTCTGATTGCCAGTTTCCCCAAGATGGAAAGCTGTGTAAGGTAAAATCCAGAGATATAGGATAATCTGCTTTCAGGAACTGCTTTGTTGAAAGCACAAGCTACATGAAGGAAAAGATAAAGCTGAAACGCAGTTAACCCTTTCCATGTTCAAGTATAGGATGCCTATTGTCTCTTTATGTCTGATTGATCAGGGATACCTGATCATAAGCCACTTCTTCAAAACAAAGATCTTGCCTGCAGACCTCAGTACCATGCATTCCTGTAACAGCTCTTGAAACAGATGGAAGCCATGGTTGAAAGCAAAAGTATGCTCTGATTAGCTACACCATGTTACTGCTTCACATCTGGAGCAGCACTGGGAAGGTGTCTTCTCCTAAAGGCAGCAAGGAGCATCAAGCTCCTCCAGAGGATGTCAGATGTGAGGCTAGTTAAAAACTTCTCTGGAACTGATGTTTCTCCATGATCCAAATGAATTTTGGTGACAAGACTTCCACAACAGAAATTGCATTTTGATGTCAAAACTAAGGAAGAATAAATCCTAGAGTTGTCAGGGCCTGGAACAGGCTTCCCAGGGAGGGGGTTGAGTCACCATCCCTGGATGTGTTTAAAAAAGGGTAGATGAGGTACTTAGGAATATGGTTTAGCATAGGTTGGTGTCGTGGTTCCCCCCGGCTGTGGGCCGAGATCCACGCAGCTGCCTGCTTCTTAAAGTAAAAGAGCAGGGGAAGAGGGAAAAAGGGGGGAAACAAGGGAAGGGAAAAGGAAGGGGCAAATAACTCCAAACCCAAGAAACTAAGAGGCCCGTGGGTTGGGATAAGGAGAGTTTACTGAGAGAACAGAAAGATAAAATATACCAATGCTAACAGGACTTTAGAGCAAAAGAAGATGAAACTCTTGATCCCCAATGCAGTTTCTCCCCGACCCACACAACTCAGGCCGGACCACCCAGAGCTGTCCCGGAACCCGACCGTCCCCCCAAGCAGCACGCGTCCCGCCACCGCCCCTCTTCTTCCTCCCCTCAGCCCCCCGTTCTCCTGGGCAGGACGTCATTGGCATGGAATACTCTCTTTGGCCCATCTGGGTCACCTGCCCTGGCTTCGCCCCTCCTTTCTCATGAATAGAGAAATAGGAAGAAGCTGAGAAAGTCCTTGACTGTCTGACTGCAACTAAGAACATCAGGGTGTTCTCAGCACTGCTTTCATTGTAACTCCCAAACACAGCATTCCATCAGCTGCTGCAAATGAAGTTAACTCTATCCTGACTGAAACCAGGACAGTTGGGAATGTTTGGACTTGGTGATCTTCAAAATCTTTTCCAAGCTTGTGATGCTGTGGTTAGTGTTTGTTTCTGCCCTTGTTGCTCTGGAGACAATACATGACTGGAATACCAGTTATCCTGGAGGAGGCGTGCCTGTAGGTTTGGGGTTTTTTTTCTTTTAAATTCAGTTCTTGTTTTTTTTGTGGGGTTTTGGTGGGTTTGGTTGGTTGGGGAGGGGGGTGTTTTTGTTGTTATTCTGGGGACTGTCACTTTGGCAAAGGGCTTTCTGGTTACCCAGAAACATTCAGCCGAGAAACAGCAGTGAAAAACAGGAGAAGTGTGAATCAGCAAAGAATCACTCAACCAGAAGATATTGGCAGACCAATGAAACTGACTGGAAGGAGTTTATAAGGCTTAAACAGCTTTCGTACTACTAATAAACCTCCTCTTATAGGCATTAACTGGACCAGGATATTAGGCTGCTAATTAAGCAAGTAAATTACAACAAGCACATTATTGCCAGAGTTATCAGCACCTGTGCAGGTATTCAGGAAAGCATTTCTAGCAGCATAAGCACACCACATGTAATGTGGTGTCTCATTAAACTCTCCTGCACGTCAGAAATTGCCTTATTGAGTTACAAAGGTGCACAAGGCCCCAGCAACATACAGGCACTCAGACCCATCCTCCGTCCAATGGATAATCCATGGGGCTTTGCTCTTTATTCGTCTTGCTCTTGACTGTTGGAGAAGGCTGATGAGACTTTCACTTTTCTCAGGGACTTCTCCCTGATACTTCCAAGAAGAGAAGAAAGCTGGGAAGGAGCTGGGATATAGGGAGGGTTACACATCACCTGACCACCAGAAAGTTAAGTGGCTATTCCATACTAGCCAGGTAGATTCACTAGTGAAATAAGTATGAATCCAATTTTGTTTGACACCAGTCTTGATGAGAGGTTCTAAAGGAACCTCAAACAAATATCTTAAGCTAGATAGCTAACTTCAAGATGGCTACAGTTAAGTGAAACACACCTTTCCTTGTAACAGACAAGTCCTCTTTCCCTAGACTTCAAAGCTAGGATAGACTTCTGACTGCTTCAGGCACTACCAAATGTTCAGTTAATTGTTCTGAGTCTTTGGGATTGAGAGACAGGGAGGCTTCACTGGACAGTCTTTGGTTGGAAAATGCCTTTTCTTATGCTGGAAAGACCTTCTGAGGAAGAAGTCGTTCATACCATGATGGTCTGGATTCCCTGACCTTTACCTGGAGGTTCATCGCACAGAAAGTAAAGGGAGGAGGAGATCTAATGGCTTGAAACCTCTGTGGTTTCTTGACCTGGAATGTCTTTTACATACCTTGCTCGAAGTGTTGTCACCCACAAACACCTGTCCTACTCCTCATAAGAGTGCCAGCACACCAAACCAAGAATTTGTGGAACCTGAAAAAACTTTGCACATCTTCACAGAAGTTAATTGGTACAAAACAACAGTGAGCCTGAGACTCCCTTCCCCTTGAAAGGATGTCAGTGTGCTTATTTTTTTCACCCATATGCCAAACAGACACCAAAATGGAAGTACCCTACTAATGGAATTACCAGCCACAATTAGCACCATTTCCATTTGCCCTAAATAGCCAGTGATTTCACTGTGCCCTAAATAGCCACCAATCTACCTCTCCTTAATGTTAATGAAGCAGAATAGCGCTCACACACACGAGTATTTCTAATTCAGAGGATCCGAGGGAGCCTGCATGCATCATTAACATGGAGAGCTTCATTATCAGGGGAAAGAGCCTTCCTCTGAACTTCCCCTGGCTTTATTTGAAAGAAACTAGGAGGCAATGGTCTTAATGCAAAATTAACCCTCACTTTAAACTGCTGGAAGCCTTTGTAAAGTGTAAGGGGGGGAAAAAGGGATGAGTCATTGAAAAAGCTTTACTTTTATATTGAAGCAGGTTTCAATTAAGGAGCAATTTGCTCTAGAAATATGGCAGGATTATTGGATAGAACTTTACAGTCTGAGCCACAATTTGCCAATTGTGATTGTATAAACTGTTATGTAATTTAGCTCAAGTGCATTGTGCAGAACTGCTCAACATAGATGGGCCACAGAGGATTTGTTAAACCAATCAACAACATCAAGTAGAACAAATATTAACTCTCCTGTTTATGTTTACCATTAACTTACTTATCCTAAGGGCCCATATCTTTGTGTATGAAGGCAGGCACCGTGTTTAGCTCTCAATGCTTTCTGTTTGATACATTTGTGTAATAATCCATTATGATTATCCCTCTCCAAAACAGGAAACTGTATAGCATTGAACTTCAAATGGGACACCAAATGTTTGTATCAACAGTCCAATTTATGCTGGCCAAATAAAGGCCAATTCCAAATTCTGACCATACAAAACACTTCACAGTTTTGTGCTGGACTAAAAAAAAACAACAAACAAACCAGTTTGTTTTATTTTAATTGCCAAGAATTAAGAATTTTCAGCTATTTTAAGTAAATGTGTGGACCATTGATGAGAAACCAAAGACATGATTCAAATCTACCTTATGCTATGAACCCTTACCACCAGCGAGTTTTTGCAGGCAAAGGTCTTATTCAAAAATAACTTCATCTTTGTCCCTGACCCTGCAAGAAGAACTGAGATGATCTCCCAGAAGCAGAGAGGGTTGTGACTGACTGATGGATTTATTTAAAGTAGCTTTTGAGTTCACTACTCCTCACTTCCTAAATCCTCTCTGTTCTTACATCAGTTCCCCAGCTCCTATAGTTTTACAGGCTGATATTTTAAGGAAAACTAAAATCAGACAGAAATTCTGAGCTGGGAAGTGTCTGGTGGGCAAGGAGTTCAGATGTGTCTGCAGTGTAAGCAAAGATCTGCCGAGGATCACTTTGTCATTCCACTTATCCCATGCCAGGCAGAGCTCTAAAGCATCCAAAGCACATCTAAAGATCTGGTCACAGGTACTCTAGGCATGGTTTTATACTGCGCCTCCATTGCCTACTTGCAGTCATATACAAATTGATACAATTTTAGGGCTAATAATACATTGATTATGGCAGCAAGTCCCAGCTAGCATGTCTGGGTGGTCAGATTTTTCCTGGCAAATGAAGTGTAGGGCTAGCAAATGATACTTCAATACTAAATATATCTGCCTGCACCCAGAAACATCCCAGACAATAGTGAATCTGGGGGTTTAAGCCTTAGGAAACATCTCTTGCATACTCATAAGCCTTTGTAGTATTCAGTTTTGCTGGAGGTGAATGGAAAGAGGTCCTACACCAGGAACCAAATTTCTCTCAGATGCTTCAGTAGGATGTCTCAGGTGCCAGAAACATAGTGCAGTAAGAGTTCAAAGCCTGAAGTCTAGCTGATGCTTTGATCCATTGAACAGCCAACGATTTAATATTTGCCTTCCACATTATGCCACAGGAGCTTTGAGTGGGCTGGGTTATGGGTCCAAGTGAGCGTGTAAGCTGTCTTGTGTGTGAATACAGTCATGTACGCAGGGAGGATACACGACCAGAGATCAACTGAACATGTACACGTTGAGAGAAGAAGTGTGATTGTCAGGGTGTTTCACAGCAGGCAGATGTTCATCTGAAGGCACCACAGTAAGTAAATATCAAAGGAAAGGCAAAACTGGAGTAACCAATTGAACTCTCTTCAAGACTCAAAGACACAGAGGTAGGGGGTATGCCATTCTTTTCACACTAACCCATCAGCAGCGGCTGGGTTTGCAGCAACTGAATGCATGCACTACAGGAGAGGATATTAGACCAGATTTAAGAATTAAGGCTATAAAGAAGAAAGTTAATCTTTTCCTCTGCAGCAGCCGAAGAAGACGAAAGCAATAAAAGGCTTGAACTACACTGCTGAGGCTGAACAAGTCCTGGGTGTCAGCAGTGAGAAGGGGGAATCAAAGGAAAGGGGAAAACTTCCTTCTGGAGTGCGTAGCCACCACGTGTTTGGCGTCCCCTTTGCCGCAAGGTGCTGCCTGGCTGCCGATTATTCTAATGCTCTCCTCTTGTAAAAATTATGCATAATGTGAAGAAACTTTTAAAGTCACTTAATCATGTTATGACAATTTTTTAATGAAAATTTGTTTTAATATTAATAGAGACTCATATTTTCATGATAATATGGGTAGCGGTGGCATTTGGAGCAGCTGTATCTAGCCTGCAGCCATGCTGGGCTGTGCCATGGCATAAGCTGTTCTTCAGACTACTCAATAACTTTCTCACATATAAATTTATAAAGACTTTTATAAGCTTCAATTACATTTTTTAAAGACATAAAAGCCCTCTTTAAAGGGTGCTTAAGTGGCACATTAGTTTAATTTTCAACTGGACTTCGTGAAGAAGCCTTTTGTTACAGCAATGCAAGCTTTGGAAATGGATCCTCATTGCCCTGAAAGTTGTTAGGTGAAATAGTTTCAGGTAGAACGCTCAAAATACTCATTTTATTTTAACGAAGAAGGCTTCTAGTGTTTTTCTCTAATAAAACCTTGTCTTTTTTCCAAACATATGTTTCAGGGGGAAAAAACTGCCAATATACTACATGGTAAATTAAACAGCATAAAGATAGTCAGTCACTTGTATTCAAGTTGCCCACATTGTAAATTAAATCACCAAAATGGTCCCAGGCATGTTTTTAGCTTGTACCAACCAGTCCTATCCCAGACAATTCCCAGACAGGGGTTATTTCCTAAAAGCAGTGCTGGTAGAACTTCCCTGATGCTTTGGAGGCTAAGGAGATTAATAACATGGCCATGGCCAAGCCTTGCCAGGTACCCTCAGGGTCAGGGAATGAGACTGGAGCTGTTGAGATAGAGGCTGCCATACCTCTCAAAATCCATGACTTCCCTGAGTCTTTACATTTTTGGAGCCGGAGTCCACCCCTGAAACTCAGGGGAAGCAAAACCCCACCACCTCAAGTCCCTCATACTTTTTATTGAAGAGCACAGAGAACACACCAGTCTAGAGCAAGAGAGAGCTGCTCAGTACAGGAGGTGAGGCCATTTATACTGCTCTTGCCTGAAACTTCCTTGTACAATGTGCCTACATGCCAAAATCAGGATGCTCTTGTGCTATTTCTTTGACCTGATGATCAGCAAATGAGGGTTCAGTGTTTAAAGCCTGGTCTCAGAGGCTTGTGATCTGTTTTTCATCCCTGGTTTTGATCTCTGTCTTACTGACTACAGAGACCTACCATGAGTGGTAAGTACAAGGAATCAGCAAGTTGCAGATCCAGTTGTATACTCCAGGGCCCAGTAGAGCACAACAGAAGGATTTCTTCCTGAGCAGTTTTTAATTCTTTGCTCATCAGAAACTGAGGAAAGCCAAGCAAAAGTACTTTGATCCTTTTGCTGAGATTAGCTGAATCCAAGAGACTGCACTGTTAGGAAATTCTTCCTCTCACCCACCTATCTTTCTGCTCTTTGCTCAATCTCTGCCAATTGTTCCTAATCATGCTTGGTTGTATGAATCCTAAATGATTCTCTTTTTATTGTGAATGCTCTTCAAATACATGTGGACAAAATTCACCTTTCTTCCCCACACCCTCATTTTCTGGGCATGCTGTGAATATTTTATTCATTAACTTTCATCCTTAATCCTTTGCAGCTCCTTTCATTCCCCATACTGTTCCTCTCACAGAATCATAGGGGTTGGAAGGGATCTCCAGAGCTCATCAGGTCCAACCCCCTGCCAAAGCAGGGTCCCTAGGACAGGGAACACAGGTCGGTGTCCAGACTGGGCTGGAATCTCTCCAGAGAAGGAGACTCCACAGCCCCCTGGGCAGCCTGTCCCAGGGCTCCCTCACCCTCACTGGGAAAAAGTTCTTCTGCATATTTGTGCAGAACTTCCTGTGCTCCAACTTGAAGCCATTGCTCCTTGTCCTGTCCCCACAGACCATAGAAAATAGGCTGGCTATTTCCCCTTGCGTCCAGGTCCATTTTGGAGCACTGTCTGTGTGACCAAAGCCTCCCTGACTGATTGCTTTTACTTGGCTGCATGCTGACAGCCTTTCAACTTAACTTGACAGCAATTTGGCTGGTAGGAGATACTCAGGAGAGAGGATCTATAAGCAGCATGAGAAGATGTTCTCGGTCTCTCAGGTTACTCTGAGTACATAATCCTTTAGAAAACTGGGTAACAGTTGGCCTCTGCTACTTGGACTGCCAAGTATCTTTGATGCAAGTTGACTCCCTGTTCATGTAGGTGATGAATAAAGTTTGACAGAACAAGGGACAATGGCAGTGGTTTCAAGTTGGAGCACAGGAAGTTCTGCACCAATCTGGGGAAGAACTTCTTCCCAGTGAGGGTGAGGGAGCCCTGGGACAGGCTGCCCAGGGGGTGTGGAGTCTCCTTCTCTGGAGAGATTCCAGCCCTGTCTGGACGCCGACCTGTGTGCCCTGTCCTAGGGACCCTGCTTTGGCAGGGGGTTGGACCCGATGATCTGTGGAGGTCCCTTCCAACCCCTACAGTTCTGTGATTCTGTGAAAGAAGGGAAAGAATGAGGACTTGCTTTAAAGAAAAGGTTGATCGAGAAGTGTCTGGTCATTGACATGAATAATGTAAAACTCCTAAGCAATTCACTGGGGAACACAAAGTCTCAGGGCTCAAAATTTTGCAGAGTTCAACAGCCATGGTGCAGATAAACTCCTATTTGTACTCCTTGAACTTCTTTTGACACAAGGAGGAATTGAGTGTATTGAATACATTAGCTATCATGAATTATTAACATTTACATGATAACAGCATCCAAAAGGACTTAATTCAAACTAAAGGACATGTGTGAGAAGCTCCATCCACCTGCACAGCATCAACCCAAAATGCTGGTAGTCCATATAATCAAGGTAAACGTAGAATAGAAAGGGATTTGCCTAAGACCTTGTGGTCAACTGGTCCAGAAAGACATCTAGCAGAGTTGTATTTTGTCCTCTACTCAGTACCCTTTTTGTTAAACCAGAATGACTCAAAACTCTTAATTTATTGCAGACTTTTATTTTCATTATGAGAAGCAGTAATCATATGCAAAGCCAGTAAGTCTTATAGTTTTCCTCTTCAGTGGAACATGTGATTAGTATTTTTTCCCCTATTTGGGGATGGTTGGGGTTTTTTCTTCCTTCTTCTAAAACATTAATTATAAGATAGATGTGAATTATTAACAGCCCACTGACAGAGAACTTCAGGATTTCTGCCTGTGTACTACTAACCCAAAACTGCAAAAAATGGCTAATGGTTCAGGCTTGCACTTCAAAAAGAAAGTGAAATGTTGAGCAGAGAGCTGGGAAGGGAAGATGAGCATGGGAAGAAAAGCAGGAATGGTATTTCAATCACTAAAAGCTTTTCCCACTCCCTCTTTTTATGCCAGGAATTTGCAAGTGTCCTCCCTGGGTAACAGAAGTGGTGGCAGTACTTGGCTGAGCAGTATTTCTCTACTGGGTCCCTTCAGCTGACAGCTGCTCAAAGGCAGGAACAAGTCCAGCTTGGGGAGGCACATACAGCAGCAGTGAGCTGGGACAGTATTAAGGAGCTGTATGGCCATTAAAGCTGATGGGAAACACTGGGCTGTGTCCCAGGATTGGGTTATTATGAAGGTGGGATATGAAGCAGCACCAGTAGGAGACTGAACTCTGCAAAACCATTTTGTATGCCTCAGAATTAAAAATGAAAATCAAAAGTGGCATTCTGTGAGGCCCTGGCACAGGATGACCAGAGAAGCTGTGGCTGCCCCTAGATCCCTGGCAGGGTTCAAGGCCAGCTTGGATGGGGCTTTGGGCACTGTGGGCTAGTGGAGGGTGTCCCTGCCCATGGTAGGAGATGCAAGTACATGGACTTTGAGGTCCCTTCCAACCCAAACCATTCTATGATCCCATGATTCTATTGCAAACTTATAGTAGACATGTTTTACTGGGATTGTGAAAGAAATACCAGCAAGGACATATACCCTACAAGGTAAAACATGGTTATACCCACACAGATAGACAGATCTGCAACAAAACCATGTCTCATCCACTCATGTGGTGTGTGGATGGACACAGACCTGTGGCTACACCTCTTCTGATAAGCTAACTGGTGCTGTGGCCTGCCCTCTAGCCAGGGAAATGCTTCAGTCATCATCCCCAAAGATGTTTAAAACATTCATATGTGGCACTTAGGGACATGGTTTAGTGGTGGAATTGACACTGTTATGTTTATGGTTGGACTTTATGATTGCAAAAGTCCTTCCCAGTCTAAATTATTCTGTGATTCAATAACCTTTCCAGTAATTTTTGATTGCTGAGTAAGCTCTGTGAGCTACATTAGAGATTTATTGTTGTCTCTTTCACCCATAAAGTGATTTCTTCATTTATGTTTTGGGTTCTTTTGTCATCTTTAAGTCAAAAAAAAGAAAAAGCTTTTTCATTTCTACCTACAACCAGTGGTATTAGCACAAGTGCTCACTGAAATTAAGTGACAGCTGGTATCTTAACTCTGGTAAAGCAATTTCCCACTTACAAAAGAAGTTCTGCCCTCAGGATAACAAAAGTTTTTTCTTTAGTCTCATATCTTCCTTGTGACATTGTCTGATCCCATCATGTTGATTGGAAAACATAACTGTATAGACTGCAATAGGTTGCTTAGTTTGCAAGCTTTGGTCAGTCTTAATGAGGTTTGATGATCTGAATTGACTAATTGACTAAGCAAAGAACAGCAAATTAAAGACCAGAAAGTCCTGATGGTTGGGTAAGAAAGGAATGGCTCCAACAGAGTGGCAGAAATATACCTAGTGTAAAATTTTCTTTTAATTAAACAGATCATCTTATGATATCTTCTCTACAATAGGTTCATGGCATGAGAGCTGGGCCCATGAAATCATAAAATGTTGATTCCAGTTTTAGTAGAAAACATAATACTTGAAATCTTAGCAAAGTCTGCAATTCCTCTGCCTGCCTGTAGTCTGAACACTGATCTCACTTGGAACAGCAAGGCCCACCTTGACCTGGATTCTTATTTCTACAAAGACCAGTTTATACCCCCTTGGTGATTTGAAGAGTGACAAAATAGGACCAGAGCCTCAACCTGAAGAAAATCTTAATACTGCCAAAATTGCTTCTGGACAGGAATCAAGGCTATAGACAGGATACCAAGGTCAGAAAGATAAAAAGCTTGCTGAAACCACACACACAAATAATTAAACTTCCACAGGCCATGTCTAAATTAGCAAATAAAATGAACCAAAGACTGTCCTCTGGCCTGGAAGTTAACTCTATGCTATGTATACAGCTAAGTTCTCTCCAGAAACATGATGGCAGCATTTAAACCATTCCTGAGAACTATCTGGACAAGAACAAGCAGCCAGAACAAAACCAGTGCCAGCGACCACATAGATAACACCACAGACTAATGTACACCAGTGCTCAGGCTTTTGACCTAGTTTAGGACCCAGCAGAGAGGCAGGAGTCTTGGGACTGTGCTCAGACCCAGCAGCTCCCTCAATATAAAACATAGCAAGGAACACCCATGCTGATTTTTTCAGCCGTGGAATGGTTACTTACAAATGAGCAGACATACGGTGGAAAACCACGTCACTGCCACAAACACTGCCACCAGAAGCTTGACTGAGGTGGGCACTGGCTGTGCAAGACGCCGCAAGGATATCTGTGGAAGGGAGGAGGTGATTCCCTTTCTGCCCGGTGACCGAGCCGTCGATATCCTCCAGGATGGCGGAGTGAGGAAAGGGGAAGGACACTTGGAAAGGTGAGTTGATGAAGGTCAGACGTTCAGCTCTCACTGTAAACCCACCTGAGGGGAACAAGCAGCATTTCAGAAACAGAGTGACCTCTCCAAGGAATAGGCATCTGTGGATAAAAAGAGACTAGTTCATTTGAAAAAATGTCTATTGAGTCAGCAAGAAGGGGACATTCAGGAAGCTAAATAAATTGAGATGGTTTGGGGTATTGTCATTGCCATGATATGGCCAGGTCACAGGATCACAGTGAAAGTTCTTAAAGAATACCTTTAAGATCACTGAGTCCAACCGTTCCTGTCCTGTGCTAAACCAGATCCCTGAGTACCTCATCTACCCAGCTGTTAAACACACCCAGGGCTGGGGACTCAGCCCCCTCCCTGGGCAGCCTGTGCCACAGCCCCACAACTCTGCCAGGGAAGAACTTTGCCCTCACAGCTGAGCTGAGCCTGCCCTGGCACAGCTTGTGCCCATTGCCCCTTGTCCCAGCTCCTGGCCCCTGGCTGAAGAGACCAGCGCCCACCTCTCTGCACCCTCCTGGCAGGGCAGGGGAGGTGGGGAGAAGGTCTCCTCTAAGCCTCCTCTACTAGAAGCCTGCTATTCAGCCTCCTCTTCAGGCCCTGTTGTGACAGGACTTGTGGTTACAGTCTCCTCTGATCAAAGTGCTGCTCCTGGTCCTACCCATAGCTCCTCAGTAGTCCAAATGTTCCTTCACAAGTCCCACTGCTAAAAGTTACAGTCTGCAAAACAGTGATTTTTATAGATCCTTTCTGCCTTGTTTATAAGATAAATTCTTTAGTGATAAAGACTGTTTATGTGTGTGTAAATATACTTGTGTGCATATGTACAGCACCTGGCACAATAAAGTCTTCACTGAGAAGTGTGGCTGAAGGATCTGTTCATTACCATGAAGTGGATAACTACAGAAAGGAGGTATACTAATGCAGGCTACAGCACAGTTTTGAATACTGACAGAAGTGTCAGAAAATCATTGCCCCTTGGACCATAACAAGCCAGCTTTGGCATGAGAGTTCATGCACCACGTTGGTTACTATTTGACTATCCTATTCTCACTTGTAGCCTCCCTCAGTCAGATTTTACTATTCCTCTTGTCCTTTGATCTCACCTCCCCAAGTCTTTTTCTCTGTCATGCTATTGTAGGGCAGTATTCATTTATATATAAATATATTTAAGAGGTAATTTCAGCTGGAATATTCTTCAAAGAGCCTTTGGGTACCTCTTCAAAGCTCAAAAGGATGTTTAGTTTACACATTATCTTCAACAAATTCACCTACAGTTTAGGCTGGCCCGAGGTAGGAGCTTGGTGAAATTCTGCAAGGTTGTGTCATAGCTATTAATCATTGCTCTTGAAATTTTACCTCCCAAAATGAGGAAGCAGAAACAAGCTGGTATATAAAAGCCCCTTCCACTGAGAAAGTTGCAAAAATAAGGCTGCCTTTGTCTAAAAAATATATAATATGTGGCTTCAACTAAGCGATGAAGTTCTTTCCAGAGGAGATGGGAAACAGGAGATAGGACAAGGGGAAATGGCCTTAAGCTGTGCCAGGACAGCTGGCTGTGCCAGGACAGATTAGCTGTTAGGAAAAAATTCTTCACTGAAAGAGTTATGGGGCTGTGGCACAGGCTGCCCAGGGAGGGGGCTGAGTCCCCACCCCTGAGTGTGTTTTAAAAAAGGATAGATGAGGTACTTAGGGATATGGTTTATCATAGGATGGGAACGGTTGGACTCAATGATCTTCAAGGTGTTTTCCAACCTTGGGAATTCTGTGATTCTCTGATCCTGCAACCTCAGTCCATCCTGACCAGAGCAGCTAAAGGGTCTGATTCAGCCCACCAGCAACGTCAGCAAAATGCACACATTAAAGAGAGGGAGTGTTGCTGAGGACTGCATATGCGTATCTCTGCAATCCCAGCTCAGGGATTTTCTCAGTTCATCTGGGTTGCCCACGAAGCACAGCATTTATCTCACATCCACATATCATCATCTCATGCCCTGCCTCCCTGTGAAGAGGGAAGAGCTATTGGCCCAGCCCAAGAAGTGAATCATAGAGGGAGATACTTCTGAAAATTGTTAATATGGTGAAACCTTAAGAAAGCAGGAATGTAAATACCTCAAAACCTGCCTATAACAAACATAGTAACAACATTACAGAAGGAAAACTGGGCTGGTACTATTCATACATGGTGCTTTTTGTGGGATTCAGCTGAAATATCAATGTGGAAACGATGATCTTCTAAGCCTTTGAATATGAAAGGGGAAGAAGCATGGGACTGTGGAAAACTTACTAAATAAGTTTAAATCAGACTCACCTTGCCCTTGATAACAGCCAGAACAAGTCCTGATTGCTGCACAAGTGTTCTCATCAAAGTTCCTGAAAGCTGTGTTGGAAATGAATAGCTGGTATCTTTGGGGAGTTCTTAGTCCTGCTGACATACACGTCCTATCCTGCAATGAAGAAATCAAGAGCTCTGGGAAACATATCACCATGTGAATGAGTAACAACATAGCAAAAATGGAATGAGTCCAGCATGCAGCAGCTAGGACAGAAGGATGTGACTGAACTCAAGCCCATGGTTGTGGGGCAATATATCCTGTTTGAAGGATAGATCCAAGCTATTGCTTTGTAAATTCTGACATGTAACACCTGTTTAATTCACCATTTGCAGTATGTGAGAGTATTACCTTCAGGGCAGCGACTGCCTTGTTTGCTTTATCTGTGTTGTTTCAGAATAGTTTAGGTTGGACATTAGAAGGGAAAGGAAATAAGAGATACCCTGGGAAGAAAGAATCCACATGGAAAGCACCATATTTGTTTTACAAGACTTTTTACTTTATCTTGTCTTGTCCAGCTGACAGGAATTCACCCTACTTTACAAAGCTAATTATTCTAATTTCTGTTCTAAGTAAAACCTGACTTCAGAGATTCAAAACCCTTTTTTGTGATGGGGGATGGGAGAAGGCATTGAAGATAGGCTCTCATCATAGCTCTAGTTGACTTTCAGGGTCCATCAGAACAACAAGTATTGGAAAGGAAGAGCAAAACTCACAAGTGATGGGAAACACAATGTACAAACTACATTTTGTGCTGATTGTAGGCCATGATATATAGGAAGTTTACATCTCTCTGCCAGTTTTTCTTGGAAACAGGCTGGGAAGAAGGATGTACTCAGAGCTAGTGGGCAGCCTGGAGATGGAAGGGCTGGCAGGAACGTGTGATCCTAGAATCATAGATTGGTCTGGGTTGGAAGGGACCCCAAGGATCACAGAGCTCTAACCCCCTGCCACAGGCAGGGACACCAAACTCCAGGCCTGGAGCTACACAAGGTTGCCCAGGGCCCCAGCCAACCTGGCCATAATCACCACCTCTCTGGGCAGCCTGTTCCAGCACCTTACTACTCTCTCTGTAAAGAACTTCCCCCTAATATCTAATCTCAACCTTCCCTCCTTTAGCTTCAATCCATCCCCCCTTGTCCTGCCAGTCTCTGCCCTTTGAACAAGCCCATTCCCCTCCTGTTCCTCTGCTCCCTTCAGGGATGGGCAGGCTGCAATGAGGCCCCCCCGCAGCCTTCTCTAGGATGAATTGGTTTTGAGGCCAATAAACACTTTTGAAGAACAACTCCCAAAAGCCATATTAGAGAACTGAGAGTTCTACCTTCTGTGAAAACATTCTGTTTAATCAAAAGTGTAGAATGTAATGAACTTTTATAAACAGATTATTACTTCAATGAAATGGTGCTATCCTCAGTGTCATTAAGAGGCAGCAGCTCCTTCACCTTTTTTACTCTGAGGCCAAAATATGTTGGTCCTTGGGCCATCTTCATCCAAATCAGTGCTAAGCAGGGATCCCTGGCTTCTGGTAACAAACTGGTGAGAAAGACTCTATTGCTTGTCTGCCTACACTTCCATCCCACCGTCCTTTCTATCTTTCATTTGTTGGTTTTTTTTTTTTCCCTAGTTAATATATGATATTTAAGTAAATAGAAAACATAAGAAGGGTGTGAGATGATAATTCCTCCCTAGTGTGTCTCACCTGTCTCAGACATCCTGCCTTTCCAGGAAGAAACACTTCTCAAATGGCTCCACAAGGCCAGTGAGCTGCTTCATGAATGTATGGAAGAGGCTTGCTGAATGTTTAGGGAGCTAACAAGAGTCTTCCCCTTGGCTTTCACAGGCCCTGGATTTAGCCCTGCCACTAACATTTTAATTGATCAAAGTGAACATTTTTTAATGCCCTGATATTTTCAGAAAACAATCTTGTTTTAAAGCACTGCTTTCAAAAACTGGAAGGGCTAGCAGAGAGGAAAATCCAAGGTTCCCATTAAATTAATGTCATAAAGTTTTAATTGATATTAAAGAGACATCATTATTAAAGGGAGTATTACATAAATTAAGATGTAAATTATGACAAGGAGGCTCTTATCATGAGATAATCAAAGATAATCACCCCCCTGGGGTACTGCAAGAAACAAGGCACAGCTGAGCGCCTTTAAATCTCTTAACAAGTACAACATTGGAGTCCTTCCATGGATCCTGCAAAGGACAAACAAAGACACCCTTTGGTATCTGACAGAAATTCATTGCCTCATTGGGACACTGAAAGGTTGCACTGGTGAAGATGGGGTTTTATCTGAGCTATGTACTTTTCAATAGACCTATCACAGAGGGTTCTTTCTGTGAGCTTCTAAAGAAAACTCATTTAAAACTCTTTTTTCTGCCAGTCAGAGAGAAAATTAATTTCATAAACAACAATAGAAAACTGAGCAGGGCAAAAAAGACCTCAAAATCATGAACAAGCAGCTGTGGCCAGTTGTAACTAACATTCCATTGTTATCCATGTTATTAATCTGTTAACAACCTGGTAGCACCCAAAGGACTTTGTCCAGCTGCCTAAAGAAATAGTGGAAGAAGATCATATTTATTGAATAAATAAGAGTGTTACGTTTGGACAGCATTTTTCATTGTGAAGTAAAGAACTAGTGCTCTGTGTTGCAGGTGGACCAATGATGCTACTATGAGGCAGCAGAGGAAATCAAAGTGTTAACTAGGATAGAAATCAAATCTGTTGATCCCCCTCATTATTCCCAAATCAGTAAACTAAACCCAGTTTTGCATGGCTGAATGGTGTTTGTTTATTACAGCATGAGGCATTAGGAATAAATGTTAGAAAAGCCTGTTTAAGCAACAGCTATGATTTCTCCCAAAAGTCCAGGTTCTGTGAATTTCCAGTGGTTTTCTAAGACCTTGTCAATTTTGGAATAAAGCACGAATACAGAAAAAAATTTATATGTATCTTAATAGAACCCTTCAGCTTGTAAAATGAACAGAAGTGAGATTTTGTTTCTACTTTTGAATGCTGTTTAATAAAACATATTCATGAACATACATTATGATAGAAAATAGGAAAAAACCAGAGTCCTTGTTTCAAATTTCTTTTTCAAAAATCTACAAAACCTCCATACTGAAATAAAAACACTTTGGGGAAAGAAATACTGAATTTTCCTGCAGAATGCAATTTCTCGTTTCTCAACAGCTGATGTTTATTCAGCTCTACCACCAGCTAGTCTGAGTGAAGTGCTTGGAAAATAATACAGGATCCAGCTAATCAAGTGCTATTTCTCTTCTACTGCTGCCAGCAGAAGCAAAAAAATCCTTGGTTCCAACAGGTGGTGAGAGTGGCACTGATACTCCAAGCTTCTCTACTTCATCACCAAATCAATGTCCCTTGCAAGTGCTGCTGCCAAAGGCATCATCTTTCCCAGGAGTGGAAGACAGAAGACTAGGCAGATGGATCACTGCACAAACCTCATCCTGAAGCTGGGCTTAAGCATTTATCTTTATATACAATCTATTTAAAATCCAAGCTTTATCCAAGCTTCCACAGAGCAGGGGCTGTTCTTCAGGGTCACTTTCTTATTTCTCCAAATTCCTGTTTGAAGGGCTGCTGAGCAACTCAAGAGACATTGAAATAATACCTGCAGTGCTTACCTTCTGCCCAAAGCGTCCAATTAAAATGGTATCAGCTACAGAAGTGTTTCCCAGGCTTTCTATAATGTCAATGCCAAAGTCTTTGCAAGCATAAATCCAGAAATGCTTGAGTTCAAGGTTGCTGCTTCTAAAAATCTATGTAAAAACATAATAAAGGAGTAATAGTAAATTTTAAAAAATATCTTAGTCTATTAGTCTGCTTTCCCTACAATACAAAAAAATATTCAGGCAAGGAAGTTTTGTTCATGTAAAGATTTTTTCCTAATGTCTAATCTCAGTTCAAGAAGGACATAGAACTCCTTGAAAGAGTCCAGTGCAGGGCCACTAAGATGATTAAGGGAGTGGAACACCTTCCTTATGAGGATAGGCTGAGGGAGCTGGGCCTCTTTAGCCTGGAGAAGAGGAGACTGAGGGGTGACCTCATTCATGTCTATAAATATATAAAGGGTGAGAGTCAGGAGGACAGAGCCAGGCTCTGCTCAGGGGTGGCAGCGACAGGACAAGGGGCAGTGGGTGCAGCTGGAGCAGAGGAAGCTCCATGGGAATGTCAGGAGGAACTTTTTCCCTGTGAGGGTGAGGGAGCCCTGGGCCAGGCTGCCCAGAGAGGCTGTGGAGTCTCCTTCTCTGGAGACATTTAAACCCACCTGGATGTGTTCCTGTGTGATTTAGTCTGGGTGATCCTGCTCTGGGAGGGGGTTGGACTAGTTGATCTTTTGAGGTCCCTTCCAACTCCTAATGTTCTGGGATTCTGTGTGATTCTGTGATGTTTGTGGCATGAAGATGCCTTGAAAATAACCAGAGGTGCTACTTACAGACACCTAACAACAAGAAGACTGTTCCAAGAGGGATCCCATGGAATGAAGCAGAACTTAGTTATTAACGTGTGCCAGGCAGGCAACATTCACTGAAATTACAAGTTAGGCAGAGAAAACTGCAAGAAACAAAACTGCAAAACATCCTTATGCTTTATTTCTTTTCATACAAATAAGCTTTTCCAGATACAGCCTGGAAAAAAAACCACACTGAGAAACTGGATAACTTCAAAGGAAAAGCTGTAGGATGGGTTTGACTAGAAAACATGCCTCACAGAGACGCACGTACAATCTGTTCAGGTCATCAGGCAGGGGTAAGGGGATCACAGCCTCTAAGCACTGGTATGGGAAGAAAGTACCAGGTAATAAGGGATGGCGTGAGGTTTTTAATCTGACTAAGTACTAGTGAGCTGCCATAACTGGAAAGGAAAGCTAAACAACTTCAAACAAACAAACAAGCTGCGCATTTTTAACAAGGATTAGAAACTTCCCATGGAAACCATCAACCCCATGAAGGTAGCAGATCCTCTAACAACTATTTTTATAACAGCTCTGATCTCCTGGGAGAGATTTTTTTGGTTGCATGATCTACTAGAAAGTATCCCTGCCAGAGGGCAGTTTGCAGTAGATTGTTGTTAAGGTCCATACCAACCCAAACCCCCCTATGATTCTGTGATTCTAGTGGCAGATGATTACAGAGGACACTAGGTATTGATGAAAGTACCACTGAAGCAATAAGGAGACCTCACACAAATTGTGTCTCTGGCTTTATCATGAAAACAAGAGCCTCCAGCTGAGGGACATGGACACACAGGAACATCACCATTAAATTGGTCTGTTTGCACCCTTAAAAGTTGAAGTTAGTATAGAAGTGATATATTTGTAAAGATCCTGAGCACCACAGAGGATGGTCAGGGCGCGGGTACCTGTGCTCCACCTTGGCTGCTCCAAGCTGTGAAGTTGCTCAATTGAACAGGTTTGTTTGGACTGTCTGGCAAATATTCTGGATACACCAGCAAGCCATACCTGTTTAGGAAAGAAAGCAGACTGTTTCTTTGCACTGCATGTTTTCATGAGCAGATTTTCTTATTCTTTGTTCTGATATCTTAAATCTTTAGCAGTTCTCTCCATGAGATTTTTACCATTTCTTCCAAAATAAAAACTGTGGTTAGCAAGATTTATTTTAAGCAACTAATCATGACAGAGAGAACACTTATTTTTTTTCCCCAAGTATTTTCAGAATTAGCTATGCCAGGGCTAACCAATAGCATGCACTACCACTGATGCTTGCTCCCTGTGAAACACCCCTAACCATGCTCATGAACTTTCAACCAGTGTCCCTTTCAGATGAGCCCAACATCAATTTGGACAAATTTTCTTTTCTATAGCTTGGATTCAGCCAACTTAGAGTGCCTTCCAAATCTACATGTTCTTAAATGCACCCCTGGGCTTGACCTACTCAGAAATGTTTAATCCAGAATACTATCCAGATTTCCTCAAAATTCAGGTGAATCCATCCAATAACTTTAAGTACAATGCCATTTTGTATTGTCCTTTAGGGAGTAGAGGCAAAAGCTCCAGTGAATGTTCCTGGATGCTACAGGAACAACTGTTAAGTGTAATGTCTGACACACATACAGCGCCTTTTATCCCGTTGCAAAGTGATTAGTCTCTTCAATCTACTTAATCAGACGCCAATTTCTAATAGTTGAGTGCTCATGCTGCTACTATATAAAAGATCCAGAGGTAAGAAATGCCACTCCAGGCTGTGTAAACCCATGTCAGGTCTGCAGGAGAGGCTGAAGGGTTGTAAGAAAGAAATCATGTATCTGTTCTCCTGCATGCCACCCTCTTCTGCTCAAAACACCTGGTATAATTAAAAATGAGATTTCAATTCAACACATGAGTGCGTGCTTCAGTGCTTTGCTGTTACATGTCTGATGAGGAGATATGTTATACATGGCACCTTAAACTACATCAGGATCATTATAACAAGAGGGTAAAGTGGAGGAGCTTGTTAGCAGCACTGGGAAATGCTGCAAGCTAACCAATTGGGCTAGTGGATGAAGAAGGAAGAACCATATCAAAATTACTGAGGAAAACATCCACAGTCAAGCCTAGGAAAAAAACCAACCCAAACACAGTGCTGTCAAACAGTGATCTTGCACTGCTGGGGAGAACTCTGCTAACAAGAGAGGAAGAACTAAAAGGGTGCAAAAACCTTAAAAAACAAAGAAATAACCCTAAAAGGAGGAGCAAAAACTTTTCTGGTCATCACTGGAATTATAGTTAGTGCTACTATGCGCTGGAGAAAAATCTCTTTAATCAAAAATCCCCAAGTACCTTTGGCAGGAATGAGCTGTGTTCTCACTGAAGGACAGGAGAGGCATTTTGGATGGTCCCTCAGGGGAGAGATGAAAGAAATAGCCATATCCAGCAGTACACACTGTGTTACCCTGCAGAGAAGCATATGTGACTGTGAAAAAAAGATTACTGGAAAGTAAAATAAACTTGAGAATAAAAACAAATTCAAATTCCAACTGAGGTCCATTCAAATCCTGGCAAATCGGGCTGGTAGAAGCTGGTACCTTGCTTCTGCATCCTCAGTTGGGTCCTGTTTTCTCTCTGTCCTTGGGCCAGTTTTAAATAAACCTGTTCTTAAGCTGGGCAACAAGGATTGGCCAAGCAGTGGAAACAAATGGCAAAAAAAAATGGTATTGCCATAATTCTTCATGAAGTAGGTAAGAAAAACGAATGTGTGGAAAACTTCTTACTCTTATAAAACCCTTTCCAATTAGGAAGGCAATGTAATGAAAGAAAGGTAAATCAAAAACTGCTGAGTTTATTGATTTACTTCTCAATCTGTATCTTTCTCATATTTCCCAGAGAAAATACAGGAAAAAGAAACATTAGGTGAAAAGGCAAGACCACCTAAATGTCAAGAGAAAAGAGAGACCTGCATCTTCAGGATAATGTCAGTGGCTGAACAACTAAATTTACTCAGACCAGTGGTAAATTTCTTGGTTTAGATTTTTTTTATCAAGGTAAGTGAACAACCTCGGGGAGATGTGTTGTTGATTATTGTCACTTAACATCTCTTAAAGGAGAAATTATGGAGTTGTGCTATTTGTGTATTGCAAGAGGTGAAAAATAAGTGAACATGAGGTCTTCCTGGGCTTAAAATTAAGAGTTTTGTACTTACAAAGAGTGTAGCAAGTGGGTTATGTGGGTTATATAGAGTGGGTTAAAAGCTTTTCTACTCAAACAGAAGTCTTATGAGGAGCAGCTGAGGGAACTGCTCAGTCTGGAGAGGAGGAGGCTCAGGGGAAGACCTTCTTGCTCTCTCCAGCTCCCTGACAGGAGGTTGTGGGGAGCTGGGGCTCAGCCTCTCCTCACAGATACCCAGTGACAGGACGAGAGGGAATGGCTGCAAGTTGTGCCAGGGGAGGTTCAGGTTAGAAATGGGGAGACATTTCTTCTCCCCAAGAGCAGTTGGGCGTTGGGAGGGGCTGCCCAGGGAGGTGGTGGAGTCACCGTCCCTCGGGGTGCTCAAGGAGAGGTTGGATGAGGTACTTAGGGACATGGATTAGTCAGTGATATAGGTGGTAGGGGGATGTTTGGACTAGATGATCTTGGAGATCTTTTCCAACCCTGATGATTCTATGATACACTAAGGCAAAAATCTGCTCTTATCTGCTTCGTTTGGACAGCAGCCAAACCCAGTTAGTTTTGGATGGTGTCCATACAGCAATGCTTTCATGTGCATTTCTGGGTGCCATTCCTCTCACCTGCCTTAGAAGTCTAAGAATTTAATACTGAAGTCCAGGCTGGTAAACGTAGGCTTCCTCACCAGGAAAAAAGGCGTAAGCATGTCCAGGGGACAATTCTTCTTGTCTATCCTTAGATAGGATTAATTGCTCTCTGGAGGTAACTAGTTCTCTAAGGGGAATCTAAGATCAGCTTTTTTGCAGCTATAAGAGGAGCTTGTTCTTTAACATCAGGACTGATACCCATCACTACCATTCATAGGCCATCGGACAGTGCTAAAAAACTAATGGCTTTCTCATCCCTGATGGTCCAAATCAAAGCCAAGCCTGGTGACCTAGAGGTGAAAGCCTCCATATACCAATTACTTGCTTCTGACCAATCCAAGTGTGTTCCCTGCAGTGGTGATCTCTGACACCTGTCAAGCAACAAAGAGATATCAATACCCAAAGCACTGCTTTCTCTATCCCCTGGTAAAACTGCTGCTTTTTCTGAAAGTGCAGCCATGGAGCCTTTTCCTTTAACAAACTACTTCTGCAGTCCAGTCACATTATTTCCAGGATCTTTTACTTGTGACTCCACTCGTGCGTTCTACAGATGATTCATAAGGAATGAAAAAAAAAAAAAACCCTGCATATTTATTCCAGCCAGCTAGTGGCTGGAGGGCAGGGGTTTTAGGCAAGCAGGGAATTTTGTGTGGAAATCAATTCTTTGTGGAAGTCAGTATATTACGGATGTCCGTGCAACCAAAATTCCAGAGAGAAATTACCTCCCCAAGCATGCCAAATACCTGGAGGTATACGCATCTCAAGTCAGTAAAATAAAGTGGCTGACGTTTTAAGTGTCTCTTAACCGTACAACACTGCTCATGTAAATATTTCATGGATTTCTTTTAGATAGCTGGGACTCAAACTGTTGACCTGAAAGATAACATTAAAGGTCTCCCATTTTCAGAGCCTGGCAGGATGGGAGTAGTACCCACAACAAGCGCTCGCCTTGCAGAAGGTTTTAGGAAAGATCTCGTTAGGAATGAAATGGGGAGAAACAATCGATGCCAAACAGATGCAGCCTCACCTCTTTGGTACTGTGGAGAATGGCTGGGTTGGGTGATATTAGGAAACAAATTCATTCATCCACAGCATGACCATCAGTCCCTCCTCTGACATAGAAACCCAGGCTGATCTCCACCCCATTCGTTCATTTAATCATAGAATCATAGGGGTTGGAAGGGACCTCGAGAGATCATCAGGTGCAACCCCCATTTAAGCTGTTTCCCAGTCATCAACACCATGGCAAGAAAGGAAAGAGAGGATGCTTGTTGAATTTCTTAAACCCAGTCCATGCATTGTTATGCATGAGCACTGTCTGCTGGCCCTGGGATTTAAGAACACTAAATGTTTATGAATAGGAAGTTCCTACAAAAACGTCCAAGACCCACTGGACCCAGGAGAACCAAGAGAAGAAGATTAAAAAAATTAAAAGCCTATTTTCTTTTTTTTTTTTTTTGTACCCTGCACATATAAAGAAAACCAGGGACATAGGGCATGCCTTTCAGTGAAAAAAGAGCCACTATCAAAAAGGAGCATCTCCAATTCCTCATTATGATAGAATTTAAAAGGCAGGAACGCCTGCTAATGAAATTGTCTTATGACACTAAAAAGTGATAACCAGGGTCTCCATACTTTATTTAAAAGGAAAAACACCCCAACAAACCCAAACCCACTAAACCTTGTAATAATAATTTTGCACTTACACTATATGAGTATAAAATTTTATCTAACAGTCCAATTCACAAATGCTCTCAACAGCTTAAGTCAAATGGAAACCGGTGGGAATTGGGTCTCCGAATATCTTTGTAGGCTCAGGTTTGAGTGACTGCTGTGTCCCAATTTCAACACTGTTTAGGTGACCACTGATTTTCAAGGAAATCTCAGCTCTTCAGTCACCAATGCAATTTTAGGCTCCCAAGTAAAATGAGTAGTTATGAAAATATTATTGCAGGGCTCACTGTGGAAAGCTTAACCCATCACACAGAGAAGGTGTAACAGAGCATGGACCTAGAGCTCTCTATCTTAGCTGTAATCTTTGCCTTAAAGATTGCAGCCTGCAAGTTTAAAAGCAGTAATTGAAAGATGGCAATCTGAAAACAGAAAAAAAAACCTACCAACCAAACGCAAAGGACAACAATCACCTAACATTAAAATCTAGAGGGGAAAATTTCTATTCCATGCCATAGCTTGGAAACCAGGCAGTGGTCTATGGTCTAGTAAAGATGTCCCTGCTCACTGAAGCACTGGTGGACTAGATGACCTTTAAAGGTCTTTTCCAACCCAATACATTCTAGGATTCTAGGTTACAGTGGGAATCTGTGTCTTTCCCATTACAACATTCAAACCTCCTTTTAAAATGAAGATTATAAGCAGTATCTAGGTCTTGTGCCATTTGATGAGCTAAAAGGTGCTGAAAGTCTGTAACACCATGATGCTGCTGCTGGACCAGTATCCCTTGCATTTAGTGATTATTATTGTACTAAGAAAAATTCCACAAGACAAAGGTATTTTGCTTGGAAGAAGAGTATTATTTTTTCCTCTTATGTCCTTTCATGTCTTCTGCCGAGCTCTGTTGTAGAAGAGCAAGTGCAGCTAATAGCAATTTTAAGCTAAGCAGCTTCATATTTTCCTCTTGCTGCTGCTCCAACGCCTCAAATAGCCCACTGCAAGACACTTTCAAGGATGAAGTTTATCAGCAACCCTTCAAGGGCCACCTGCTATTCTGCCTTGAGTAGCACGTCTCCAGAGAGCAGGCTTAACCCTGATGTGCAGGTACACAGCTACAGAGGCAGCTTTGGGCATATCTATGAAGACATGTGAACCAAGAGAGCTAAACAAATGTGCTGAAAACCAGCCACAGTCAGTTCCCACGTACCTATAGAGATAATTGCAACAAACCTGTTCAAAAAGCTGAAGCCACTGGCAATTGAGTAGAGAGCTCCAGGGTAAGTCAGTGCATGAGAGTAAAAAACTCTGTGTTTAGTGAGGCTGAAATTCATGTGGTTCTGCCTAGTTGTTGTATTTTTTTAACCACATTTGATGGTCTCAAAAATGATAAATATGCCCTTGAGGGAATTGCAGAAAAGTCCTCTCCTTCTTCTTAAGCACTACTGTCTTCATACTAACTAGGAAATGTGTTGGTCTCTTTTTCACCTTCAAATTTAGGTGCAATTCTTCCCTCTCAGAACAGAAGCCTGCGGGGAGGGGGATGGGATTAGGTCTGCACATATAGTTAATAATTGGTTTGGGTTTTGTGGGTTAGGAATAGAACAGGTTAGGATTTGGGGTTTTTTTAAAATGAAAATGTGCATTTGTAACAACTGAAACCATGGTAAGAAAGGTCAGTTTCAATGAAATTCCAGACTTAAAATAGTTGGGAAGGAAAAATGGTTTTAAATCACTGAAAATCTTTGTTTTCTTCCTTCTCATGAAACACTTGAAAGTTGCTCTTTATTCTGAAATGTGACTTGGATAGGACAAAAAAGTATGAACTAAAGGAAAGCATCAGACTATTACCAAGTAAAATAGTTTTTACTGAGCCCAGCTTACTGATGTGAGGGTTGTTAGTCTGTTATCTTTTAAGAGTTCAATGCTTCACCACTATCGAGAATAAAGCAGATTCATTTCTTTAAAAATCATTGTCATTTTCATAGGACAGGGAACACACTCTCCTTCTCACCCTGCAATGCAAATCGTGGACTGTTCATAAGTCATACTTTTAAATCCAGAGGTGTGTTTGATATTGCTTGATTTTATACCATTTGTCACCAGTCAGTTAAATTATTTTTCCCCCTTATAATGACAGAAGTAGGAAAAAATCCTAGAGAAGCTAAGGCTAAACTTTTTTCCAGTTTCTAGGAATCCATGAGTTTTAGAAAATAAAACAGCTTTTTGAAGTACCCCAAGATAAAGGGTCTCACTGAAGTATTTCACCCCACTCAAGTGCAGTAAAACTTTCAGGAATAAATTTGCCCATGACTGTAGTTTGTTTGGTAATATGGTCTTGTTTTAATGCCCCATCACAAGCACAGTTTCTGACAGCTCAGCCAAGAAGTAAGTATTGTGTTTATGACCTCCCAGAGAAATGAAGCTCCTTTCTCCCAGATAAATGAAGCTCTGCATCTTTCTCATACCTTTGATTAGAAAGGAAATATTAACGTTTTACACCCAAACTTCTTACCTTGATGTGGTTGGCGGGAGCCCTGATGTAAATCCCTGCTGGTGACAGTGTCTCGATGTTGGATAAACCATCCGTTCCAGAAAGGCCAATCACTATGTTATTACTGACTCTGTTCCCCTCTTCCAGTCCTTCACCTTTAAAAAAAAAGAAAAAAGAAAAAGAAAAAAGAAAATTAAAAAAAAAGATTTAAAAGAAAAGAGAGATAAAAGAAAAAAATATATATAACTGGAAGTCCTCTATTATCCAAGCCACAGAACTTTCTGGGCATAGTACACCTGGGAATTAGCTTTCCTGCTGACTGTCCCAGGGTAAATCACTGCTTGAAAAGCACTTACAGACCTATGTTTAACACAAGGCAGAAAGCAGCTGTGAGATGGCCAAAGAACGCTGTGGCTGCTCAGCACAGTGGTGCACAGCATGGAAAGGGAAAGGTTGTGTGCTTCAGAAAGGTCAGGAGGCCACAAGCTAAACCTGATCAACATTGTAAATATGATTAAAACCAATTTCTGCCACAAAGAGCTTACATTCTAATGAGATAAAAACAGTCAGGGAAAGGAATACTACAATATATAGTCTACAAAGAGGCAACAGAGACCATCATTTTGTATTTTAATATGCACAAGGCCCTGTATCAGGTATTATATATGAATATAAACCAGGTTTACTGTACCACAAGTTTATGGTGAAAATTAATAGAAGGTCTACTATAAAGCACATTTACATTTAGAAAAAGAGAGATGGAGAGTAGGGAATTAGCTCACCTGTGTGCACACAGGCAGGCTGCTGGCAGTACTAGAATTCAAAGCCCTGTCTATCTCCTCTGTCTCCATCCACTGCCCTGCCTACATGTAAGAAAATTTCTAAATAGACTCAAAAACACCTGATGTAACTCTGCATAGAAGTGGGGAGGTTGTCACCCTAAGCAACGAAGTATGAGAAGAAAAAGGGAAAAAAATAATCAATCAATTGATCACACAGCTCAGAGTCATGGGGTGCCCCAGATCTGCTAGCAGTATTGAAGTAGGAAGGTAAAAAAACCTCCAAACCCAAAACCACCAAACTTTTTAAAGTACATCATCAAGAAATGTGCCACCCAATGGCAAAAAGTGGACAGTCCCATCAGCTTATGTCCCCCCCACCCTAGGTGTTCTGGAAGCAGAATACAAAGTGGAACATCTCTCTCTGGACTACATCAGGAGCAAATTACACCTATTTAGTTTTGTTTATGAAAGAAATTATTATCTTCAACTATACCTGCTCAAGTTCTGTTCCAAACACAGATTCCTTCCCCAATCATTACTACTCCAGTGTAAGCCACTTCACAGGAAAAGGTATGTCCTTTGGCTTTGGGGATGGCAGTAAGTCTTTTCAGCCTTCCTCTCAGTCTTCAGAGCCTTCCCCCATTTTTGGAACAAGATCCATTTAGGAAATATTTCCTTTCCAGGCTGTATATACTACAAACAATACCACTACCGGAGCACAAATGGGATCTTTTGACAGCCATAAAGGTTTCTGAGGTGGTATAAAAGGGCTTGGCTTCCAAGCTAAGTCCTGGTGTAGCAATTAATCTTAAGCCCCAAGAGAGTTTTTATGACTATTTTGCAAACCCCCTGAAAATCAGGGTTTCATGAAATCACTGAGGGACTGTGATTCTGGAGCTGCAAATAGCCAGCTATATTAAATATTCCTTCACAGGCAACAAAATGATTCATAAATTCATCCATCAGATCTTCTGAAGCTGCTGACAGTGAAGCCATTAAAGACATCTTGGGCATAAAGTAGAATCTTTTAGCTCAGAGTCTTTTAACACAGATGCATGTCCTGGCATGAGTGAGCATGACAGCATATTGAAGATCTTGTTCTGCTTCCCCATGGCCACAGGGACTCTGTGCATCACCTTGGACAAGCCACTGCACCTCTCTAAGCCTGCTTTCCTCATCTGCAAGTTGTGTACAATGATTCTTGTTTTATAGTCTCTTCTGTTTAAATTGTAATCTATCACTTCTCATTATATTTATATATAAGACCTGGCACAGGGACTCACTGTGTGTGTAACTGCAGGATCAGGATTGAAGGCTTTTCTTCTCCCCTCTGTTTATCTTAAAATTGGTCATTTTTATCCCATCTCTGGTGGAAAAATAGAATCAAGCTCTATCTTTAGGTATTCAGGCAACATGAGATCCCAGCAGAAGATGCTGCAAGTCAGTCTCCCGATGGTTGGTTAGGAGAAAAATTCTGTTGTTTAACATTTTTGTTGCTCCAAGCTCCAATTTATTTAAGTGCTAAATCCTCTGCTTAACTTTTAACATATGCTTTCACTCCATTATCTTCAATGTCAAATGACTGAAGTTAAAGGTAAGTATGCTCTTAAATGCCTCACTGAGCTAGGGCCTTAAATATTGCATAATGGCACTCTTCCAAAGACAGATAAATCAATCCTCTTAAAAAACCTTGTGTACTGAAAGAAAAAAAGGATCCAGACCAAATAAAGACTGACCTAAATAAAGAGAGAGTGTATGGTCAAAGGGGAAAAGCTCCTAGGAGATGCATGTGGAATTGTGGGAGCTTTATTCCAGACTCACTGATACCAGAAGATGTGATTGAAGTTCTTGGGACACTGTTAAGGATCCACCATTCTCACCTCCAAAGGCATTTTCATACAAATGGCAATCAGCACATGTTGCTGTTATGTGCAGGATAGTTATTGTCCTGTTTCACTTACCCAGTAGAAGCCCATGTCCTGAAATGTTATAGAAAACATTACTGTCCACACTAAGGTTTGAGATCCCAGTCAGACGGAGTCCTTGGCCAAAGGAGTCCAGAACACAACAGCCACGTATGTATGAGTCTGGAAAGAAATAGATGTTCTGAGCAAAAAGCATGCTGCAACTTGAAGGCTGGGAAAGTTTTATGTTAGCTCCTCATCCTTTGCTGCTGTGCAATTCATCCTTTTGGCTCCTGTGAGACTGCTTGGTTGCAGCTGCCCAGCCTTACTCACCTGGCTTTGCCAGCTCACCAAATCTTTGCCAACAGGTGACCGTTGCTGAGATGGGCACAGCAGGGAAGAGGGGCCCTGAGCGCAGAAATGTCTGGCTAATGGAGGTGGTCCACTGTTGTGAGGAGATCCAGTGAAAGGACAGGGTAAAATCCCCAGGATGAAGCAGATTACTGTGTCCAGATCTGGGGCCCACAATAAAAGAAAGATGTGGGACTGTTGGAGAGGGGTCAGAGGAGGCCATGAAAATGATTAGAGGGCTGGAGCAGCTCCCCTATGAAGAGAGGCTGGGGAAGCTGGGCTTGTTCAGCCTGGAGAAAAGAAGGCTGCAGGGGGACCTCATTGCAGCCTTCCAGTCCCTGAAGGGAGCAGAGAAACAGGAGGGGAATGGGCTTGTTCAAAGGGCAGAGACTGGCAGGACAAGGGGGAATGGATTAAAACTAAAGGAAGGAAGGTTTAGATTAGACATTAGGGGGAAGTTTTTTACAAAGAGAGTGGTGAGGAGCTGGAAGGGGCTGCCCAGAGTGGTGGTGGGTGCCCCATCCCTGGGGGTGTTCAAGGCCAGGTTGGCTGGGGCCCTGGGCAACCTTGTGTAGCTCCAGGCCTGGAGGTTGGTGTCCCTGCCTGTGGCAGGGGGTTGGAGCTCTGTGATCCTTGGGGTCCCTTCCAACCCAGACCAGTCTGTGATTCTATGATTCTATGTTATCAGCTCAGGCAGTTGGGTGTTTGAAATAGGAGTGATGGAGGGCGGGAATGTTTCATAAAGGGAGGGAGGACAGGGCATCTATCTCATACACCTTGTCTAGCTAAGCGTGGTGACCTGCCCACTGCACTCCAGGACCAAAGCCAGACCTGCTTTCTGCCACCAGGAAGCCTGTACCTTCACCCAGTGAAGAAGATGGCATAGGAGAGGTGTAAGCTGGAGCCCACCAAACTTGTTCCTGTCACCACCAGTCTGCAGAGCTCTCGTTGCCACTTCGAGAGAGATGAATTTTGCACTTCTTAGTGGTAAAGTCAAAAGCCACTTAATATGTGCTTTAACCTTCAGGTGATATATTAAATTTTGTCCTATGCTACCACACAGCCCTGAGCCACCTCTAGACTCCTTTATGGTACACTAGTGCATTCATTTCCAGAACTGGAAGTACCATGCCAACTCTGTCCAGAGATGTAAAGGAACTAAAGCACCTTAAAGCAGTTCAACAAGTTTCACTTGGTCTTAGACTACAGGTGACATTTTCTCGCTTTAAACTTGTGATCTGACCCAAGAGCAGGTTTTGCAGACATCTACCCTTGCTTTGGGCAGGAAAAGAAGGACATTGGAAGTCATTTGAGTCAACCTCCAGTGCAGCCATCTCACCTGCCATCCGGGCATTGCCAGCAACAGTCAGGGCACTGTGGTGCTGCCGAAACACTTGACCGACGTGGCGGAACTGGACCCCCTCCATCCAGAGATGACTCGCCTCTCCCTGGAAGGCCTCCACAACCACAATGGCCCCCAGGTCCCGAGACCCCAGCTGCCTCTCACTTCGCTTGTACAGACACTTGGGGCCACCTAGAACACAAGCCGGTGGGAGCGGTCAGTGCTACTTCCCCATGGTGACCTTGGGGAGCCCCAGGGAAAGACATGAGACCCACCACATCCACCCAGTGAAACTTCATCTCCAGCAGCCATCTTAAACATGGGTCCAAAGAAGAAGAGCTGCAGGCAAGTGTGTTTGATACTCCCTCTAAATATTCTCATGGTTTCTTCCCTAAGAGCCTGGACATTTTTGGAGGAGTATATATTAAAGCCAGCAGGAAGCTGTGATAGTTTTATGCTTTGGAAAGTTCCTTGTGTTCGATTTTAAATAGTCCTGTGCATGGGGAAGAAGGATTTGACATTGATTTACCTTGGGTGAGGTTCCTGAAAAGGGGATTGGGCACGGATGTACTGAACTAAACTGAAATGAGAACATCTTGAAATTCCTTTAAAACTCTTGCTCTCCCCACTCTCCCTGCAGATGGGTGAGGAACTGTTACTACCCACAGTCTGAAGGCAAGGAAAGTAAATCATAGGGCTGGGGAAGGAACTGACATTCCTGAAAGCCATCCTTCCATGGGGCTGTGCTTGGGATATTTTGCTACAAAGGGATTCAAGCTACAAATGTGCAACTTGGGCTTGTTCAGTGGAGGTGCAGAGGAGATTTCAAATTCCAGCACTGACTGCTTATGCTCAGTAATACTCATTTTTCTTTTAAAGAAGGTAAAATAACCACAAAAAAACACTGCCCACTCATCTTCTGCTGACTCCTCTGAGAAATCCTCCTATCCTGTAACTCAAATAAAAACCCTCAAATGTTTAGCACGTTTCAGAGACTATATTTATGAGTTCCACAGAAAATGGACCATAAATCCATGAGTAATATAAGCAGTTGGCTGCTAGATATCAAATGAAGTCTTGTGTCACAGTTTGAAAGCCCAAGGCATTTTATTTTTAAAGGAAACCTTACACCTGGGTTGCCAGATAACCTAAGTCTCCTTAAATTATAGTCACTGTGTCTGATTCTTCTTTCTCATGAGCTGGTGTAAATCAGGAAGCCACCTGTCAGACTTTATGATGTTTTCATACAAGTAAAACTAAAGGAGGACTGGGATACCTAGCATTGTTTCACCAGTTACTATATGCTACAGGAAACCATCACCCACTATTTTTTCTCATTATCCCTAAACATTAAACATCATCTCCATATTTTACACTAAAAGTACAAACAGAAATGGCCTGGTTTAGTTTTTTTTTCTTTCTTTCTTCTTAAAGTGACTAAATAGTAAACACAATTAAAAATTTAATATATTATGTACACTGAAACATGTTGTCAGAAGATACTTTTTTCTACACCCTTAGGCTCAGGCAGAACTAAAGGGTCTTTCCCAAGATGGCTTGAAACTAGAGTGTGAAAATAATGCATCTGAGATATGCAATGAAAGGCAGTTCTACTCCCAAGACTTCACACTTCAATGTCAAACAATGTTTGGAAAGATAAACTTGTTTTCCTGGTGCTGGTATGTCTCAGAATTCTCCTATTAAGAAATACTTCTCATGTACAGGGACATTACAATGTGATCTTCATGGAGTAATTTTCCTCCTCAGTATATTTCTGTGAGAAAAGACCTCCTCACCTCCTGTAACACCTGCTTTTCCACACTGTCTGAGGTGTGACATCCTCTCCATCGTGACATTTCCTTGAACAACAACCCTTCTGCTAATCAGTGCCACCACAGCTCTCAAAGGCAGGCTTTCACCATTCACCCATCCCTCTGCAATGCTGTGAGAGTACCTGGGGAAAGAGAAAAAAAAGGCACAAAAGCATCTGCACCTGGCATTTGGCAAGAATGAATTTTAACCTAAACTTATGACTCCAACTGGCCAAATTCAGAGCTGGTTTCAGTTCTATCTCACCACGGACAGTGGCACATCCAATGTGTCTGCATATATGGGCTAGATCTATCTTTCTCTGGCTGATGTTTCTTTCCATTGTTCTGTCTCTCACATTTTCCTTAGATTATATATGTTTACACCACATAGTTGAGACTTTGAGTGTCCTTACTGAAGTTAGATGCTGGGGAAAAAAAGGAACAGAAAAAGTACTCTGTGAAGAAATTAATTATGCAGGGAATTTCCTTGTCAACCCTATGCTGAGGCCACCAGACTGTACTGGCCATCAGTGTTTTCTGCTTCAAAGGTTTTCTGAGCTCATGGTTATGATACAGAATTTAAACATAGTCTGAAACATTCAGGATTAAACATCCACTAGCTTTAGGGGGAGCAAGGAAATGAAATATCTCTGGCCACCTTTGTTAAAGGGATTTATATAGTTATTATCCCACAAGAAACAGCAAGTCCTCACTTTGACCAAATTCTCCCCTGGTACAGCTCTTTTCTATAGAAAATTCCTTGGCCCTTGAAAGGATACCTGAGCGGTGATCTAAGGTGCAGCTCTGTGTTGTTCACTGACTCAATAACAGCCATTTCTTCTTGCTGCTCTGCATCTCCAAGGCCTGTCCTTCCCACCACAATTTCATCACCAGGTTGCCAGTCAACAGGTTCCTGGAGCACTAATCGTGTATCATTAGCATGAGCTGATGATTTCAAGTATGTGAAAGCTACTTTAGGCATCCAGCCTGGAGAATAAAATAAAATAAAATAAAATTTTAAAAGCAATTTAATCAGCATAAGAAACCAGGAGAAACATGTTTAGAAAACACAGCCTCACTTGGATCATCCCACAGTCATGTATTTCCTTTTGATACTGTGTAGGAGAGACAGGATTAATACTACAAAAGAAGAGTCTCCTTCTCTGGAGACATTCAAACCAGCCTGGATGTGTTGCTGTGGGATTTAGTCTGGGTGATCCTGCTCTGGCAGGGGGTTGGACTAGATGACCTTTCGAGGTCCCTTCCAACTCCTAATGGTCTGTGACTCTGTGATTTGTGCACATCTGCTGGGATTAGAAACACACTGCTTTCCAAACAACATCTTAATGTCATACCTTTTGTCTCTATGGGTTCCAAAAGACAAAGAAACCTGCTGGAAATAAGTTTGCTCAACAGGTGATGGGAGCTGAGGTTCAGTTTTAATCCCAGAGTGATCTTCCTATGTGAGAAACAACCTCTTCTTAAGCATCCTTTATAAGCAATGGAGAAAAGCAATGTCTGCAAAGACCATAGTCTTTACCTGAGTTCATAAACCACTTTTCATTGTCAGATTCTTCAGTCAAGTGTCCAGAAAGGCATGAATTGAATCCCATGTATCTCTTGTCCCCTGGACAAGGGGCAATGGGCTGAAGCTGTGCCAGGGCAGGCTCAGCTCAGCTGGGAGGGCCAAGTTCTTCCCTGGCAGAGTTGTGGGGCTGTGGCACAGGCTGCCCAGGGAGGGGGCTGAGTCCCCAGCCCTGGGGGTGTTTAACAGCTGGGTAGATGAGGTACTTAGAGATATGGTTTAGCTTAGGATGGGAATGGTTGGACTCGATGGACTTAAAGGTCTTTTCCAACCTTGTGATTCTGTAAGCCTACAATTAACTTACATCCACAAAAACACATGCTTCCACTGGTAGCATTCGAGTGACTTATGCAAAGACAAATACCATCACTTTCAAAAACTTTCAAAGGGTGACCATAGATTACTCAGCTAGCAACATGGGGTCATTTTGGCACTATGTCCAGTGGATGATCCAAAATGAGGGGGTCATGAGGGGATATCTTGGGTTAAGTGAGTTATTTGGCCATGCAAACAATGGGTTGCAAAATCAAATCCAAGACTAAAATGGTTAGCATGCAACCAGCCTGCTTTCAAACAGTTGGCAAAAAACAATGAAGGAAACAAAACAAAACAGGTGCTGATGGTCTTTCTTAGCAGTTTGTAAGTATGGTTGAGAATAGATATCTGGTTGGGTCAGCATAAGATTATGTGATGATGGAAACAGGATTCTACAGGTGCCTAGAAATGTATCTCAAGCTATTTCCAGAGCTAGGAACACTCTGTGGGTAAAAAGCCTCCCCCATAGGTGATGTTTCTCAAGGAGTCTACTCAGCTGCAGCTAGGTAGAGGAGAACAAAACCTGGAGGTCCCAAGGAAGTGTACAGCAACAAACACACAAAAATCATTGTACTTATCTTTTTCAATAAAGGAGTTTGTTTTTTTTTAAAGTGAATTCTCACCCACAAACAATATTTTGGTCATTTTTATGAAATCTTGTTCAATGTATTATTTAAATAAAATAGTTCATGAGGGAGTTAAAAAAACTCCCTCATTTTTAATTTTTCCCCATCAATTTTCCTTTTAAAATTAAGAAAACTACAAACATCAAAATTCCAATGTCTGTCTATTCTTTTATAAATAAAGAAGTAACTGTTTCACCTGAAAAGAATTTGCTTCAGCCTTTTTCATCTGAAAGTGGAAATAACATCACATACTATCTGGAATTATGCAACTTGGGGGACTTTTTCCCAGAAAATTTGAATGCCAGGAAACACTGATGAAACTTATTCTCAGGGAGGAATTAGTCTGGTTAGACCTGAAGAACTATTTTCAGCTTTGAGCTGAAGTTCACTTAACATCCTTATGGATGGGGATGAGTTACAGCACTGTGAATTCTCTAGTCAGCACAACTGCCCTCTGCATCAGCAACCTTAGCCCACCTCTTCACAAGGTTAAAACTGCGGATTCCCAAATCTCCTCCTCTTCAGTTGACATACTATCAAGTCCATTGGCAACAAGCCCCAGCAACAGGACATCTTGCATCTCACCCTTCCTTCTTTGATTCATGATGCTCACTTTAACTCTTGGTATTTCTTTTTCCCCAGCAGGCTTTGGAACACATTGGTCCAGTGAGATCCAACACGCTGAACACCATCAGGGGAGACAATGTGACTCACACACCCACCTTTGGTATATTTTTCCTTCCCTCCTTTGTAATAGATCGTCATTTACCTTTAGCCCACAGCAAGTTACTGTCCTCCCTGGCTGTACTATAGAAAAGTAATAACACCAGAAATCACCAAGGGTAGAGGTTGCATCCAATAAATCATTTTCAAATTATTTTAAGCAAACTTCTCACTCTCTCTCCATTTCCCGTTTCACTTTCTCTTTGCTTATGCTCTAGTGTCCCAGTTCTTTCCTTAACGAAGACAGAAATAAGGAGTAGCACCTCCAAGTCAATTAATTCACAGCAGAGACAGAGAAAGTATACTCTGTCATCTTGAAGTATATTTGAGCACCTGCTCTGTGTGTCAAGAAGTTGATGGGCTTCTAAACCTAGCTGAGATACTTCTGGCTTATTATTTTTTCTTTTTTTCCTTAAATTAGAATTGAAATTTCTCAACTTAGAGCTAAGAAAATCTCCCAGACATCCTTCACTTAATGTTTTGAATGAACTTTAGTTCATATCATGGAACTGTTTTGGTATGTCATGAGGAGATGGCCATGAGGAGTAGTCAGCATGGATTCACCAAGGGGACATCATGCTCGACCAATCTCATAGCCTTCTATGATCTCATCACTGGCTGGGTAGATGGAGGGAGAGCAGTGGATGTCATCTACCTTGACTTCAGCAAGGCTTTTGATACTGTCTCCCATGACATCCTGATAGCAAAGCTGAGAAAGCATGGGATTGATGAGTGGACAGTGAGGTGGGTTGAGAATTGGCTGTCGGACCGAGCCCAGAGGGTCGTGATTCGTGGAGTGGAATCTGACTGGAGGCCTGTGACTAGCGGTGTTCCCCAGGGCTCGGTGTTGGGTCCATTCCTGTTTAACATCTTCATTGACGACCTTGATGAGGGAATAGCCTCGACCCTCAGCAAGTACGCCGATGACACAAAGCTGGGAGGAGTGGCTGACACGCAGGAACACTGCGCTGCCATCCAGCGAGACCTGGACAGGCTGGAGAGCTGGGCAGGGAGAAACCAGATGAGGTTTAACAAAAGCAAGTGTAAAGTCTTGCACCTGGGAAGGAACAACCGTTTCTACCAGTACAGGCTGGGGGATGACCTGCTGGAGAAGAGCTCAGTGGAGAAGGACCTGGGAGTCCTGGTGGATGACAGGTTGGCCATGAGCCAGCAGTGTGTCCTGGGGCTGAGAGAGACAATGGGATCCTGGGGGGCATCAGGAGGAGAGTGGGCAGCAGGTCAAAGGAGGTGATCCTCCCCCTCTGCTCTGCCCTGGTCAGGCCCCACCTGGAGTATTGTGTCCAGTTCTGGGCTCCCTGGTATAAAAAGGACAGGGATCTCCTGGAGAGAGTCCAGAGAAGGGCTACGAAGATGATAAAGGGCCTGGAGCATCTCCCCTATGAGGAAAGGCTGAGAAGATTGGGACTGTTCAGCCTTGAGAAGAGAAGACTAAGGGGGGACCTAATTAATGTTTACAATTATCTTAAGCAAGGGATGCGGGGGAATCAGCCAGCCCCTTTTCAGTGTCTGTGGGGACAGGACAGGAGGCAATGGCTGCAAGTTGGAGCACAGGAAATTCTGCACCAACATGGGTAAGAACTTCTTCCCAGTGAGGGTGAGGGAGCCCTGGGACAGGCTGCCCAGGGAGGTGTGGAGTCTCCTTCTCTGGAGAGATTCCAGACCCGTCTGGACGCCTATCTGTGCAACCTGTCCTAGGGACCCTGCTTTGGCAGGGGGTTGGACCCAATGATCTCTCGAGGTCCCTTCCAACCCCTACAATTCTGTGATTCTATGTATCAGATGGATTTCTTTCAGATGAAAAAAATGTCAACACTGTAATCCAGTAGGACATAAAATACAATTTAGATTCTAATGCAACCAGACTAGAATGATTCTATAGTAACCCCAAAAACACATACAGTGTGGACCCTGCATACCCAGCACCTACACATCATTCCCTCTCCAGATCTCCTTCTATTGGGCCACACTGTGTCCTAATGTGCACATAGCCAAACCCCACCTTGCGCCATTCATGACCCCAGACTCAAAGATTTTCCCCATGAGACCTCATCCTCAGCACAGCCTTAGCCAGCTCAAAAAAAATCCTCTTGATATCAGCCCATGTGCATTCTTTTACAGCAGCAGTCTCATCATCTTTATTCATTTACCTTCTTCCATTGAGTGTTGGTCATGAATTTTTAGGACTCACATAAAAGCCAACGACTGACAGCAGCCATCTGCATGTTGAGCAGCATGCATTTTTTATTTTTTTCTCCAGTTCTGGACATTTTGTTTATAGTATTGATTTGTGTGCATGTGGTTCATGTGTGTGTTTGCGTGCATCTCTGGCCAGACACGACTGAATCCCATTGTGTACATCTGTCACACACATACTACACCAATGCTGCTGGGCAACAACTCTTGTCATTAAGAGGTACAAACCACCATTCTGCATTAAAATATGCTCTAATGGAAAAGGCTTGTTTCAGGCTTCTTTTCACTTTCAAGCTCTGAAAGGAAAGTCTTCTTAATATTTTCTATTCTAAAAGAAGAGCATTTAAAACTTTCAGACATTTTCCTCTTTTTTTCTTTTTTTCTTTTATCTTTTCTCTCTTTTTATCCTTCCTTCCTTCCTTCCTTCCTCCTTCCTTTCCTACCTTCCTTTCTTCCTTCCTCCCTTTCCTTCCTTCCTTCTTATATTCCCACACATAACACCACCCCCCGGTTAGATCCTCCTGTACTCCAAGCAGAATGACACAGGATTTAGTGATATTTTTCCAGTCAGTTCACCAAGGAGGGACCATAGCTGAGGTTTCTTTGCTTTAATTATAATATATCCCTAGTCCTGTGGGTTTGATGGGAGTCCATCATATATACACATACGCAGAAATGTACTACACTGATTCCTTGAGCAGTTAACAGCCATTGCTGTTTAAAGTCACCCATTCCCCTTTCAAAACCAAATGTACAGTTGTTAACCCTAAAAATTTGGGGTTGTTACTTTGGAATTTTGTGGCCTACATCTCACATAGTTCCATCTACAGGAGAACATGCTAACCCCATGTCCTCCAGCAGGTTTAAATGAAGATAACTTGAAAAAAAGCACAACACTCACCAAGCCCTTTAGTCACTGTCACCAGTAGTGTCTGCAACTGCTTTCACTTAGTTTGGAGACTCTGGGTTGGTTTCAGGTGCCTAAAAATGTTATTTTGAATGTATGATTGGTCTTCAGCTGCTGCTCCAGAAAAGCACTGGCCTGTCATAAGTCCAGTGTCCTGTCTGCCAGACCCACAAAGACGCCTTCGATGCCATTCAGGGGGCCTGCAGTGGTCCTTTATATTAACACTCAGATAAATGAACAGCCAGAGAGCAGACACGCAAATCAAACTGTTCTTCTTGAAGAAGTATCCAGGCCTCTTATCACCTACCAGAGGTGGGTTGACTAGATAGGGTTAATCACTTTTCAGGGGCACTCCTGCACCCATTTTTTAAATAGGAAGGTGGAATGATCTGATGAACATCTCAGGAGGGAATGATCTCCACATAGGAGACAACCTTCATGTCCCAGAGGTCTTCTCCAGCTTCTCTACCTCAAAGAACCAAAGAGGGCTCTACAAAATCATGAATACCTAAAGGGGGTGGTTCCTGTCTCTGCAGTCTGTCTGCAGGACCACCCTTTGGAGACCCAGGGCTCTCTTTCTTGTTTCCCCTTGGAAACAAACTCTATTTCAGATAAAACACAAACACACAGGGTTCATAAAACAACCACCACTGATTGGGACTGGTCTGTGTAACAGGTAAATAAATTACTTGTTTGAAAGTAGGAGGTTTAAAAGGCCAACAGCTGCAGTAAATTATTTCTTCCAAAAAAAAATACTGCAAGCAGAAACACTCAAAAGTACTGAAAAATAGATGAATCTGTATAACTCCTCAATTATTGAGCTCATTTTTAATAATTAAGTAAGCTCAGATTGGAAAAAACCCACATCTTGAGATCTGAAGCAGAAGTGCCTTCATGTTAAAGGGACAGGACAGAGCCTTTAGACTGAAATGCTGTTGCAGGCAAAATAACAATTGAACGATTTCCTAAATAATTTGGCAGAAACACCTTTAAACACAGAGCAGAGAAGAACCATGCTGTCAAATGGCAGCCCAGAAATGCAAGTGACATGAAAAAACATTCCAAAGTGAAATAATCGCAAATCCTAGCATAAGGAACATCCTGGTACCAGGACCCTGGTTTCTACTCTCTGTTGGAAGCACGATGTGAAGAGGCAGTCTTGTATAGACTTGGCAAAATTACTAAGAACAAGGCCATCATGATAAGTACAATGCCAGGCTCTTCTCTATGTCATGCAGAGAAGAAGAAAAGTAGTGAAAATGTAATTTCTTACAGCCATTACCACAAAGCATTTCTATAAATCAATGAGGATGCTGTACAATTTCACTGACTGATTTCTCCATGTCCTAGGGGGTTCGACCAGTGATGAGAATTTGACCCTTACAGAAATGCCTCAGAATCACATCAAAACTCAGCAAAGTCAGCAAGGTATTCCAGCATATAGTTATCTCCAGGTTTAGGTGTTGTAGGTTTAGATAAATTAGGTCATTTTTTACAATCCTCTAATCACAATAGACATCTTTTCCTCTTCCAAATGTACATTGGGCGACTCAACAGGTGTTGAAAACTTCAACTGTGTGTTAGAGAGCTATCTCTGGTCATCCAGCTTTGAAAGTAAAAGCTGCTACAGCCTGAAACACTGAAATAGAGGGTTTTGAAAATTAATTACTACAAGGCAGAGAGAGGCAGCTGTAAGCTAACTAAGAGACAAGTCCTATAGTCAATGGGAAAAATAGGCTCCTGGGGAGCCTGCACATTCTGAATCACCTTCTGGAGGTGTTTCTCTGTCCCAGGAAAGGCTATGGGGAGGTGTCTCCTAATTCAGGCAGAGTGTTTACCCTAGTGACTCAGAAGCTCTTCAGTGGCCAAGGAACCTTGGAAGTAGTGGCTGCCCCCACAAAGCGACAGTTTTCCTTGGGTCTGAAGGGACATACAGACCTGTGCTTCCCAGTCACTGATACCCTCCTCTCCTTTATAACCCTAAGCACATGCCTGACTTTTCTGCCAGCTTCTCAACACTCTGGAGCAGAAAGGGAGAGAGGTAGAGACAAAAAAGCGGTGCTATCAATTTCAGCAGAGAAAGGCTGCTTCAGATCCTTATCCCAGTGGGAAATTTTACTTCAGACAAAACAAAACCTTTAAAGTGTCTGTTTGTCAGACTGGACAGTTATGAAGTGTGGAAGTGTTCATTTTACCTATTCCTTGTATGTTTATGAAAAGAAATCACCTCCTTCCCACTGCTTAAAATGGCTTCCAGCTTCCAGCAGAAAAGAAATTTGGATTCATACTGGTCACCAAAGGATGTACATAGCTTGTCATCTATTATTTGTTGGAGTGAGTCCAGAGGAGGGCCATGAAAATGATCAGAGGGCTGGAGCACCTCTCCTATAAAGACAGGCTGAGATAGTTGGGCTTGTTCAGCCTGGAGAGGAGAAGTCTCCGGGGAGATCTTATAGCACCTTCCAGTACCTGAAGAGGCCTACAAGAAAGCTGGGGAGGGGCTTTTAGAAGGGCATGTAGTGATAGGATGAGGGGGGATGGTTTTAAATTGGAAGGGGGTAGATTTAGATTAGATATTAGGAAGAAATTTTTCAGTCTGAGGGTGGTGAGGCCCTGGCACAGGTTGCTCATAGAAATGGTAGATGCCCCATCCCTGGAAGTGTTCAGGGCCAGGTTGGATGGGGCCTTGAGCGGCCTGGTCTAGTGAGAGGTGTCCCTGCCCGTGACAGGGGCCTTGGAACCTGATGATCTTTGAGGTACCTTCCAGACTTAACCATTCTATGATTCTATGATTATTTTTATTAAAGTAAGGCCCACTTTAGACACCCAAAGCATGCAGATATCTGGGGCCAGACCTACAGGAGTCTCTCCACTAGATACAGACAAGTCCTACCACAGCACTCATTAACCTGAGGAGCCTTCAGCTGGGTGCTTCACTTTAGGCAAGCACAGGTGCAGCTTCCACAAGACTGAGTTATCAATCTCTTTCCACACGAAGGTGTGGAGGAGATGCAGAAGGCCTAAGTTGCTTGTTTGGGGTTACACAAGTATCTGGGCTAAAGCTTGAAAGTGAGTTTTGTCTGAGCCAGCCCATTTTCTGAAAAACAAACGTCCCATTTCAGCTAGAAATAATCTAATACAGCTGAAAAACAAGTTAGACTCCTGTTAGCATTTTCAGTTACTACTCACTCTTCAGCTATTAGATTCTGAGGCCGGTGGCTGAATTGTAGCTACAGGAATATCTTGTACTGTTTAATGAAAAGAGGAAACTGAGTCAGCTCAAATGGATAAACCGAAAAGTGATTAGCTTGCCCTGTCTGAGAAGCAGCTCAAAACCAAAAGGGGATGTCAGAGTCCCCAAAGTCACCCCAAGGTCTCTGTCAGGACACCACCAGATATTGACACTGAAATACCACCACTTCTTTCCCTTCAGATTCTTAGAGGTCCTGACCTTCACCTGATCCAATCTCTCCAGATGATGATTCCAGTCAACACATAAATCTCTCAGCCTTGCACTTTCTCTAGTGGTTCCTTCAAATTTGTTCCCTTCCTCCTTTCGGTGTCTGTCTGATGCCACATCTCCAAATTACTACATCTCTTCATCCCATAGCTTCAGGAATGTATGGGACATGCACAGAGAAAACTGACTGATCAATCAGACCTTGGTTGATTTGTGAAGGCTTGTGGCTTGAGCAGGTAACAAAGGCACCTTGATTTTTTTCAGTCAGCTTTAACCATGCTCTCAGTTCTTCTATCCACAGATTTACCCTCCATGTCTCTTTATGCTTCCATGTCCTCACTGAATCACAGAATGACTAGGTTGGAAAAGACCTTTAAGATCATTGAGTCCAACCATTCCTCTCCTATGCTAAACCATATCTCCAAGTACCTCATCTACCCATCTTTTAAACAAATCCAGGGATGGTGAATCAACCCCCTCCCTGGGCAGCCTGTGCCAGGCCCTGACAACTCTTTCAGTAAAAATTTTTTCCTAACATCTACTCTGAACCTGCCCTGGTGCAGCTTTGTACCATTTCCTCCTGTCAGGTTCTTCTGCGTTGGTCCTACTCCTCCTTTCAGGTAGCTGTAGAGAGCAATGAGGTCTCCCTTCAGCCTTCTCTTCTCCAGGCTGACCCAGCTCCTTTAGCCTCTCTTCATCAGAGCTGTTCTCCAGACCCCTCATCAGCCTGGTTGTCCTTCTCTGCACCCTCTCCAGCTCTGCACCCTCTCCTTCCTATACTGCAGCACCCAAAACTGCACAGAGCACTTGAGATGAGTCATTTAACTTTATATACCCAGGGAACCTCCTAACCAATCCTGACAGCAACCAGTGTGAGGCACATCCAGAGTCAGGCAGAGCTGGAGAGTCTGGATTACGTAGAGGAGTGTTGGTAGAAACTTAAATGGGTTTTAGCAGGATTAGTTCCAGCTCTAAGCCTGCCATGGGACTATTGGTCTTTCTCTTAAAGGTTTTAAACAATCTTCCTCTTCTGGTATGGGATAGCAGGCTTTGAACCCTCCTCCTCTTGGCTACTGAGGGCTGGGATCCTGCTGCATAATGTCTTCTATTTACTGCAAATAAATTAACTCAGGTTACAAACACACAGTTTGTTTGTAGTGTTGACAAACCATAAAGCTCTTTTACACCTTTTGACAGTTTATTGGCGCTTTAAAGTTGAGGTAATGAGATACTTGTATTCCACAAAAGGAATTTATAAGAACTGCAAGGCTCAGGCACACGATCTACTTACAAGTTATACTGCAGATGATCTGTCAATCTGCTGCAGCCGCGCTGTAAATCTTCCGTGTAAATGAGAATAAGATCTTTCAGTCCCCATGAATTGGAAGTGAAAAGAAACAAGCAGTTTAAGTTCCACCACCCCCCCAAAACCAGAAGAGAATTTTGCAAGAGAGTTAAAATGGATGATAGCTATGATTTAAATAGCAAAGCAGAACAAACCCCAGCAAAACACACCACCAGTATGAAAGTGTCCGGTTATAAAACACAAAACAATTTACTGCAGCATTTCACGTGTCAGCTTCCCCTCTGCTGTCAAAATCCTTTGTTATTCCCTTTCCCCTATCCAAATTGCACTGCCTACTCACACTTAGTTTGGCTATGACTAAAACATCCAAACATCAAAGTGATAAATGGCAATACATGGCAATATATCCATTGGAAGTGGGTCCTTCAGAAAAGGGGGAGGTGTGTAACATTTTTCAGACCCACTACAGAGGCTTTTTCCTGCTGCTTCAGTTTATAAAAGGAACAACAACCAAAAAAAAAGTATACAATTTCTTAACTGAAAAAGAAGATAAATTCTTTCCCAGAATGCCTCCTTACGATGTGACACAGCTGTGCCACTGCAGCTCTCTATGGCCAAATGGACCTTAAGGTCCCACACAACCTTAATGAAGGTGTCCTGGATGAACTTCCATCATTTGGATTTGAAGAAGACTTCTTTCAAAAAAATGTCTGAGCTACCTCAACTCTTGCAGTGACTTTTTGAGTCACTGGCCATAAAGTGTAGGGAAAGAGCTGCTTCCCTACCTTTTCATAACGCATCTAAAAACATCCTCTTGAACTATGTGCCCTGAGGTTTGCCAGCTTACTTTTGCTCTCTGTTAATTCCAGTTACAGCTCTATTCCCTAAGCATTTGCAAGTTTCTAGCTTGTTTTGCAATGAGAGGAGTCTGGGGTTTATTTTTCCTGCTATGCATCTTCGAAAGACAGGAATGTCTCTGCTCTGAAAGTGGGAGATGTCTTCCCACCCCCATACAGTCCTGCAGGACAAACTGGTGTGTGTGGGCAGCTCCTGGGGAGATGCAGACTGTTTTTCTGCTATGTCCCAACACAGCCCATGCAGGAAGCTTTTCATACATGCCCTGAGGAAAAATAGGAGGTCCTTTCTAATTTATAACTGCTCATTAACCCTTGGGACACCCAGGAGTTTATCAGCTTTTTGCTGCAATCTGCAGCAGCCTTGGTGCTGGCACGATCAGGATCACCCTGGGTACTTTAAATTGGATTTGAGCTATGGACCCATAGCTTGTCTGATGTCTCCATTGTGTAGGACTAAACCCAGCATCAGGCCCAAGCTTTATGCAAGGAATGGGCAGGGACAGGAAATTTGGACCTACTTGGGCCCCCCACGTGAACCTGGGTAGGTCCCAGAATGTTTGGCATTGGAAGGGACCTTGAAAGATTACTTAGTCCAACCACCCTGCCAGAGCAGGATCATCTAGGAATAGGCCACACAAGAAGAACATATCCAGATGGCATTTGAATTCTCTAGAGAAGACTTCACAATCTCTCTGGGCAGCCTGTCCCAGGGCTCTGTCACCCTCAGAGTGAAAAAGTTTTTCCTTCTGTTCACATGGAACCTTGTCTGCTCCAGCTTGCAGCCATTGCCCCTTGTCCTATCCCTGGACATCACTGAGAAGAGCCTAGCTCCATCCTCCTGACACTCATCCTTTACATATTTATAGACATTGATGAGGTCACCCCTCCGTCTCCTCTTCTCCAGGCTAAAGAGACCCAGCTCCCTCAGCCTGTCCTCATGAAGAAGATGTCCCACTATGCATGAAGCCACCACATGCCACCTTCCTTGTGGCACTATCATGTGCTTGGCTCTGGGTGGAGGTCCTTTGTGGAGAAGATCTGCTTAATGGCCCACACACCCAAGGCCCAATGCAGACACAACTTCAGCATCTCTCTGGCTTCTTCTTCCTCTCTTGTAAAATAGGTGTGATCCTTTTCCATTATAGGTGGGTTCTGGAGGATGAAGTCTAAGTTTACAGCTACACAGATGTGATTTCACTCCAGATTCAAATAAGGCTGAACTTCCAACGTTTTCCACAGAATAAAAATTTCACCCCCCCAAAAAATGATCATTACACATATTTTTTTCTTTGTACTGATACCACTTGGGGGGTTTAGGCATTATGATTTTTGTTCTGTAAAAGCATTGCATTTCACTAGTGTTGAAATGGTGATATGAAACAGAGATAATATTAAAAATAATACAATGAAAGTCCAGATGAAAGCAAAATGATAGACTTAAACACCTTCTCCTTCTCCCTGTGGGGGAAGAAAAAACCCCTGAAATCATTCAAACAATAGAAAAAGTGAATAAATTTTTACATTCTCTAGTAGGAAATATCCTTGAGAGTGACCTAGTCCTGCCGAATGTTTCATGAAACTACATTTTCACCTTAAAGCATTTCCACCTAAGCATTTTTGAACAGCACCCTCAAGAAAGCGACGAGCATCTGACTGAGGATGGGGAGAGCCCTGTGATTACACAGGTCTGTGGAAACTCTCACACACTGTCAAGAAGTACCACCCCCACATGCTGTCCCATAAACCCAAACATTTCACAGAACCACAGAATCCCAAGGTTGGAAAAGACCTTTAAGATCATCAAGTCTAACCATTCCTGTCCTATGCTAAACCATATCCCTGAGTACCTCATCTACCCAGCTGTTAAACACACCCAGGGCTGGGGACTCAGCCCCCTCCCTGGGCAGCCTGTGCCACAGCCCCACAACTCTGCCAGGGAAGAACTTGACCCTCCCAGCTGAGCTGACCCTGCCCTGGCACAGCTTGAGCCCATTGCCCCTTGTCCCAGCTCCTGGCCCCTGGCTGAAGAGACCAGCGCCCACCTCTCTGCACCCTCCCCTCAGGTAGTTGTAAGGTGGTGATATTTCCTCTTATCAGAGAAATTCCATCAGCCCAGAAAGGTAATAAAGATTTTCCCCACCTCCTTCACCCCTGTTGCCTAAACCTGACACCCAAACCAAGCTCCGTGCCTGGAAATAGCTCGTGACCAACGGTGCCACACAGGAAAAACCTCTTTAAACTGACACCAGGAACAAACAGCTTCAAAAGCAGTGGCCAACTACTGCGCGGGCCTGTGGTGAGCTGCGTGCTGGTGTTAAAACATCTGGCTTTATTGGTAGTTCATCTCCTGCGCTGCTGCGGAAGGAGACGGGGAATGTCTGCCCGCAGGAACAGGGATGCAGGACAGCACGGCCATTTACATGCTAAGATGGGTTAGCTGCATCCCCAGCACGTGATGGAAGGGAATTAAGACACACAGGGATGAGCCCAAGAGGAGGCTTCCTGCTTGGCTTAGCCTGCAGCCCTAAAAAACCCAGATCTGAGTCCAGGCTTCTCAGCTGGCCAAACTTTGCAGACTTGCTCCCACCCCAGGGTGGGATTTCCCCTGGGTTTTTCTTGTTTGCTTCTCCTCCTCCAGCCAACCTCCTAGTGGTAGAATTGGAAGGGGTATTTCAGTGTTATAGTCAAAAGGTTTAAAAAAGGTGACTATTGTCCCACAGAAAGCCTCCATAGTTATAGTAACGAACAGACCTTCCCCCATCGAGAAACACAATCTGGAGTACAGCTAGTAGAGTATGAACAGCATATAGATAATAAGCTGTACTCTCATTATTTTGTTTTATTATTTTATATTACTTTACTTATTGTTATTGTTACTCTATTTTTATTTCTGTTGCTATTTTTACTTCCATTTTTATTTCTAATTCTATTTCTTATCTATATCTATTTATTTATATATATATCAGTGAACTTCTCTCAGTCCCTTTACATCATGTTTTCCTCATTAAGACCAGCACCAAAAATATAGAACAACTGATTTATGTTTGAATCAAAGATGCCTTTCTGCTAGAAAGAAGTGCATTCCATGAAAGACAGAGCAGCTTTGCCTGAACCCAGCTCTCTGTTGTTCTTCCCCCCTTCCCACCCCCCATCTGCTAGGTCTTTAAAATCTAATGGTCATCTTCTATTTGTGAATAAGAAAGTGAAGGAACAAGTCATTGTACATTAGTTGCTCCATGGGAAGTGCATAAGTGCAGTTTCTTACCCCCAGTGAACGCAAGGGGATTCAAGGCAGCTTAGCCTTCTGTTCAAGAGCCATCTGCTTTAATGCATCATGTTAAAGTCAAGGTCTTGAAAGGAAAAATGCTGCCACAGAAGCCAAAAAGTGCCCTGCAACCACCACACAGAATAACTAGCATCTAAGGAAAACCAACCTGTGGAAGTGACCCCCAGAAAGGGAAAAAGGATCTGAACTCACGGAGTAACAGGGGTGTGTAAATTAATGGCTTCAGTCAATAGGAAATAATACATATTGAATGGATGAACATTTCAGTAAGGTAAAAAAACATAGCTTATCTCGAGCAGATCTCTGCACCCTATCTTGAATCCCCCTGCTACAGATCTTTTTTCTCTTTTCTTTCCCCTGGGAAGATTTTTCCTTTTAATGTGTGAGTTAAAGCAGAACAAATTCTCTCATGTTGTCTATGATCTCTTAATCTCAAACTCTGCACAGATACAAAACACTGCTTAATGGAGGAAAAGCAAGAAGCATTTGATTAAATGTTTGATCTCTTGAGGAATGCAGAGGCTCTGTAGAGCACAGTGCACAGCCCACAAGTATTTTTGTGTTTTATTATTGATTAAAAGCAATTAAAATTAATAATTGGTTCAACTGATTAAAAATACTTTCTTTTCTTCTTTTTCCTGAGCTAACATTGTGTTGGATGCAGGGAATTCTTGGATAGAAGTGCAGCATTGCCTCCATAATATCATCTGCCTCTCTTAGCACCCATTGCAAATCCAGAGACGTTCTCCGCAGCAGGACTGTCTACAGCTTGAGAGGACTGCAAAGACCACTGATACTTCTGTTTTAATTAGCTGATTATAAATAATTACAGCATTAAACAAAAACTCTCTGGACATCGATTTTTTTACTTTACCCCACAGCTTTCACAGTCTGGGCATAAGTGAATTTAGCATGGTATTAAATCTGGGACCTAGCTTCTTCCATTTAGGTGAAGAGGTAGATGTTAAATGGAGGAAAGAGACTCTTAGCTTGATGCCCTGTATCATCACAGTGTTGCTACTGACAAAGTTTCAGGTAAAAAGAGAGTAAAAGTGCTGGAGTTTGTTTGGGAAGGGGCACAGTCTGCCCTGAGGGGACACAATGGAATAACAACCTCCACAGAGTCACAGAATCCCAAGGTTGGAAAAGACCTTTAAGATCATCAAGTCCAACTGTTCCTGTGCTGTGCTAAACCATATCCCTGAGTACCTCATCTACCCAACTGTTAAACACACCCAGGGCTGGGGACTCAGCCCCCTCCCTGGGCAGCCTGTGCCACAGCCCCACAACTCTGCCAGGGAAGAACTTGGCCCTCCCAGCTGAGCTGACCCCGCCCTGGCACAGCTTGAGCCCATTGCCCCTTGTCCCAGCTCCTGGCCCCTGGCTGAAGAGACCAGCACCCACCTCTCTGCACCCTCCTGGCAGGGCAGGGGAGGTGGGGAGAAGGTCTCCCCTCAGCCTCCTCTTCTCCAGGCTCAACACCCCCAAGCTCCCTCAGCTGCTCCTCAGAGGATTTGCCCTCCAGCCCCTTCCCCAGCCTGGTTGCCCTTCTCTGGACATGCTCAATATCTTTGTAGTGAGGGGCTCAGAACTTTCCTCTGCACAGGACTGATGGAAACCAGAAGAGAATGGAAAAGGATTTTAAAATGTTTCCATCCATGATTATTACAGCATTGGGACCACAAAATCACATAAAAAGGGTAGGTGTCCTCTGCTACTGGTGCAGCATCTCCACTTACAGAGCTTCCACACCCCACACCTGCCCAGTTTGCAACTCTGTCCCTGGTCCGGTTTCTCCAGGAAGGACAAAGGTGCAAGAACAGCCAAGGCCACCATGCTAAACTTCCCTCCTGAAGCATGTCAGGAGAGTTTCTCAGGGAATAAAGTGCGAATGGAGCTGGAGACAGTGATAAATTTCCCTTCTGAACAATCAATAAAATTCTCTCAGCCCCGTTCAGGCCCCTACTGCGGATGCAAGGGCCATAATTACATTGTCAAAAAGTCAAGTCGCCCTGGCTGACTGAAACCCCCTTTAAAACTGACATGTGATTGACAGGCAGTTTATGGGTGGCACACTCTGACTGGCAGGGGAGTTGGCTAAAGCCAAAGGCAACAGCGAAATTTCCCAGTCTGTTACAACCACGGGAGCAAAGGACTGCTGCTCACGGGGGAATTGTGGGAAACCCTTAGTCATATTAACATATCAAAGCAAGGAGCTGACAGCGCTTACTAAACAATCTGAACCCAAGCACTGCTGCAGAGCATCCCCCAAACTTCCCAGTCTGGAGGAGAAAGGAAATTAGAATGAGCTCAGTCCTGTCTGCACCAAGACAGCTAAGAATTTGGAAGCCTGCTTGTTTAATGATTTTGATCTGAGATAACATGCATATGCCTGTGTATATATATGTAACTCACAAATATATATTGCTGAGCATGTCAGCCTCTTTCATATATATGTATGAAAGGTGTCATGCTCAACGATTTGTTCTATACCACAGGCCAAGCTGGTACTAAATTGGAGACAGCACAGCATATTTCTGTTTCATGTAAGCAATATGAGCCCAGCAAAGGTACACGCTCCTTTTGGGCTGTGTTTCACAGAATCACAAGGCTGGAAAAGACCTTTAAGATCATCGAGTCCAACCGTCCCTGTCCTGTGCTAAACCATATCCCCGAGTACCTCATCTACCCATCTGGTAAACACACCCAGGGCTGGGGACTCAGCCCCCTCCCTGGGCAGCCTGTGCCACAGCCCCACAACTCTGCCAGGGAAGAACTTGGCCCTCCCAGCTGAGCTGACCCTGCCCTGGCACAGCTTGAGCCCATTGCCCCTTGTCCCAGCTCCTGGCCCCTGGCTGAAGAGACCAGCACCCACCTCTCTGCACCCTCCTGGCAGGGCAGGGGAGGTGGGGAGAAGGTCTCCCCTCAGCCTCCTCTTCTCCAGGCTCAACACCCCCAGCTCCCTCAGCTGCTCCTCAGAGGATTTGCCCTCCAGCCCCTTCCCCAGCCTGGTTGCCCTTCTCTGGACTCACTGCAGGACCTCCATGTCCTTCTGATGGTGAGGAGCCCAGAACTGGACCCAGCACTCGAGGTGCAGCCTCCCCAGTGCCCAGTCCAGGGGCACAATCCCCTCCCCAGACCTACTGGCCACACTGGCTCTGACACAAGCCAGGATGCCATTGGCCTTCCTGGCCACCTGGGCACACTGCTGGCTCATGGTCAGTCTGCAGTCAACCAACACTCCCAGGTCCTTCTCTGCCTGACAGCTCTCCAGCCAGTCTCCCCCCAGCCTGTATCACTGCATGGGGTTGTTATGTCCCATGTGCAGGACACTGCACTTGGCATTTTTGAACCTCATCCTCATCAGTTTCTAGTAAGCTTCTGCTGCTTCAATGCTAAATTGCAGATAACAGTTTGATGCCACAATGCACTTGGGACTGTGTGCAGCCCAGAGCTTAAATGTGACTTCATAGGCTCGTCTGGATTTCTTGAATAAGAAATTGATAGGAACTCCTGATTAAAAACTGATCAGAAATTAAAACCAAGAAGTGTTTCCACTAATGGGGCAAGCCACATTTGGCTTTTGTATCTCCATCCAGGTAATGCTTGGGTTGCAGACCTCACCTTCCTGGTTTCCTCAGGAATGAAGAATTGCTGGGAATTATGGTACTGAGTAAAACGTGAGAAGTACCTTGAAGGTGCTGACATGGTCACTGGCTTCACCTCCTTCCATCACACTGCCAAAGCAACACTGCAAGAAGAGATTCTGCCCTGTGTATAATTTGGTGGTTTGTCTGAGAAGATGGACTCCACAAGTTAGGGATGACACAGACTCAGAAGGGAGAGAAGCAGCAGCACAGGAGGCACAGCTGCAAGGAGACACTACTGTTGTTTTTTTCCTACATTGCTAGAAAGCATCACGGCATGAAGAAGACAAAGTTCTTGTTATAAAGCTCTGAAGATTTAAGGACAAAATCCTGACTTACAAGGGTCAAACTGAGAATGGAAAAGTGGCAGGAGAAGATATGGGAAGCACAACAGCAAAAGCTATTATCAGGCAAATTCAAATCAGACATTTTAATACATTTCTTTGAGAAAAAGGGAAAAAAAAAAAAAAAGAAGAACCAAAAAACCCCATGGATGATTAACCAAATTAATCCCCTGGAACAAGCTTCCATTTCCCTTGACGTCCTCAAAGACCAAGCCTTTCTGGAAGGCATGCTTTAATGCAAGTTACTGAACTCCAGGCTGGGATAACTGTGTGAAACTCAATGGCCAGTAACGGACAGTCAATTCAGCCCAGATGATCTAATAGCAGTTCTTCACAGAGCCCCTCTAGGAAATGGGATAGAACCGCTCTGCCCTTCTGCAAAGCCAGTTTACTGATGTGACGAGAGCTGAGTGCAAGCACTAAATAACTCAGCCTCGCTGTGTCTCGACGAAGTGGTCAAGAGCTCCTAACGTGGTGTTTGGGAGCAGAGCAGGCCAGGGGCACCGTTCCCAGCCTCTGTTGATCTCTCCTGATTCAGAAGGGCATCTGTTCACAGACACCCCTCCAACAACCGACCTCGCCTGACCTCGCTCGCCTCCTGTGAACCGACAGGACGACCGCACAGTGGTACAGCTCACTCCCTGTCTGTGCTCAGATTGTACCCCTCAGTGTCTGACATCCTTCTTAACGGAGGAACATACGTGCCAGCGATGCTCAGACAGCAACATTTCTGCCTGTAAGCCAAGAGGGTGTAAGTTCAAGCCATCCTGGAGGATACAAACACCTACCAGTATAAAGGCTGACACTCAAGAACATAAGGGAGGGAGATGAGGCGTTCGGATGTGTTGGCAGGGGGTGGGAGGCATGTTTTGGTTGGGTTTTCTTCCTCTCCACATACTGCCTTTAAAAGCAGCCTGTTAGTTAAGAGCTTGACATTTGTGCATTGCACTAATATTATGACTCTGAGTTTGGACCTGAATTCCATACACTGTCTACTGCACGAAGAAATGGCTGGTTTACACCTGTATTTCATAGCCTTCCAAAAAAAAAATAATAATGAAGCTTTGCATCTAAATTCTACCCCACCACATCTGCAAACCTACATCCATTTTTCATCCCTTTTTCATCCCTTTGTCCCTCTGTCTCTTCCACTTGGTAGGAACACTGAGCTCTGGTACTGCAGGGTTTCCTTTAAGAGAAAACTCTTCAGTTCAGAGGACCAGACATTAGGACTGAAATTTTTGGTGTTTAGTTTTTCTGCATAGCTGTGGACTTGATATTTATGACAGCAACCTGTGCTGAGAAGTTGCAGCACACTGAGATGCCAGCAGTGCTCCTCATTCTAGAGAGAGATCATAAGCATTGGGATGCCAGTGCAGCAAGGAGAGAGGAGGAGAATGGGAGAACACACTGCCAGGAGCACTTGGCTTCTGCTTTGATGAGGGGTATCATCCCCACACCAGCTGACACCAGCTGCTAACTGCATTGGACTCACTATGGCACCCAGCTGGAAGACCATCATCACTTGCAAACCCCGAAAGCCATATCCTCCTTGGGGATGAAACCTGACTGTTGCTATGGAGAGAAATGATGGGAGAACGTGATTCCTTTCTAGCAGCAGAGCAAACCCAGGTGATTCACAACACATAGACAGAGGGAAATGGCCAGCCTCTTCTCAGTGTCTGTGGGGACAGGGCAAGGGGGGATGGCCTCAAGTTGGAGCACAGGGAGTTCCACCCCAATCTGGGGAAGAACTTCTTCCCGGTGAGGGTGAAGGAGCCCTGGGACAGGCTGCCCAGGGGGGTGTGGAGTCTCCTTCTCTGGAGATATTCCCGACCCGTGTGCCCTGTCCTAGGGACCCTGCTTTGGCAGGGGGTTGGACCCAGTGGTCTCTGGAAGTCCCTTCCAACCCCTACAATTCTGTGAATCTCTCAGGTCCACTCTCCAAGGGACAGAGACTTGCATTTGTAGACAGACATACAAAAATTCAAATATCTTTAGGCACCTGAAAGAATGCTAGAGTTTCATAACGGCATGATACCATCTATTTTCTTTGGGTCCAGATTTTCAAAATGACTCAGGTTGGGAGCTTTAATGGAGATAGAACAAGGGGAAATGGCAAGAAGCTGTACCAGGGCAGGTTCAGATTAGATATTAGAAAAAAATTTTTTACTAAAAGAGCTGTCAGGGCCTTGAAAAGGCTGCCCAGGGAGGGGGCTGAGTCACCTTCTCTGGATGTGTTTAACAGATGGGTAGATGAGGTACTTGGGGATATGGTTTAGCATAGGACAGGAATGGTTGGTGATATTAAAGGCCTTTTCCAACCTTGTGATTCTGTGATACAGCACTGAGCTTTGCTCTGTAAAATACTGTAGAAATAGCAGTCCAAATGTAAAATAGCAGTTGAAATGTAAATATAAATACAAGTTCATTAACAAAGTTGTTGGGTTTGGGGCTTTTTTTCCCTTCAAAAACTTAGTTGTTTTTCTTAAATTCATTTGTGTTTTGCTTTTAAAAGAGAAGAAAGAAAGTGTACTCACCATGAATGGAGAGGGTCCCATTTCTCACTGCCAGGAACTTGACTCCATAAGGAAATAATGGCGGAGAATGGAGGCTTCCATGGAGATAGATGTGTGCTTTATGATGGAAAGGGGCCTCGGGGGCTCATCCCACCTGTAGCTCTCCTCCATCAGATATCAGAATGTAATGGGCATGCAGTTCTACAGGTCCTGGACCAGTGAACAAGAGTTTGCCACCTGAAGAACACAAAAGAGTAAAATGCAACCATGGATCTAATAGCCAGTCATCATCTCACAGGCAAAGGAGCTGTAAGAGATGGGTAAACATAGGTTTGCAATAAAATTACAATATACAAATATAATCATAGAATCATAGAATGGTCTGGGTTGGAAGGGACTCCAAGGATCACAGAGTTCCAACCCCCCTGCTACAGGCAGGGCCACCAACCTCCAGGCCTAATATAAAGAAATAAAGGAAATTTTATTGTTTCCTGCACAATTTTCACCTTGCGCTGTACTTCTCCCTGTGAGGATGATAATAAGAGCTGATAAACTTTTTATAGACCGTATTAACTCAGTCCATTTCTCAGTTCTACCACAGGCTGCCCTTCTAGACCTGAGCAAGGCCATTCATCCTGGGCAGACATCTAAGCCTCTCGAATTCCCATGCAAGGGAATTGTTTGGAAAATCTCAGTCTTAGCCTAGTCACTCTCTCAATGTCAAAAATGGGTATTACTACTTAATGTGTATGTTACTTTTCAGATTACAAACTCCTTGTGACAGGGAGCAGAGAAAACAGCTTTGGAACGTAAGATCTGGCAACTTGTTTGTATTCGTGGTTGATTTAATCCTGCATGCTCTTCCAGCTGCTGTTCAAAACCAGATGCTTCTAAATGCAGTATAAGAAACTTCTCCCTGTTAGCTGGATGTGGGATGATCTTCCCATCCCACGAAAGCCTCATTTTAAACCCTAATTAGAGGTTAGCTTCCCCAAAAAAGCATCAGGTTTCATCTCCCTGCCAACATTTTCCTTTTACCATCTATTAGTATAACTGGATAAGTTATGTCAATAATACAGATCTGATCCTTCAAATCTTTCTAATATTTAGTCTCAATGACTTCTTGAAGCAATGAATCCTGTGGTCTAAGTACACAGTGCATGAAAAAGCATTTCCATCCCTCGGTTTTGACTCAGTCTTTTCAGTTGTCTCAAATGTTCCCTTTGTTCCTGCCTTGTGTGAGCTGGTAAGCCCAGCCTACCATCTCAGGGTGGTTTACTCTTGTATCTCCTGTCATATTTTCTCTCCTGTGGGGGATGCTGTCACTATCTTTACAGTGTATTTGGACACATCTAATCATTCTGCACATGGGTTTTGTCTTCCTAGGTCAAGCCATGGCTCCCAGGAGCTGGTAAGGGATACTTCAACACCTGGCAACTTCAGACCTCCTTACAGAGGGTCTATCACCCTCCCAACATTTCCCTGTATGTGAAGTAGTTCATCCATGCCAACCCATTCCATGGCCAGCTTTCTGCTGGTGATAGTAGTTTTTAATGGTGACATCTATAACAAGTAGTTTTTAATGGCAATGTCTATACCAACCAAAACTTTGGTTTTCCTTCTGCACATGGTACTACCAGTCCTCAGTGCAAAGGATATGGGAGATCAAACCCCTGCTTTAATTTCAGTATTTAGACAAAAAAGGAAGGAAGAAGTTTTAGTACAAGAATCAGATTTAAAAGTACCTTGATCGTTGCTCATCTGTTGACCAGGTCCTGCTGCTCTCAGTGATAAGGAAAATACATAGCACCTGTGTGCGTTTCCCACCCAGTTCCTGCTGCACTCATAGAATCACAGACTGGGTTGGGTTGGAAGGGACCCCAAGGATCACAGAGCTCCAACCCCCTGCCACAGGCAGGGACACCAACCTCCAGGCCTGGAGCTACACAAGATTGCTCAGGCCCATCCAACCTGGTCTTGAACACCCCCAGGGATGGGGCACCCACCCCCTCTCTGGGCAGCCCATTCCAGCCCCTCACCACTCTCTCTGTAAAAAACTTCCCCCTAATACCTAATCTAACCCTTCCTTCCTTTAGTTTTAATCCATTGCCCCTTGTCCTGCCAGTCTCTGCCCTTTGAACAAGCCCATTCCCCTCTGCTCCCTTCAGGGACGGGCAGGCTGCAATGAGGTCCCCCTGCAGCCTTCTCTTCTCCAGGCTGACCCAGCCTAGCTCCCTCAGCCTGTCCTTGTAGGGGAAGTGCTCCAGCCCTCTAATCATCTTCATGGCCTCCTCTGAACCCTCTCCAAAAGTTCTACATCTTTCTTGTATTGCGGGCCCCAGATCTGGACACAGGACTCCAGATGGGGAGTAATCCTGGTCTCCTTATTTATTCTTACATTGAGGGGCTTTCACTGTTTCATTGGTTTCTTATAACTTAGTCCTAATTTCTTAATCTTATAACAAAGCTAGTATTTGAATAAGAGCTACTCATTAAATATTTTCTTTGCAGATTTCAGTAGACTCTAGATAAGTTTTTATAGACTATGCATAACAGGCGAAAGAGAGAAATCTTACATTTTCTTGCTTATAACCACTGGGCACCATGGGATCTCTCCCACCAACTCCCCTATGTGTAAATTTTCTCTTTCCCTAGACATCCCTTCCTATATACAAAAGTATTTCTGTTAAGCTTTCCTATATAGAGTTTTTTACAAATTATACCGAAATCACTGTAATAAAATAGCACGACCTTCAGCTCATTTCATGTAAAACAACAGAAGATATCTGACTGTTATTCTGAGATACATCTGACAATTCCAGAAAAATGAACAGTTCTTAATTCACAGAATCTTTTTCTTTAAGGTTGGAAAAGACCTCTAAGATCATCAAGTCCAACTACCTGTCCAATACCGCCATGCCAACTAAATCACGTCCTGGAGTGCCACATTGTAGGTTTTTTTAACCCTTCCAGGGATGCTGACTCCACTGCCTCTCTGGGGAACCTGTTTCAATACCTGACCACTCCTTCAGTGGAAAAGGTTTTCCCTAATATCCAATCTAAACCTCCCCTGACACAACTCTCCATCTATTGCTAGCTACTTGGGAGAAGAGACCAACACCCACCTCACTACACCCTCCTTTCAGGTGGCTGTAGAGAGGGATCAGGACTCCCCTGAGCCCCTCCAGGCTAAGCAGCCCCAGTTCCCTCAGCCATTCCTCATCAGACGTGCTCCAGACCCATCACCTGCTTCATTGCCCTTCTCTGGACATGATCCACCACACCTCAATGTCCTTCTTGTAGTGAGGGGCCCAAAACTGAACACAGCAGTCAAGGTGTGACCTCACCAGTACCCCGTACAGGGGGACAATCATTGCCCTGGTCCTGCTGGCCACAATCTTCCTGATACAAGCCAGGATGCTGTGGGCCTTCTTGGCCACCTGGGCACACTGCTGGCTCATGTTCAGCTGGCTGTTGACCAACACCGCCAGATGCTTTTCTGCCAGGTAGCTTTCCAGCCACTCTTCCCCAACCCTGTAGCACTGCCTGGAGGTTGCATGGGGTTGTATCAATTCAAAACATGTTATGTTGAAATTGGGATAATACTTGAAATGGTATTCATTAGCATACTAACCATTAGACCATACAGCCTGATGGTTTGTGCACATCATGCTACTGAAAAACTGGAGGAAGTCAAGTCATCAGTGTTTGACCACTGTCAAGTCATCAGTGTTTAACCATACAGTCCAAAAAGGCAATTAATTAAATTACTTGGGGACATACCTCTACCCTTTTATATGATCATCTTTTCCAACAGCTAATCTCTCACTGTTCACAACCTCTACTTTATTCCCAATCTTAACTTGCCAAGGATGACCTTTCAGACAGGGGTTGTCTTTGTAGCCTTCTGCATAGAATATGGTGCTTTACTTATAGGTAAAATCAAATTGCAGCCCTTATTCAGACTGGTTGTTGAAGTCTGTAAGACACTCCCCACAAGGACTCATCTCCCATTCACAAAGCACTGCATCCTCTCCCACAGCCCAGTGCTTTTTCTGAAATTAGAAAGCCAGACTTCCTAATCCTTCTGCTCCTTCTTTGTTCCTGATGTTGTCTATAGAGGCAAAGCTAGCTTATCCCCATGCTCTCCCGTTTGATTTTCAGAGTAAAAAAGTAGTTCCCTAATAACAATTAGTAGGCATGAAAGTCGTCCCCTACTAACAATTTACTTTCTTAGTACATTTCATGTCTCCTAGCTGCCATGAGATATTGGCAGATGATTCTCAGTCATCATGCTATCATGTTTTACAGAATTAACTTTATTGAACAGACTTGTAATTTTCTTAGAAATTAACAAGTTTTCTGTCTTTTGTTCCATAAAATTTCTACCCTGTCATTAAGATTGTGCATACTGTTAGTAATTTATTTACTCAATCATCTGTAGCACTTCATCCAGTTTTCTCTTATGACCTGTGGTTAATACCACACTAAGCAGCCAACATTTTTTCCTTTACCTGCCTGGATCCTGGCACAAGACCAGAACACTCACAGCCTTGTAATTTCCCATATACTCTGAAATTAAGATCTGTGGGCAACAGAATGCCTCTACCAGCAGTTTTAAAGCTCTTGAATGAGACTGGACCTGTTGATTTAAGAACGTGTATTCTTGGAAGATATTATTTAACATCTTCACTATATTAACATCCCTTAGTAATAAATGGACTGCTGGTCCATCTTCCTCTTATGATATAATTTACCATCCTGTTCCTTCCCACACTGGGAACAGAAATATTTATTAAATACATTTGCCTTATAGCAGCAGTGTTAATAATTTTATCACTGCAATTTGGAAATGGAACTGTAAATCACTGTGATTTATTTTATTCCTAACATAAAAAAGACATCTTCCCCAAGGTCTTTATTGACTTCCTATGCTCTGTTCCCACTGAAATATAGTCAGTTCTATTTTCACTTCTCTTCATACAATTTTTAATGAGTATTCTAATTGCTACCATGCTGTACCACTGAACCAGACAGGCTGGTAGCCAAAGTTTTCCTATCTTTTGACTGTAAAATCATAGTTCTGCCTCAAACAACCTCCCCAAAAGTTTTCCCAAGTTTCAGCCACATTTTGTCCATCCAAAATTCTCAAGCTCTCTACATGACAGGTGAGAAATATTAAATTCCTCAAACAAAGCCTCCTACCCCCTCCCCATGGGATGACAGGGATAGGGAAAGGATGGGGAAGGATTGATGGGATAAGATTCCCAAGCCCATTTATTTTTTTCAGCCATTCCAATGCACCTCAAGGCAGGCATGGGAAGGTGCCTGTTTCCCAGAAGGGCCTGGGACATACCTCCTTCTGCCCTGTCTCAGAGGGTCTGCTGTAAAACAGTAGCACCTATTTGTTCCTCTTCCCTTCATGCTCAATGCTGAGACACAAAAGAGCACATAATGGAGCCATGCTTTGCTACCAGTACTAAGGACAACCGCCTCTCTGGATAACTAGCATGGAGTAAGAAGGCAACAGCTTGCCTTGGAGTCCCTCTTCCTGCAGTAGAGAAGCAGCTTTCCTGTTTCTGCAGAAGTCCCACAAGAGTTAATGCTTTTGGGATGGGTGTTAACACCAGTTCTACACCATCTCTCATTTTCTGCACAAGGTGGCTTCTGCATCACTTCAGCTCTCCCCCACGTAGCTCCTAAAAATCCTCTTTCTGCCTCTTTACCTAAGACTGTGGATTGATGGGTGTCTGAAAAGTTTGGATACTGGTGACTACTCTGCACTGGGCACAAGTAAGAGCAATTGTCCCACCGCATTTCAGTAGCATCAGGCGTGCAGGCACTAGCTGTGCCATGGCTGGCCTGCAGGTTTGACCCTTACCTGAAGGAAATCCTACAAAGGAGAAAGGTTTTCCCTTCCCTAAGTGAAGGTCTGGATGTGTGGGGTTGGTAATGGTTTGACTTCCAGGTGGGGGTTGTTGCTTTTGGGTTTCTCTGTCCCTAGATGCAATGGCAATCCAAGCAGACTTGGCAATGGGGCAAAGATTTGCAAGATCAAGAAGGCATCTGCTCAACTACGTGATGCTCTGGCTTTGCCTTAGAAACTGCAGTCAGACCCAACATGTAATCATAGGAAACAGATATATCAGCTACACTCATAGTCACATCGTAATGCTGTTGTCCCCTGGCTATTTGCAAAGCTTCTGAACTCCTCCTTCTGAACAAAGCCAAAAGGCACTTAGTCTTTGGGAGAAAAGAAAGTGTGCAAAGGAAAATTCAGCTGCTGAAGATAAAAGAGCAGCATTCCAGAAAAGGAAAGAAAACATTAGCATGGATTTATTTAACAGTTTACCAAGTCTAAGTGTAAAATAAACTCTAGACAAACTTACAAATATTTATGTCAAAAAATGGTGTGTTGTCCCTCTAACCATCAGCTCTCTGTATCTCTGTTTTTCATTGGGTCAGAATAAATATACAGCTGCTGCTTTACAAGTTTGTCTTCCCCTTTTTTTAAAAAGAAAATAGAAGTTATGCTTCCTTCTTTTATTGCACTTGACCTCTTCTCTAAAAGCAGAAAGCAAGAATATTGCTCAACTGAGCCTTTGGCTGTGACCCTCAAATTGTTTGTTATGGCTGCACAGGAAAGCAAAGTCCTACATATGACCTTAAGGGTGATTTTATAAAAATCAATCAACTACTGTTATGATGGCCTCCCCACCAAGCAAAATAAATACAATTAAAGCTGTAATCACTTCTGTACAGTAATGTGCAAATTCAATGGGTCTCTTTAGGTGGAGTGAGGGAGAGGGGGAGAAGTATGTTGAGGCTATTTGATACTTTGTGAGAATATCAGAAGCACCATTCTTCTCAATTAACCCAGCAATTAGCCTCCACCTCTCTGCCTGAAAAAGAAATCTTTCTTTATCTGTCTTTACAAAAAAAAAAAAAAAAGAAGAAAAGAGAAAAAGTTAACCAGAGGCAAGTCCTTCTGACCCACAGGAGGGGAGAAACAGACAGTCTAAATAATAAAGAAGTGACTATTAAGGAGAAGAAACCTGATAATAAGGTGCAAGTTGTCATCTGCTGTGTGAATAACCACAGCACTATCATGCCACTGACAGAACTGTTTTTCGGAAAAGAGATTTTCAGAAGTCCTTCTGAAGCCCTTGGGAAATGGTGGAAAGAGCACGGTCCAAAGGAAAGGAATTGGAAAGGTAATGTATTAAAACTTCGTCATGCGTCGTGGACTGGCTCACACAACGCCACAGCCCCAGTATGCAGAACATTTACTATGGAAGGAGGTTGCATCATGCAGTTCTGAAAGGAAAAGAGAAATAATGATGGTGTAGAAGATTGTGAGAATTGCTGTGGGAAGCTTCTCCTTGCCCCTGTCATGAAGATTCACGCTTTCAGACATAGCAACTTAACACTCCTTCTCAAAACTCTCATTTTCCAAAAACCTTCTCATAAAGCATAGAAGAGTGGCTGATATTTCTCATTTAAGTTGTGACATTTCCCAAACTGAGAGGGAAGCAATACCCATCCCAAAGTGCACCTTTTACACGGCTGGCTTCTTGATTATCATCTTTTGAGGCCACACTGTGCATTCACTGTGGACAGAAGATACTCTTTTCCAATGAACAGCTCGTTAGGGAGCCAGGATAAAAGTGACTACCATCAGATTTAATGCTACTTCTTTATGCAAATTTGAATGAAGCATTAAAACAAAGAAACTATAAGAAAGCTGCTGGATAGTCCCAAGTTCCTTCTTCATATATCTATACATAATCATTAATAGAAGGAAAGAACCAAGAGAACTGTACTGTATATCACTAGTGTGTCACACCCCTCAAACTAGCAGAAAACCTTCTCTGCAGGGAAGAGGATTTGCAGATTGAAAAGCATTTTCTCAACTGGACCACTCTCTTCCATCACTGTGAAGGGAAGGTCTGCTCTGGTTTTGCTGTGGGCACACCGCAGCGATGTATAACCAATATTTCCACAGCTTTCATCTCGTTCTTACCAGTTCTTCTCACTTGGTGTTTCACATGACAAAGCCACAGAATTCCCCATGGGACAGGGTTAAGCTCAGAAGTTATAGTCCTGGCAAGCATCCCTGAGCTGCAAACAGCAGGAGGCAACTGCTGGAGCTGGAATATCTTTACTGAAACAACTGATCCTGCACAACAAGGCTGCAGTGTGCTGGCAGCCCACTTATTGCTCATTCTCTGGCTCCAAGGGTGGGCCCAGTGGAGGCTCCAAGCAGGAAAAAACAAAACAAAGAACCTCCTGTGTAAAGGAAGAGGGATACAGAATTTATGAGCCTTAAATAAGAACAATTGATTGTTTCATGGACCTGTCTCCTGCACCCTGTTGACATGCTCATATGACTTTCGGATGAGCCATAAAAGTTGATTGCTGGCTGGACCACTGCCGAGAAAGATGCAAAGGAGGAAAGAAGTTTGTTATATTGGCTTCTTCCCAAAGGCTGCCCCAACCACGAGGCCAAAAACCATTCTCCACCCCCCTGAATACGTTCCTCCACTTTCAGAATACATAGGAGTATATCCCAAACTAGTTGTGAATTCAACTGCCGTCGTATTTCCACTAGGACATCACTAACATGCTAAAAAGTTGAGGTTGTATTCCAGCATTTTGTTGGACAGAGTCCTTAATCTGTCCCTGGGTGAGGAACTGGCAGCTGCCTAAGTACTCTCAGACAGAAACTGTCTCCCAAGCCCGACGAGCCTGTGTTTTCTGGCTTGCTGTGCTCTCAGCCATCTGTTCAAGTGGCATGTGTTCCCTTGTAAACTGGTTGGGCTGTTCCCTCAGAGCCCAGGAGCCAAGCAAAGGCTATTGAGATCAGCAGCCCAGAAGGTGACACCATAGCTAGATCTCCTACAAAGGAGTCCTTCTACCTCTTCAGAATCGTAGGGGCTGGAAGGGACCTCCAGAGCCCATGGGGTCCAACCCCCTGCCAAAGCAGGGTCCCTAGGACAGTTCACACAGGTCAGTGTTCAGATGGGGCTGGAATCTCTCCAGAGAAGGAGACTCCACACCCCCCTGGGCAGCCTGCCCCAAGGCTCTGTCACCCTTACAGCTCTTAGGAACACCTTTGATGCATTTGCTGAGGAGAGCTAACCTGCTGGGGAAGAGGTGTGGATACTCCTAGATGGCTTTGACAGCACTTGTCATGGCCCATCATCGAGGATCTAAAGAAGGAAGCTTTCAGGTGAGCCTTGTGAAGACATCAGGGTAAGCATCACACATAGAGATGTGATGGAAAAAAGGGTTCTTGGGCTGTTATTTCAAGTCTCTAAGTGATGGACACACATTAAGTGCTTCACCCTCAGGAAAGGAGGTGTGTGTTGGGGAAGGCACAGGAACACTGGGCAGGATTGCTTTTCTGCTCACCTAGAGTCTGCCCAGGCGACCATTAGACCAGAGTGTTTATACTTGCCATGCCCCTCCACGCACAGTATTCTCATTTCAAACTGATTTCTGGCTTTTGAAACTAAAGATGTTACAGACCATGTTTGTCTCCTAGTGTCTAGCACAGCGGGTTGGACCTTGGTCTTAGCAACAGCCTGTTCCTACAACAAAACTATCACAATGCAGTCTGTTGAGGTATCAGAGGAAGACAGGACACTCCAAAATTCAAGAAACTAAAGTGCAATCCTGTTATACAGTACACTTCCTCCAATACAAACTTGTGCCTTTGAAGGTATTTCTTTGCATTTAAAAGCCTTAAGAAGACCTGGACCTCAGTTTGCAGCCTTGGGTTTCAGCCTGGTCTCTGCAGGACCAGTGTGGAGTTCCTCAGCTGAGATTAGCTTCCACCAATCTGCTTATCCTGCGATGCCCCAGAAGAGCCTCGAGAGCTCTCAAAGTTGCTGAAAATCAATTTCATTGGCAAGCAAGAGCCCTGGGAGTTTAAGGCCCAAGCTGCGAGCCCATCCTAAAGAGGATGAAAAAGAGAAACCCAAACATTACAGCTGGGGGAAGAATTGGGAAAAAAAAAAAAAGCCATCAAATTGCTACAGATTCAAGGCCTTAAAATCCTTCCTCCAGGAATGTCAATCTCTGCAAGTTGTACTCTATTGAATAACTCAGAATTTCTGTAAAAAAGAGATTAAAATCATAAAATTAACAAATTAAAGAACCAGTGCCTTTCATTTTTCCCATGAAAACAGCCAGGACTTACAGGCACTGAGACTGTAATTATTGCAGACTTGGTACACCTCACCGTAACAACACAGGAAAATATCACACAGCAACAGGGAGAAATAGGGCTGAGTTTTCTTCCTTTTAAATCTCAATTAAAAAATACATTGGATGAAATTTCCCATTAGCCAGTACTATTTGTACATCCCATGTTCTTCCTTTAATTAAAAAACATGCTTATTGCAATACTGCCAGAATCGCTTTTACGGTATTTTAATTGTAATGTCTCTGCCTGATTAAAAAAAGAAAATATGAACTAGAAACTGCCTGCAAAAAGTATCACAATGCACAGCTCAAATGGGTTGAGCAGAACGGCATAGAAAATGCTGCAACACAAGTGGTTTCCAACCATGCCTAACAACAAGGGGTTGTAAAGTGGGTTTAAGGACTGGGTGATGCCATACACTTCAGTGGATTCAAACCCAGTTTTTATCAGCAGTGATTGAAGCACTAGGTATTTGGTAACTACCTGTGCAGGTGTATCAGCTAATAGTTGGTGCTCTTTGCTAATAGCACCAAAACCTAGGAAAACGTTCAAAAAGATCAGTGTTTGGCTTTCTCCCCTCCCCACATCTACTCATAGGACCCCTTCTAGCCACAGCTTGAACCAAGCATGGATTACAAGCCATCCAAAACACTGATGGATAAGTATTGATCTTTGGAAGAGTTCAAAACCAGGTAGTCACTGACACAGAATCACAGAATTGTAGGGGTTGGAAGGGACCTCAAGAGATCATCGAGTCCAACCCCCCTGCCAAAGCAAGATACCACTAGGACTTGCCTGTCCTTTTTTTTTTATTTTTTCCTTTTTTCTCAGAATTTCATAGCTAAAATAATTCTTAAAAAGCCCATGTTAGCTGTGGTATTTTGAAAACTGAGTGCATAGTTTTTGGAAGCGGATGAAGTGGGTCAGACCTTTTCAGAACCTCAGCCTGGTGCCTGACCATGGAAGGGGGAACTGGTATGCTGGCTTCAGCAGGACTGCCAAGGTGCAATGCCCAGAAGTGAGAGGAGAAGCTGTGACAAGGGATACTGAGGCTTTTCTAGAGTATTTTCTAGCAGTCTTCTCCCTTCTGCCGGCTAGGATGGCCATCTCAAAATCGCTATTGCAAAGGCAACTTTGCAAAAGCAAAATTGCAAGAGACCTTTGAGCCTCCAGGGTATACAGGTAGCATCACCCCAAAATTCATTCCTAAGTTAGTCCTGAAGGACCAGGCAGCATTTTTTGATCCCTAGACCTCCCTAGAGCACTTTAAAATCAGACAAAGGCACCAGCACATGTCTGAATCAAGCACAAAGGAGTTAATCCAGTGTAGGCTCTGCAAGGAGGAAATTTCCATCTGTCCTGGGTTATCATAAATATTTCCATACTTGTGATGTTGGGATTACAAAAATAACTGCAATCTGCTGAATTTACAGAGCTATCTACAATCTGTCTATCTTGTATCTCTTCCCCAATCGGTATTGTCTGAGCAGTTTCACAGTTGGGCTGTTAAACTTTCCACTGCTGATAACCACGCGTTCATGCTCTGCTTGTTGAGGGGGAAGCAGAAGCTGCTGGCAGCAGTAAGCAGGACCCAGTTGCTTAATCCTATTTCTCTGTTGCTTTGTCCTCCAGATCTTCTTCAAAATCCTCACGGTGTCCTAAAAAATGGGAATTTTAAGAAATGGGCCTGTAAACATGTGTTGGGTTCGCTGGATACAACAGCAGAAAATGGGTGTTCCAGCGCCGTTGCACAGGAGAGGACTTGGGGGCTTTTTTTTCATCCATAAAGTCTGTTATATTTTCCCCATGTGAAGTCACAGACTTCCAAACACTGGGTCATAAAAGCCAAAGGGAGCCAAACTACAATTTAGTCCCACAGTACAGCTCCAACTAAGACAAACTCTCTAGCTACAATGGGAATGGGATGCTTCAATCCAAGCACCTATCTACACCCACCTACAGGTCAGGGGTTTATTGTCCCACTCATCTTGCAGTTGGTAAGCTTGGCAATTATCTGACATGTTCGTGGAGTCCGTAGTTGCTACTCTAAAGGGATCATTTAACCATGATTCATCTTAAGATGGGTATCTAGAACACTTAAGGAGAACAAGACTTTGGTGGCGGTGTGTTTCTCTATCAATACAGGAGCCTAAACAGTTTTGACTCCAGATCTAACCAAGGCTAAACAGATATCAGCACCTGCTTAAGTGGGATAGATGCAACAAGGGTGCTTGCGCAAAGATGAAGCTCAGATAAACAATTAGTGTGTAGGTTTCTGCTTCTAAGCTACTTGGTCCCTACAGTTGGCATGTAGTGATGCAGAAAATAATAGCATCTAGAATATTTTAATGCTGCTTTCCTAACCAAATCTACATTACAAACCAAGCCTCTTGGAAAATATGATAAAGGGGAGAAATGATTGGAATGTTGGATGAGCAGAAGCCATAAAGATACTGCTCCAGACTTCATTACATTTAGTCAGACCTCTGTTTGCTTCGTGAGTGCTGACTCATAGATCAAATATGCCTTTGAGTAGACCCAAAGTTCAAAGGGTTTCTGCTGCAGCATTGTGCCCCAATTATTCACAAAGGCAGAGACTGAACTTCAAAATCCTCATCTAGATTTGCAGCCAGAAGTCTCACAAATCCAGGGCTCTCACCTATCTCCTCCACTATATCTCATAATCATAACAGGTTAAAAGAAGAATCTTTAATCACTCAGATTTAGGATTTTCACTGGGGAAGAGAAAAAAAAATTGTACTAACATTTTTCATATTTTTTAATCTGAAATTATTACCTTTTTCTTTTTTTTTTTAGTAGGAATGATGCCTGGTGTAGCAATTCCTGAAAATCTCTGAACCCAGACTGAACAAGTGCCATCATTTTCAGATATGTTCTCACAATAGGGATTCTTTTCTTTATAGAATGCTTAGTCTGAATTGGATTAAAATAGAGTTGTCAGATGTGCTTTTTCATCACCATCTCAATGAAAAATTAGTACTTTTAACATCCTTCTAACATAAAATCATTTTTACCAGCAAAGATCCCCGTCCTTAAATGTATTAGAACTCCTCTTCCCATTTGTCTGAGCTACATTTGAGCGGAGCCTTACACACAGGCTTAACTTTGGGTGAGCAATTTCACCAGAACAACGCGTTCACTTAATACCCAACCATGCACAACAGTTTTCACAACCAGAGCCCAATTTCTGGCACTGAATTGCAAGCAATTTTACTTCTTACTTTGGCACCCATAGAGATATACCTCCTGACACCCTGAGTCTACCTCTCCACGAACCCCACAAACCCAGTGTTTCCCCCCCATAATCGCGCTCAGTTATTTACTCTCAGCCAGTTGTGCTCTAGGATCTTAGATTATTTATTACTTTTGGAAGCTGTAGCCTGCAATTCTGTAACGTCATTAATTTTGTAAAGGCTTCTGCAACACGCTTGCCTCAAAGATGCCAAACAAAACAGAGCTGATTATTGTTATCAGCGCTGCCATTATCGCTGAACACCACTCAGGATAGCAGCGCTTTCAGTAGCTGGGGGAAAGAAAAAGAAAGAAGGAGAAGGGGTAAAAAAAGCTTTCTTACTCATATTGTCATTATGCCTCAGACAGCATAAATGATGCCTTCTGCATACATAATAACTAAACACTTCCCCTGTCTCCCACCACCACCCTGTTGTATCTACTGAGAGCAGGATCCGCCTGCCTGACCATGTGGCTCCTTCCATGTAGGAGCTGGGTAACGGAAAGGGATGCCACGACCATGAAAAACTCCAGCCCTGGAGAAACAAGAGCACTGAAACCCCCTTCTGCAGACCTTTGAGGTGCAGCAGGTTGAGGTTGGTGGTGGTGGTCCCCAGCAGCAGGGTCTGTCCTTCTTCTATTGTGACGTTATCGCCATCTTGCGGCTGGTGGCCAGCAGGCCAGCTGGAGTCCTCTTCCCATCGGCCACAAAACTGTAGGGCAAGCTGGAAAGAAATAGACCCAGAGAGATTAAAACTCACGCCCTTCCCAACATTTGGGAAGCCAGCTTGATACGGGTGCAGCCGAGGAGATGCCAACACCATGCCAGCTACTTTCCCAGTGGGACTGAAACGGAAGGACATTGGGGTTGGAGAAGTTCTTGGCCTCTGGAAATGCCCATTGACATTCCTTGTCTTGTTCTGCTCTGGGAAATGAGGGGCTTGGCAGGTCTGGCTGCAGAAAGTTCACTTGTTTCCTGGTGTGTGTCTCTCTCTGCCTCCCGAAAAGCAGAACTGCATGTTAATTCCTGGCAGTCTCATAAAAATAACCTGGAGAGTTTAGAATTAAAACATGCAGCTAGAAGGGCAGTAGTTTGCTTTGCAGGATTTTTTTAAAAGTCTCTCCTGCTACTTGTCCACGTTTAGAGAAACATTCCTCCTTTCAAATACCTTTTTAATCTCAGCTTATCCAGTATTATCATCACCTCTCCTTTCATGGCTTGCACATCAGTTCCAAATGAAGCACTGATTAACTTGAAAACAGCAAATAGACTCGCTCATGACAGGCAATACCAAAATGACATCTGTCTGTTTGAAGCCATGGCTCCTCCTCACCTCTAAACTTTAAGCACACACTTCACCATGAAGGTTTGATGCATTTCTTGAGGAACATGTGCATATTTCTGCGTGGACATGTATGCACAAGAGTGGACATAGGCATTCATAACATATCCCCTTTGGACTCACACATGAACTAGTTAAAAAAGGAAGCTTTCACCAGGCATGGTAATATTTGTGATCCTCACTGGGTTGTGATAATCCGAAACAGCAGTGGAAGGAATAACCTCGATATAAAAGCAAAATATAGTTACTCCATCTTTCAGTCAGAGCACATCATGTGCATTAAAGCTTTTGCTCCAGAGCCACAATTTAGGTGAATCAATACTGGTGGTGTTATGATAGTTATTCTTTCGATGGTGTTATTGTCAATTCTAGCTTTATGTGCCTGATGTTTATACCACATTTTTCATAGCACTTAGAGCATAACATGGTGACTACTGTCCTAATTATTTGCAGCAGGGAATGGGTGTTGGTTCCCAGGCTAAATGATGCCACTCACTTATGCCCAGCCTGTCTGTAGGGTATGATGCAGGTATTTTCTGTACCTTTTCCCATTCTAAGATTTCCATACAAAAGGAATTACTTAGTTCAATTTAGAGTGAAGCCTGGGACTGAACTAACTTACACATAGTGAAAACATCTGGAGGAACTCAGTCCCTGGTATCAGGGACCACCTCATCATTCCTGAAATACAGATAAGTCTTTGCATCTGTATGCAGCTGTTAAAAAGAACTATTCCTCCATGTGTAGCAGGACCAGTTTCATCTCACAAGCATATATTTACATATTTTAGAGATTTAGGACAAAATTCCAGCTGAAAGGATTGGTACCTTTATATTTCCAGAGAGGCTGTTAATTACCCTTCATTGATAGTGCCTTGAATCAAATTATATACAAGGGTATACAATAGATCCACTAAAAAAAGATGCTCATTAAACTTGTTTCTATCTCAGAGCAGGGGACAGAGGAGGGTACAGCTCATGGAAAGGCACACATTTCCCAGATACACCACTTATCAAATGAGCTGTAGCCCAAAATTGCAAATTCCATGTCTGGTCCAACCTCAATAAATGCCACAAGCAAACCACCACGTGATATGGTTGTCATGGAATGGTGGGATCCACACCAGGGCATTTTGCTGAGAAGGTTTGATTAGTGGCTCGAGGTCACTGTGACATTACTCTAACACTCCAAAGTCATTTAGAAGCCTCCAGTTAACTCTAACCGTAAAACAAGGGCATAAGGAATATACCACATTGTTCTTGCCAGCACCAAAAACTTAGTGAACTGTTGGTAGAAGTCTTATAAGAGTTAAGAAAAAAACCCTCCACTTCTGAATTTGACTACTTTTTCTTTTTATTATTAAAGATGGTTCCCCTTCCTAACTACTAAACATCCCCATTCTTCATTTGAGTTTCTCTTCATATGACATTGGTATTTAAGCTATTCATGCTAGGTTTCTGCTGTCACTTCTTAGAATACTCCATACCCATTCAGACCTACCAATGCCCTCTGTTATTGGCTAGTACCATGAACTTAAGGCACAAGAAATGGTTGAAACCATTTGGGAAATTAAGAACTATCAACCATAGAGAGAGAGAGAGTGGTGAGGTGCTGGAATGGGCTGCCCAGAGAGATGGTGGATGCCCCATCCCTGGAGGTGTTCAAGGCCAGGTTGGATGGGGCCCTGAGCAACCTTGTGTAGCTCCAGGCCTGGAGGTTGGTGGCCCTGCCTGTTGCAGGGGGGTTGGAACTCTGTGATTCTTGGGGTCCTTTCCAACCCAGACCAGTCTGTGATTCTGTGAAATAACATGGGCTAATGCACACACAAGCTAATTTCATAACCCTTGTCAAGCAGCGTGGGTGACAGGATCACAGTTCTAGAAATCCCTGCCCTTGCCTGGCCCTGCATATTTCCCCCCATCTGACCTTGGGAGGTTAATTTCCCCCCATCTAACCTTGCTCACTTATCACAATAGTCTTGTCTAGCTGCACTGTTATTGATAAGGGACAGCCTGTGGCCCACCTTGGCCATATAGACCCCAAATACCCCCGACTCTACATGCTACGGGTGACATGGGGACTTTGCTGCCATGCCAGCTGAGCTTGGTCTTACAACCTCTGGGACAAACAGACTCACCAAAGGAAAAACAGTGAGATGGCCACCATATCTCTTGAAGGGCCATATGGCTGTGTCCTAAATATCATCATCATGCAGAGACTCCAACTTCTTTCCCTCTGCCTACAACTAGGCAGGGTAAGAACATCCCCCTTGCTGGTTTTTCATAGAAACAAGACTTTCCTTTTCCCATTTTTTTTCCTCTGCTTGGCACCCAGCATTTGACCTACGGTGTTTAATTTAAATGCTTCTCAGCAAGACTGAAGAGCAGCAGCAGCTGTAAGCACCAGGGTCATGGCTGAGAGCCCATCCTGTGCGCCCTTGCTGAGTGAACCAGGAGGAACCCGTAGAGATGCTCACTGGCAGCTGGCAGTAGGCATTTTCCTCCTGTGCTGTTTATCAGCTTCAGCACGGGACAGAACAAAGCGTGGGACAATGGAAGAAAGAAGATCTGGTGTAAAACAAGCCCTGAGTGATGAATCTGGAGCTGTCTGGCCGCAGCTGCTGTGGCAAGGTGGTAGCTTCACTTCAGTCCCATCACACACCAGATAGTTGGAAAGATGATTTGGAGGAAACAGGATGCACAGGACCATAACATCTCTGCATCTGTGCTACTGCCAGCGCTCATGCTTGAACATCGGTAACCTAACTAGGTTTAACAGAAGGAGCGAGACCACAAAGAACTTCATGCCTACAAAGTTCAGGAAAAAATCAGGAGCTAGACTGAAGCAAGCCACCCAAACTGTTTCAGCATGTACCTTCACGTCAGCCCTCTACAGATAACCCACTCTGACAGCATTTCATGTTTCGGATCCAGCAGATCAGACGCCACTATCTCAGTAAGGATCAAAATCTGCAAAATCTGGGCAGAAGCCTCAGGAGTGTGGGAAAATATGCACTTAGAGAATCCCTGAGGAACCTGTTGTTCTTCCAAACCACCTGACAACCGGGGAAGGGAGCTGACATGAAAAGTCAATGAGCAGAGCGCTACAATTTCTTCCCACCTCTGACACTCTCTTACTCTGTGTCACATACAAGTTACTCCAAGCCCACACATTATGTACAAAGCCCATAACTTGTGTATGACAGTTATTATGTTAATCTGTGTGTGTGTGTGTGTGATATTGACTCCCCTATTAAAGCCCCAAACCCACAAACAAATTATGTAAAAAGAAAATAATATTTTAATACCATACAATAAAAGATGTGGAAGCTCCTTGTAATTCACCACATTATCCCCTTCCTCTCTGCTGCACCTTCTTTTTCCAATTTCAGGCAGATTTCTTCCCATTTTATGTTTCTAGCTGCTGCTGTAGTCAGCCAGCCTGGGGTTGCCTTTATGTCAGCCTTTGGGGACATGATCTCTCACCACCAGTTTTCCAGCTTGTGCCTGTGACTACCAGGGGTTCGATGCAGCAGCAGCAGCAGCAGCAATGATGGTGATGAATGAGTAAATAAAGAGTGATATACTTGCATTCCCACACAGGCTAGCAAACAAGTCACAAAGGTTGTCAATGACCACTCCTTCAACGTTGCATTTAAATTTAGGTAAATAGCAATCCCCCTGCCAACACAACACATGGTCACCTGGCGATTTTTAATTCGCTTGAATGTAAGGTGGTCTTTAGGTTTAAAAGGGTGGAGAAACTCCTGCTTAGACACAGCCTTGATTGTCTGATCTCACCGTGAGGTATTTTTATGGTTTGTTTGATTGGGTGGGATTATTTTTTTTAAGAGTACAGTCCCAAAAAAAGAGAACTGCAACAATTATCACAGACAGACAGGAGCCCTTATCCTCTGATCAAATCAGATCAAATTTAAAATTTGAATTTTAAATCCAAATCACAGAACTGCAGGGGTTGGAAGGGACCTCAAGAGCTCATCGGGTCCAACCCCCTGCCAAAGCAGGGTCCCTAGGACAGGGCACACAGGGCGGTGTCCAGACAGGGCTGGAATCTCTCCAGAGAAGGAGACTCCACACCCCCCTGGGCAGCCTGTCCCAGGGCTCCCTCACCCTCACTGGGAAGAAGTTCTTCCCCAGATTGGTGCAGAACTTCCTGTTCTCCAACTTGCAGCCATTGCCCCTTAATTCCACTTGCTGCTGTGCTCAGTGCTCCATCTTCACCTGGGTTGTGGGTTCTCAGCTGAAACCCCAGGCTGCAGATCTGATTTATCTGCGACACAGCCACAGAGAGAAGCTTTAAGTGGGAAAGGTTTTTCCCACCAACTCCACCCCCAGCAGCCAGCTTTATCCTTTCCCCCAGACACAGCTGACAAGACACAGAGCGTGGTGCTGCTCCCTCACAGCCACAACCTGTTCACAAGTGAAAGAAACTCTCCTCCACTCTTCCCACGATCACTACTAGTAGGTGCAACCCGCCTGGCGTGCATGGCCACGGGCAAGAAAAGGTTTTGAAGGCTGCAGAGATTGACACCCACGAGGTAGCCTTTTCCTTGGTGCTGACAGATTGCCATTTAACCAGCGAGTACAGAGAGCAAGTGTTCCTGTCCTCAGTCACCACGGAGAGACAAGGTTAACATTTTAAGTGATGGAGTACAGCGTATATTTCCCACTCCGTAGACCCAGGACTCCACGCCACATTTGAAAACACTTTAATTTCAGTGATGGATACAGGCAGCTTACTTTCCAGGCTGTGAACTCTTGACAGCTCCTCAGTTTAATACATCAGAAAAAGATTTACACCCCTCACCCAGCCCCATCCACCTGAAGGGAAGAAAAACGTATATTTGGAGGAGACAAAAGAGGAGGGGAGTTTATTTTATTACACTGGATGTCTTTTACAAGGGAAGTATTTTCAGCCATCTGCTCTAATTATTCCTCCTGTATTGGCCACCATCTTCATGCAACAATAGAAATAATTATCTCCTCAAGGGCAAAAGAAAAAAAATATTTACAGAAACAAACAAAAGTTGATTATTTTTAGCTCCTAGGGAAAAAAAAAAAGAAACAAGAAGCTACTTCTTAATGAAGGAGCAATTAGGAAGGTGGGTAGAACATCTATAATTAAAACAGACAAATTGGGGCAGGCTCCTCCCTCCTGCACATACTTGAAAGGGATGCAAATGCATGTTATTTGCTACAGTCAGTGGAGTTAGCATGCAAAACACTGCGCAGTGCCCAAGGATGCCTCTTGGCATCTGCCTGTCCTGCTTGTAGGACCTCTCAACCTTTGCCAAATTAACTTTAAAATGCTCATCACAACTGCAAATTTATAAAAGATCAATTGGCACGGATACATCTTCCTCTGTATAACCAGCATCTCTGAGACAAGCATGATAGGACACTCTTGCATCCTGCATGCACTTCATCACTCACTATAAAAAAAAAAATAAATCTTTTTTCTCTATAAACCAAATACAATAGAGAACCTTTGCAATCTTCTTTTCATTCCCAGCAGTGATTAAGGATTTCACTAACAGAATGAAGGCATCTACACATCTTCATGGGACGGACAGAATAAGGTTGTCCCAAAGAGGACATACAATGCTTTCCATTGTGCAAAAAAGCAAGTATAAGCAGCAAGAAAATAAATTTTCTCTACCAACGGCACAGTGCAACATCTTATTTTTGTTATTTGCTCACCCTCAAAGAAAAGACAGTCTTTTGGCTCCTAGGAGTTCATCAGCATCAGAGCATGAGAAATTTCTCACCCATTTGATGATGATCCCGAAAATGTTATTTTTAGACACTAGTACAAACTGATATGACAAAACAGTGAAGAATTTTACTAAGAATACAGAGACATGAGACAAAGTTCCTCTCCAATTCAGCTCATGGCAGAGACCACCTCTGGTTAACCCAGCTGACCAAATGTTGGTAGCCAAGCTGAACAACAAAGGTAGATAGATAATTGGACCATCTTCTTACAGAGAAGATTTTTATGAAAGAAACAACACAAAAATGTCAGGTTTGGCTGTGGTCATCAAAACTCACCAAGGAAGTAGCCTTACACACCTTAAAAAACAGAAGGAAAAAAGATACCTAAAGAACTATACAACAGGGGAAAAATTAATCATTTATGCCAAAAAACAACATTATCCCCAAGAAGACTGGTAGTACTGTAGCTACAAATAAACTAAAACTGGAAATCAGCAAAACGTTTATGACTATCCATGCATTGAGAGTCTGTAAGAGTTTTGCAAGGGGAGCAAGAGGGAAAACTGTTTTTTTCCCTTATGAATTGGCACTCTTAGCCTGACCGCCAGCAACAGGCCTGGGACACAGCATAACCCAACCGACCTTTTACAAGTCCATAAGCTGATCATTTTATCACTATCTGCATCATCTGTTGTTACATGTCTTCTCTTCATCCTTAAAGAATGCAGGTGGTGTCATCCTACCTAAGAGAACCATGGAGCAGTTCCTTCATCTGTAACTCCCATAAGCATTGATACAACCAGGAGAGGGTCTGGTAGGTGAGCTATCCCATACATTTATTTTTCATTGAGACTACCTGAATTAAAGCTAGGATTACTTTTCCTTCTTATGTTGGTTTTGTTGTTGGGGTTTTTTATTTATTTATTTATTTATTTAAAATTTTAGCTGTCCTGCAGGAATCTTTCTGACTTCTGCTGAGTTACACAAGCATAAGAATGGAAGAATCTGTCTGGGCAAGTTCTCTACGGGGCTGATGAATGACCCTAGTCTCTCTCCAACTATTACAGGATAAATCTGTTTACACACAAAAAATTGACCTGGGCTGGTGAGGTGGGACTAGAACCAGGAAACTGGCACGTCCCAGAGGTAAAAATGCATTTGCAGCCAACAGCATTAGTAAGTCAAGACCATAAACAAGCCACGCTGTCATTAATTACTCAGACAGGGGCAGCCGCAAAAGCAGTGAGAAGACCCAAAAGCCAACTGTAAAGAGTTCATCTAGCTGATTAGTTCAGAAAAAAAATGAGTGGGCAGTATCAGAGGTCAGAGCCCGTGGCACAAGTCAGTCTCAGGCCAATTTGCAAGTGGACAACACCATGAGAAACAGCTTAATTCCTGCTTTAAAAAAAAAAAAAAAAAAAAGCAAAACCCAAACAATTAAACCAGCAAAACCACTAAAAACACAAACACCAAAAAAAGGCTTTTCCAGCAGGGGAGTAATTACTGCCATTTCCAAGCACAGAAGGTAAAGCTCTTTGCACCAGAGGTATTTAATTAAGGACATGGAGTATTAGTTAGATCTAATGGTGCTTTCATAGGGAGGGTACTGAAAAAGACATCATTGTTGTCAGGGGTAGGGGGGTGCCTGTCCCCGATATAGCATGAGTCTTCTTCCTATAGACAGGCAGCAAAGCTCACCCAAATATCAGGTAAAATATCAAGTAACAGGGGGATGTAAATGCTATTAAGCTGCTACATAATTAAACAAACCCTGAGACCCATGGAAAGGTCCAGGCCTATTTACCACACTCGTATGAGTCCCAAAGCATTCTTCTTGGGTCTCTTGGGCTCTTTTGAGGTTTATGGTAGGAGGTTGGTCCTAGAATCAGAAATCTCAACTTAAACATCTATGGAAAACACCATGGAAGCAGAGGGGATGTCTTGGAGCACATGAAGATCCCCACTTCACAAAATGCAGTTCTTCTCTACAGTAACTCATTGCTAATTCACAAGAATCTTCCTAATGTTCCTCTATGGCCTGATGTTCAGAGATATTTTATTTCAGTAGAAACCATCCCAGCACAGAGTTTTAATCACAAGCTCAACTTGCATAAGAATCTTGTGCACCTGAACACAGTGGGGGAAAATCAGTGCAATCTTCCAGTTTAGATAGAGCACAACTGGTTTTCCCTTTTCAGAGCACAGTTAAAGGGCACACGTAGTTTACACCATCTCTCTAAACCAGTGATTTCTCAAAGGATGGAGGTTTCTGAGACAAATTAAAAATGGCAATTTAACGGTAATGAGAAAATTGCAACAATCGAGTTGTTTACACAAGCGGCACAACCAAGCCTGGTGACTGCGCTGGCCTCTGCAGTGTGCACTGTGCAAATATTGTCTCACAGCTGAATGATCTTGACTAACTAATCTGAGAGCAAATACTGCAAGATTAGCTTAACAATTTTCCCACCACCTGCAGGAAAAGAAACCAGATGACGTGTGTCAACAAAGAGGATTTCTGAATGAGCACCGCGGTAAGTGGGGCAGGAGGAGTGAAGCTGGTCCACCCCAACAGAGTCAGTGGATATGATGATGATGATGGGGGTTTTATATTAGGCAGGAGAAAAAAATTCCCTTGAGAGACTCCCGTATCAGTTGCCAGGGTGAGCTGGAGGTCACAGCACTGGGATAGGAACCAGCCCCAGATTTTGCACACAATTCCTATGAAGCTGTAGAGAATACAAGTGAAGTGATGTACAAACCATCTCCACTGCAAAACTGGTTTGCAAGGGGTTTGCAGTGATTTACAAGGCAAAGACTGAAAAGTGCTTTAAAGAGGGAACATGTTGCATACAGGCTACAAGTTGATATGTCTTTCACATAAAACAAAGCATACAGACAAAACCATGAAGACAAATACTGATACTGCCAAAAATGCATCCATGTCTCCTCAGCCAAAGCAGGAAGGCCATTTAAGTGACTGTAAATGGACAAGTTTCTTCTATTCTTCTACTTTCTCTTTTTTTCATTATTTCATTAAGAGGTTCAGGTGTATCTTGAACAATACTTCATTGTCTTCAAGCATTGCCCCACTGAAACATCTATTACTGGTGGGAACGTTCTAAGAAAACCCAACTGAAATGCAAGAGGCTTTGTAAATGCTACTGTTGAGCACGTGTCTTATCACAAAATCACCAAATGAATCACCAAATATTAGGGGTTGGAAGGGACCTCTGGAGATCATTCAGTCCACCCCCTGCCAGAGCAGGATCACCTCAAGCAGGCTGCACTGAACAACATCCAGGATAACATGGTTTGACTGTCTCCAGAGAAGAGAGACTCCACAACCTCTCTGGGCAGCCTGTCCCAGGGCTCTGCCATCCTCACAGGAAAGTTCCTCCTCATGTCTAGGCAGAACTTCCTATATTCCAGTTTGTGCCCATCGCCTCTTGTCCTGTCCCTGGGCACCACTGAACACAGACTGACCCATCCTCCTGACCCCACCCCTCAAGTATTTATAAGCACTGATAAGATTCCCCTTCAGTTCTGTCTTTTTAACACTAAAAAGTCCCGAGTCCCTCACCTCTCTCAAACAAACAGTATGACACCTCCCCAGACACAGCTCTGTCCATCCATGACTCCACAAACATAATGGAAGCAGAGGCATGCTAGGAAAACTATAGGTTGCAATCCTTGGTTTGTTGAAGGGAAAACTTATGTACTTGCTGATACCTTCTCTAGCAGGATGGCACTGCTTCATTATCGCACAAGGAAAAGTCATGGCTGCCTGTACCAGATCTGGTTTCTTCTGAATCAATGCACAGCTTCATCAAAATATTTTGCCTGATCATTTTCACCCATTGAAAACATACTTTTAAAGTAAATGGAGAAGAAAGACTGGAATGGGTACAGGGAAATCTCTTCAAGCTATAGAGTTTTTCTGCCTCCCATGGTAGATCTGATGCAGACCTGCAGTGTCTAAAGTTTTTACTCTCTGAAATCTGCACTCTTGCTCCTGTGCAGTGCTCTGCACAGAGGTATGAAAGTTACTGAAGTCTTCACTTAATCTGTCAGAAATGAACTCACAGAATCACAAGGTGGGAAAAGACCTTTAAGATCTCATCAAGTCCAACCATCCCTGTCCTGTGCTAAACCATATCCCTGAGTACCTCATCTCCCCCTCTGGTAAACACACCCAGGGCTGGGGACTCAGCCCCCTCCCTGGGCAGCCTGGGCCACAGCCCCACAACTCTGCCAGGGAAGAACTTGGCCCTCCCAGCTGAGCTGAGCCTGCCCTGGCACAGCTTGAGCCCATTGCCCCTTGTCCCAGCTCCTGGCCCCTGGCTGAAGAGACCAGCGCCCACCTCTCTGCACCCTCCTGGCAGGGCAGTGGAGGTGGGGAGAAGGTCTCCCCTCAGCCTCCTCTTCTCCGGACTAAAGGCCTGAAGGAGGTCAGAGATTACCCGTCTTGGCAGACTTTAAAAATAACCATCACCCCCAGCATGGGGAGCTGGCTCTGCCATCCAGCTCCTCCTGAGCACCACCTAAACCAACCCAGACAAGTTCACCACAACATACAGTAGCATGTATTCACAGCACCAGCATGGTACTGGTCAGAATCTGTCCCTAAGGCTGCATCCACAATGCAGGGATCAGAGTAGATTTATCACCGGTGTAAGGGGCTTGTCTGGCAGTGGGGCCACAGTCTGTTCTCTGATCACACTTATATTGCACTGTAGGGCTGCAGGATTTGGGACTCCAGAGGTGGGTGGCAGCAGCCAGAAGAAGTTTCGATGGCAGCCACCTGCAATGGAGGCTGAGAGGCAGCGATGCAGAAGCCTTCACACCCTTTCACAGAACCACAGACCATTAGGAGTTGGAAGGGACCTCAAAAAATCATCTAGTCCAACCCCCCTGCCAGAGCAGGATCACCCAGACTAAATCCCACAGGAACACATCCAGGTGGGTTTGAATGTCTCCAGAGTAGGAGACTCCACAACCTCTCTGGGCAGCCTGTCCCAGGGCTCCGTCACCCTCACAGGGAAAAAGTTCCTCCTGACATTCCCATGGAGCTTCCTCTGCTCCAGCTGCACCCGCTGCCCCTTGTCCTGTCGCTGCCATCCCTGAGCAGAGCCTGGCTCTGTCCTCCTGACTCTCACCCTGTACATATTGATAGACATGAATGAGGTCACCCCTCAGTCTCCTCTTCTCCAGGCTAAAGAGGCCCAGCTCCCTCAGCCTGTCCTCATGAGGAAGGGGTTCCACTCCCATCATCATCCTGGTGGCCCTGCGCTGGGCTCTTTCAAGGAGTTCTGTGTCCTTCTTGAGCTGAGGGGCCCAGAACTGGACACACTATTCCAGGTATGGTCTCACAAGGGCAGAGCAGAGGGGGAGAAGGACCTCTCTTGACCTACTAACCACACCCCTTCTAATACCCCTCAAGACGCCATCAGCCGCCTTAGCTACAAGGGCAAATCAGTGGCTCACTGCCATCCTGCTGTCCACCTTTCAATCCTGTACCTGTCCAGCAGGGAGAGGGGTTCACCCTGCAGTGCCCGTTAGTTGGGTAATGAGAGCTTTTTAAACTGCTTGGCCCAATCCACGAGCTTTTGGAGTCCGCTTTCAAACGCAATGTCCTGTTTAGTTTTAGCACATCAACAACATGCTTTCTTAGCCTATCTGTATGCATTATCTACTGCTGTAATGTATCATGTACTGAACTACGGCATCATTACAGGTAAGTGCTCAGGTTTAAATGCAAACATAATTGCATAATGTGGTACAGCCAGGAAGAATAATGCAGGAAATAGAGCCAGCTCCATCTGATAGTGCAATCTGACTGGAACGCCGGCCGTTCGGATCAAACGCACAGCCCAGATGGGGCAACCAAGAATAAAAGTGCTTTGCGGTATCTTTATTGTCATCATCAAAAAACACTTATCTGCCAGAAAGGTAAAAAGGTGAAGATGGGACTCTTACAGAAAAGGTCACATAAGCTATAGGGTAACAGAGGGTTATGATGGCTAAGAAGATGTCGTGCCTTAGCGAAGGCCACCTTCGCACCGTCACTGTTATTTGCCACATCCTAATGGGAGTCTGAGCATCAAGAGGCATTTAGGAAACTGGGAACACCCATGCTGTTTCCCACAGTCAAGGGTGTCTCCGTAATCGCAATAAATCCAGATAAACCCTCCGATCCACACTGTGCAAGGAGCTGCACACACACACACACACACAGAGAGGAGGATGCTCCTGACGCGAGGCGCCTTCCAAATGAGGACATGTCTACAGCAGATACGTACTCTTTAATGCATTTATTTTCTATAGCTAAAATTAGAACCGATTCTCAATGGAGCAGTGCTTCCATCTATTTAATTTTCCTTTTTTTTTTTTCCCCTCTGTAGTTTGAGCTCACAGTGGCACACGCTAGGCAGTTTCAGCAGGGGTGCAGACAGCCCCACAACAGAAGCCAGAAGGCAGCCGAAGTTAATTTAGCCCACTTTGTACTGAGCCGCTACGCCACGAAGGGCTACGCCTCCGCTGAGGAGCAGCATCACGCACGTTAAGGGACAGTAACCACCCTTTGTCATTTCAAGAGACTTTAGCCCCAAACTTCATCTTAATCAGACAAGATGGGAGGCTAGCGTGAGAGAGAACATCTCCACCATCACGCTGCCCTCCGAACTGAGAGGCCTTTTGAGCTGAAAGCACAAACTGCTGCTGTTTGAGCTATAAAGCCATCCCTCTGTCTTGCAGAGCTGTAACAGCTCTTTGTTGGGAATGCAGATCCCTTTAAATAATGTACACTCCATGGCTTTCACTGTCTGCCCTCCCACACATACGGTTGCCTGCCTGTTAATCATTTGGCAGGACTTTGAATCCAGGGTCTTTTTCCCAAGGACCCTTGCTGGCACATCCTTACCCCTGCATGCATTCGAGTGTTTAAGGATACAGATGGGCATTTCCCAAAGGCAGATTTGATTTCTGAGGGATGGGTGCTGTACTAGGGTATGTACCCAATGACGATGTACACGATGCCTCAATCCAAATCCCAAAAGACCTGTTCTCTGATAGCTATTACCACATGGAGAAACATATCCAAAATCATTAACCATGGTATCTGCCTTCAAGTTCCTCAAGTACCTGTCTATCCAGCAACCACCTCTCCCAAAGTGGAAATGAACACCAGCTTAGGGCCAGGGGCTACAGTCCTTCCTGTGTGGGAAATCCCAATTTCTGCAGCACTGTCTGGTCCATCTCAGCTTTGAGGCACAGAATTCACAGAATTTTTAGGGGTTGGAAGGGACCTCAAGAGGTCCCTGATGAAGCAGGATCCCTAGGGACAGGTCGCACAGATAGGCATCCAGACGGGTCTGGAATATGTCCAGAGAAGGAGACTCCACAACCTGCCTGGGGCACAGTTTTACCTCAGGTGTCTCCATCCCCTGCCCACAGAAGGGCTCCCAAAAGGGATCTGCAGAGCAACACTAACCACTCGATGACTTCTCTGCACCAATTCATTTGGCACAGAGGGCTTCAAGACAATGAGGAGCTAAGTCCCAGGAATAGGAAAACACAGACAGACAGACCTTGTCTGAGTCACCTATACAGTTAATACAGGATTCATTCATACCTCTCAAACCAGCTTTGCAGAGTTCAGTCCTGACTCTGTTTAGCTCTCCTCCACACTGAGAGCAAAAACCTGTGTCTCCCACAAAGCAACTAAATGAGAATTAGAGGGTGCAAGAGCGGGAGAGTCTGTATGTGTGTGCAAAAGAGGGAGAATCACAGAATCACAAGGTTGGAAAAGACCTTTAAGATCATCTAGTCCAACCATTCCTGTCCTATGCTAATCCATATCCCTAAGTACCTCATCTACCTTTTTTTAAAGACATCCAGGGATGGTGACTCAACCGCCTCCCTGGGAAAACCATAATCCCTAAGTGAGTGAAGCTGAACCTGACCCTTGATGAGAATCCCAGACCCAAAGATGATGTGTGAAAGGGGGAAAATAAATCAATAAGCGAAGCAGTAATCTCTCTCCTCAATTTTATTTGAGGAAGTCAAATTTACCAAGCTCTTTGCAAACTGTCTTTGGCTAAAATCACCACTAACGAGCTCTGACATTTGAAATTTAACTGAGTATGAGCTAACAGCTCCCAGCCCTGCACCACCCATGAAGTTAACTGGGAATATTTGGTTAAAGCCATAGATGGGCTAAACTGCTGCTTTATTGAGAAGACGCAGCGTTTGTGGGAAAGTGTTTATAACGTCCACTTCACCTGATGCTTCCCTGTCCTGGGACATCTGCTTTTCTTCAGGGGGACCACAGAGCACTTGGTCCCCTCCACTCCTTCCCATTGCTGTTGTAATTATGTGCTAGTTTTTACGAGGTAGCCTTATGATCCTTTAATGAAGTCCTCCGCTCTGCAGTTATTCAGGAGGACAGATTGGAAACGAGGGGCTTCCACAAAGCTTCCACTGGAGCTGCCAAGCAGGGAGAGGTACCCAGCATTTAGCAAGCAGTTGTTAAGTCAGTCTATCACCCAGCTATTACAGGCTCATCATGAAAACAGCTTGTTTTTACTGGCAATCACATAAAATTAACCCTTTCCTTAAAGGGGGCAGGCTCTAGTAGGTTAGTTGTAGCACGGTGCTTGAATGTGCTGGGCTTTCCTCCTGCTGCAGCAATCTCTTTAATAAACACTCTCTGAACAGAAATAGTACAGCAATCCAGCTGACCTCTAATTGTACACCTAGCTCACACCGTTTGGTCTGTGGAAAAAACTTGTGACAACAAAACTGGGGTGAAGAATAAAATCAAATTTTTTAAAAATTACACAAGAAACATTGCTCATTCTTATGCTGCTCCTTACCCAAAAGTCTGTACACACAAGAAATAATAATACAATTTCATTATGTTTCCATCATTAACAGGAGCTTACTACAAGATCAAACTTTTCATGGTTTTGCCATCCTCAGGATTTACCCACTTTTTTTTTTTTTCCTAAATGAAGAAAATCCCATCTGTGTCCCCTCACAAACACACCCTGTCGAAAGCTTCTCTCTTCTTGTGGGTTGGATGGGAAGCCCGATCCTGCACTCATGTTGAGGCCAGGCTGGGTAGCTGACTCAGCTCTTTAGAGCTATACCCCTGTAGAAGTGAGGTAATCCAGCACCCACCTCACACCAAATGCCATAAATGACATCGGTGTTACAGGGCATTCAGGTACAGTCTGCAACCTAGCAGAGACGTTGAAGGGACACGAAGAGGAGATCCTCCTCCTCCTCTGCTACTCAGGGCTAATCATAACTACCCAGGTGAATCACAAGAAGTGTGGCCAGCAGATTGAGAGAAGTGATTCTCCCCCTCTACTCCCCTCTGCTGAGACCTCACCTGCAGCGCTGAGTCCAGCTCTGGAGCCCTCAGCACAAGAAGGATATAGACCTGCTGGTGTGTTTCCAGAGGAGGCCACAAAAATGATCAGAGGGCTGGAGCAGCTCTCCAGCCACTGCTACGCTACTGAAATTAGAACAGGTGACCACATTTCTGGGTGTCAAAGCAGGCTCCAGAAACATTTGGGAAGTGGTTGTAGGTCAGCCAATGCCTCTGCTGACAGAAAAGAACCCACATGCCATATTAGGTCCACACTATTGCTCTGTTCAGGACTGGAGAAAGGACATAGAATCATAGAATTGTCTTGATTGGAAGGGACCTTTCAGATCATCATGTCTAAGATTCAACCTAAACTGCCAAGAATACCACTAAAACATGTCCCTAAGCACTGTATCAACCTACCTTTGAAGTACTTCCAGGGATGGCAACTCCACCACCTCCCTGGGCAGCCCATTCCAATGCTTAACAACCATCTCTGTGAAGAAAATTTTTCCTAATATCCAATCTAAACCTCCCCTGGTGCAATTTGAAGACATTTTGTCTTGTCTTATCACTTGTCACTAGGGAGAAGTGGTCAGTCCCTACCTCTATACAACCTCTTAGGCTCTTGTAGAGAGCAATTAGGTCTCCCCTGGACCTCAACAGGAAGTTGGATGGTAACACAGAGCCCTGTATTAGTGATGCAAAAGTTGCCTGACAGCATCTTCAGCCTACATCACAACTAAGGATGAGCAAGACTCTTTTGTGTGTAAAGTCATGCTGCAACTCAGGAGAACAAGTCTGGGCTCTGCGTGTCTCCAGGTTGCTCAGCCCTTTTCCAATTGAATTTAAGATGGGAAGATGGAGAAGGCTTCACTTTGACTTCACCCAGAGCCCTAGTGACACACACCCCTGCATGGACCCAGACACCAAAAAAACCCAGCCCTTTCCCCCAAATAGATGCAGAATCAGAGCCACACTTGCAGCCACAGGCAATCCTTCCCCCTCCAAAATTGCCTGAATGCCAAAGGGGTCAATTAAAGTTTCTGTCATAATGAAACAGGAAAGTGGAAGCAAGACTGTGCAAGATGCTGGAAGCAAGCAGAGAGAAAATGTGCCTGCAGTCCCCCAGGAAGTCTTGCCCGCACCCTCCTGGTACTCCTGGGAGCAGGAATAAATAGGGGAGGGGGAAGGAAAAGGTTTCTTCTTAAACTGAACCACACTCAGCTCTGATTTCACATGGGTGTGTTTGAATGTGAATGAAAAGATTTCAATGTGCTGTGGTTACAGGGGACTGCCATCTATCCCATCCTGGGGGCAACAGCATCCCATCCTGGGGGTAACAATTTCCAACCAGCTTCCAGGGCAGCAGTGTGAGTGATGGGGAGAGGAAGGCTCCCTGAAAAGGTGCATACAATTTAGGAAGCAAACTCCTCAGAGAAACCAGAACAATGGTGGGATTGGGGGAAAAAAAAGAGGCTGTTCAAAGCTGGGGAAGAAAAGAAATCTGCAGTTCAGTCCTTGGTTTTTGACCCAGCAGTGGGAGTGGGAAGAGTTAAACCTCGAATCAGGAAGCAAAAAGTAAAAGTAAAAAAGTGAAAAAAAAAGCTCACCACAAGCACATCTCTTAAATTTCCTGTTGCAGCCCAAGGCCTATCCCATTATAAAAAAAAAAAAAAGAAAAAAAAAGAGAGAGAGAGAAAAAAAAAGACCAAAGAAAGAGAAGCAATTCTGTTTATCCTTTTCTCACACACCTAGCAGCCACTTTTTTATTATTATTTATTTATTTACCTCCCCCTTTTCAGAGCAAAACCCTTATTTTCTCATTTAGTCCAACAGAGATTGTCCTCCTGGAATGACCCTTTTTTTCCCCCCCTCTCTCTCCTCCTCTCCTCCTTCCTCCCTCCCCCCTCTCCTCCTCACTGCCTCCAGGCCATTGCCCTCATGCCAGTAACTAGATAACACACTCTATCAGAGATTTTTTAAAAAATCATTGCAAAGGCACTAGGGCTGATAGTGGCATCAATCCTAGCCTGACACGGGCTCAGGTCAACCATTTATCTCTTCACATTGCCTGTGGTTACCGTGGAGGCCATCTTGGTTCTCTACATCTTAACAACCTTGCAGATGGTACCTCTCTCTGCTCCGTTAGCATCCACACCCCAAGACTGGCTTTGTGCTGTTATTTTTATGAGATGGTTATGGACTCCTCCACTTCCTTTCTGTGAGGCTTGCAAATCTTGGCTGGTTTCATTGTGTTCCCCACCCCCTTCTGAAAGCAGCTCTGTGACCAAGTTACCAGGTGAAGAAATAAGGAGCGTGAAGATGCAAGGGTTGCTCAAAGTGAGTATTTATGAAAAATTCAGACCCAGTATTTCAGAAGAATTTCACCTAGTCCTACTCCTGACATCCCAACCCTGTGTTAGCACAGTTACCTTCAGCTACTTGCACTGCCAAAGCACCCAGAAGCCCTCCTCAAAGCCCAAGACACCATACTGTCAGGTGCTATCAGGATGCTCCCTGATAAGCTGGAGTCAAAGAAAACTATTCCCCAACCTCTGGGAGATGTGATCACTATGGCCAAATAAAGAGATCTGGGGCGGGTGTTATGGTACCTGAAGAGATACATGGGAATCAAGTGTCATATTTTGTTGATTCTCCCCCAAGTTGAGAAAGAGGGAGCTACAAAATTACAAGCTAGAATCTGCTTTGTTACATCCCCTGCAAACTTTCCTGGGCCAAGGTAAGGTGGGTGGGGAGGAACCCTTGCTCTGAAGCACCCTTTAGCATCCACCTTTTCACAGTGAGGGTGACAGAGCACTGGAATAGGCTGCCCAAGGGGGTGTGGAGTCTCCTTCTCTGGAGAGATTCCAGCCCCGTCTGGACACCGACCTGTGTGCCCTGTCCTAGGGACCCTGCTTTGGCAGGGGGTTGGACTCTATGATCTCTGGAGGTCCCCTCCAACTCCCACGACTCTGTGATTCTGTGAACACAGTGACACAGGGCAAGCAGTACTGCTTTCCCTTGCGCCAAGGGAGAGGAAGAACAAACCTGATGGCCCCATCCCTACTAGTACACGGTGCCAAGGCTCATTTTCAGGCTCCCACTCATACCAGCAAGCATCCATCCTCACAGGCAGCGCCTTTTCATCCACCCCCTGATTAACTGGTCCCAAATCAGCGTGGTGGTTTTAATCACTGACATTACGGCAAAGGGGAGTAGTGCTGGAGAAGGCAGAGAGAAGATTGTTTGCCTTTTCTAGCACCTTTTGCTGCTCCAGGAAAACAGTCAGCAAAGGAGGAGGAGGGCAGAGGGAGGTAGACAGCCAAAGGACACCAAAGGAACGGACTGTAGGAAGGAGAGTATGCCAGGACTGTACCAATTACAGTTGTACTCAATGATCTCAAAGGTCTTTTCCAACCCAGTGATTCTGTGATCTCAGAAGGCAAAGAAGAGAAAGTTTGAAAGACAATACCCCCTCTCCCTTTCAGCTTTAGACACTGGTGCTAAAGTTACTGAAGTTCCTAGATTTATTTTAGTCATCTTTTCTTTTTAAACAGAAGATACCTGACCATAAACTTGAAGCCCACATGTGTCTACAAGCAGGAGCAACCAACTGGGAGCACTTCACCCTCGAAAATGCACCCAAACAGCCACACAATTGAGGACGGCACCAAAACAAGAGCGAAAGAGCATCACACATCTACCACACAGGGCACAAAGAGCCTGCTGTCCCTGCATGGGAGAGGCACCTCCTGTCACTTGTAACCCATCAAGAGATTGGGCGTCATTCCTGCTGTGAAAAATAAAGTAACCGCCCTTTAAGTCCAGAGCCCTCTGTGCTTCCAGAGAGTTTTTATGCTCCCCAGAAAACTGTCTAGGATTTGCCACCTATATAAAGTACCAGATTATCTCCAATGGAGAAAACTGTTTCATCTCCTTCCTCACCTCCAAACACTGTGGCATCTGGAGAGACAGTAAATGGGGAAAATAAGGGGGGGGGGAAAAAAAGAAGGAAAGGAGTGATTCTAAGATCTACAGAGGAATCCAAGGGATTTGGAGAGCTAGTCCTGGTTGCATTAAGTGGAAGTTGAACAGCAAGGGTCTCTTAGGTGACTGTATCTCTCAGGCACAGCCTTTGTGGTTTTTTTTTTCTTTTCTCTTTTTTTTTTTTTGCTGAGAAGTGAACAAAGCCCTTATCCCAGTATCAATCACCTTGCTAAGAATTCACAGATCCTCAGTACTCTAAGCCACTTCTTAAATCTCAAGACCTTCCCTTAATGCTCTATTTAAAAACAAACTAAAGGCAGCACAGCGTACCCAGGCAGAGCCATAATCCAGGATGGCATTTTTATCTAGCAAGTTATATTTTATTAGCCTCCTATTTCTTAATAGAGATCCCTTGAGGGTTGGGTTGGAGAGAATTCACTAGTATACCAGTTCAGCTTCCCTACAACTGCCTTAATATACGTGGCATCTGCCCTCCAATGAACATTATATCACCCATCTGGGCCAGAGGAGTTGGGGGGTGGGAGAGGAGGGGGTGGGAGAGGGGAGTCAGAGCAGGGAAGCACTGCTCTAACAGCATGCTTGCATGATGATTAGGTCTGGTCCAGTGATCTGGAATAATAATCTGAAGGCTCACTAAGCATAATGGGTTCAGAGACATCCGAGGCTGGTCAAACCTTCCCATGAGCATCCTTTACATGTGTTATCAGTGTGTTTTGCATGTCTCATCACTGTCATGGTAGCTGACATCTCATTATGCAGCCAAGGTGGAAATGGACAGGTACTGAGTGAGCACTGGAACTTTTCTGTTCCCGTTTATTATTTAATTCATATCTTCCCATTATTCAGAGTATCATGAAACTCTGAACTAATTAAGTCCTGTGGGATATACAATCAGTGCTGGATTTTTTTCTCCCTTTTTTCCAGCCCCCTCCCTTCAGTAGGCTAAATTACATTATATACTGCTATAAAAATAATTCTGCAACTCTCCCTCAGATAACAATGGAGGAAGTCACAAACACTAATGATGTCGAATGCAACAGTGGGGCAGAGGCCTGCTGCTTGCTTCACGTGACCTAATTAAGTCATACAGGGTAAAATACTTCAGCCACAAAGTGAGGCAAGGGCCTAACTCAGTTTCTAAATAAATCCATACACACTATTCTCTGGGGGATGATTTGGCACAGACCAGATGCCAAGTCGGTGAACTCCAGTTTCATTAAGTCTACCGTGCAACTCATAAACCTCCAGCCAGCAAGTTGAAAATCCCCAAGTTTGGGGCATCTTCTAAATTTGGAGGTAAACCCAGCTCAGACTGGAACCATGCAAGCAACATCTCCAAGACCAGAATTGAAGGGATAAACGTTAAGTGATGCATGCTGCATCACTTCCCAAAAATCCAGCTGTTTTCCCTGGCTGAGCATCCTGCCAAAGTGTTTTCAAAGGGGTTCAGCTTAGCTATCTCTTGCAGATCATAGAAAATTAAGGTATCTAGAGGTAAAGTCTTCATTTTCATTAAAATAGATCTTTATATATATTTATCAGGCTGAATAAGGAGTTAAAGAAATGGGAGAGAAAAGAATGCATTTGGGAAGAGTTTGTGTCTAGGTTAGTTGTAGTATTGTATCTTGTGGTACTTGGAGTTTCTGTATGTCTAAGACAATAAGAAAAGTTAAAGGACAGCTACCAATTAACTCACTGAAAAAGAGAGTTTGTGGTATTTACTAATCAGGCAGTTCTGGTGTCGCTGGTTTAAACATGCACTTGCAATTCAAAGAAGCACTGAGGGAGAAAACGATGGGAATGTGCATGATATTTGGGGCCCTGAGCAACCTTGTGTAGCTCCAGGCCTGGAGGTTGGTGTCCCTGCCTGTGGCAGAGGGGTTGGAATTCTGTGATCCTTGGGGTCCCTTCCAACCCAGACCAGTCTATGATTCTATGATATATTCTCTGCATGACCAGAACAATGGAGGAATGGGTCTGGCAACATGTTGTTATTCAAAACCCAACTGGCATGGCTAAGGTCTGATTCCCAGATGAGTTGTAATCGCCTTTTAATGCAATTTTAATAAAGTTGACACACAGATCCAGGGTGCACTCACTGTCTGAATACTGTTCTGCACAGTCAGGCAAGACTGGACTACTAAGAACAGATTATTTCCAGTGCAAGGTTCCGATTAGACTGGCGGACATGTCTCTATCGCTCACTGTGCACCAGGAACCTTATGCACAGCTTGCTCTTTGATGTCCCTAGGTTGTGTCTGCAAGCTATTGGTTGCAGGACAGCTAAAAGCATCATAGAAACAGACCTGGAGGAGAGCACCACACCACTGGATTTTGGTTTCCTGCTACTGGGAGGTATCATGTCAGCCAGCATCTCCCATGCACTGGCCATGCTTCCTCCCAGGTATCTCTGGAGCCTTCTGCCCAGCACCGTCCCACCAAAAGGTTGCTGCAAAACCTTGTCACATTCACAGTCTATACTCTCCTCATTTCCAACCCACCAAATCCCAACTAATCACCTTTATCTCTTCCTTATAGGCAGGTCTCAATAGGTGTCTCAAAGAGTGAAGGAAACAATTGCTTCACCCTAAAGCTTCTATCCCTTAGACTCGAGTTCCTAGAAACAACCTTTTATGTGCTGTTCTTTTTATTTTTTTGCTCTGAAATGCCGTTTTTCTTTCTTTTTGCCAATGTCCATTCATTCCACACTCTTCACAAGCCTCCATCAGCCTTTCTGCAACACCACTTTTTACTTTCAGTGCCATCCTGGAGCTAATCCTGCTCCACCATCACCTAATCACCTCTACCTCAACTTTTCCACAAAGGAGCTAAGACACTGCTGAATTATCATCCCACCTAAGCATCATTCAGCTGACAGAAGAGTAAGCAGCAAAGAAAACACTGACCAGAGTAGCAACTCTGAAAACAGATATGGATCAGGCCCATTTTTTATGGGGTGCTTTGAGATCCTTGTATGAGAATACAGTAGAAGTGCAAAATATTATTATAAAGAGATGCAGCCCCATTACTTGTACACAGAGTTGTGCTGCCTGCTAATAGCACCATTATCCTAAGGCACGTGGTGCTATTAATGCATTTCACTGCTTGGTGCTGAACCTGGGGACCATTATTTCCACTGGAAAGGTAAGGCCAGTTCACATGACATGATTTAAACCTCTACAGTGAAGCATGCATATGCTGCACCAGGTCGTAAATCTTAACGGGATGCTGTCAGCTAGAAAGGGACCAAAATTGAAACCATTTATCTGAACTCCTCACCCATCCACCTCTGCTCACCCAGGCCAGTTTTGGGAAGAGGGATAAAATGATTCTGAATGCCCGCTGGGTTCATTAAGTGGCTGCAAATCCCAGATCCAAAAGCGCTGCTGGTTTCATCCTGCCCTCCCTGAGTGAATCGGTTCATTCAGGACACTTAGGGCTTCCTCCATTTTCCCCATGCTGAGCAGAAACACCACAGCAGGGACGCAAACCTCACCACTTCTTCCTATTCTTGCTCCCACCTGAGCCAAACGACAGCCCATCATCTCATTACTGAGACCACAGGAGCCGTAAGCTGTTCAAGATCACAGCCAACAGTAAGTAATAGCTCCTCTATGCTGCAGCCCAGGCTTTAGGGCAGTAGAAATGCCCTTATCACATTTGGGAAGGAAAATATGAATGAAAACAGTAGTTACCATTTCATCCAATACTTCCCTGAGCGCTTCCCTTTGCTGGCCTCCTGCAGTTGCCAACTAGCAATATTATTATCTTTTTTATCTATTTTTTTTCCATAGCTAGGAAAAATATTACCTGGAAGTGTAATTAGCTCCCAAACTCCCAAACAAGCTCCAACAGGTAAAAGGCTAAATGTGGTGGTCCTTCACAGCCCAAGGATAGTTGTAAAACAGCAGAATGAAAGGAAGTGACTGCATTTTAGGAGGCTCAGCTGCAATAGGAACATAGGTGTAAAGCAGGTTTTAAGGGAAAACATCAGACTCTTGGCTTAGTAAAAGCTCTAGAATGTGAAGCTAGAAACCACATCAAAACTACTCTGCCAGGTACTTCTGGGGAAGAGTGGTGGAAATTTCATTGCTGATAGAAGAACTAAACACAACCATGGTAACTTGAACAATAATCCTGAGCAAGCAAGCTTCCATTTCCTAGATCTCAGCCATACTAAGACAACTGCATGATATTAGATAATAAAACCCCCCACATTTGTTCTGACAAGTGGCATGAGACTCTTCCCACCTGCACTGCCCTGTACAGGGTTGTTATCCATCGCTTCTCAGGAGCTACTCAGTTAGGAAAGGACAGTGAACAAAGCGAGATTTAACGCTGACTGAATACCCAGCCCCTCTGAATTCCTTCTCACAGGTGACACAACCCAATACTGCAGCTCCACACCCCCAAAAACTCTCCAACACCCCACAGACTCTAAAAGGATGTTTTAAGTTTACAATTAACCTTTTCAGAAACAGAGCCGCACAGTGATGCTCGATCAGGGATCAGTTTCTGTAGTGAACACACTGTGGATGTCTCTTTTCTAGCTATATCCCCACACAGCACTAGGGAGACTGTCTCATTGTACTTCAGACACTGAACAGGAGCAAAACCCAAATATAACCAGAACTGCACAGATGCTGAATGGTAAATCTCTGCCAGATAGCTAAGAGATCCAGAGTTTCAGCTAAGATTTCTGCTAAAAGTAACAGAAAATAACACTTTTAGAACAGAATTTGCCATTATAATAAAAGGAGAGTGTTAAGAGAGACATACATTGCCCAAAAAATAAGGAAAATCTCATATATGTCTCATAAAATCCATGATTAACCATAGTTAACTGTTAATTCAGCTGCACTGCATTAAAACTACTATTCAAAGTTGGAAAGCATTTAATATTATATATTGCTGCTGCTCAGCCTAAATTGTTTTGCTTTTTTTTCCCCTCCCTTTAAATGTACACAATATTACAAATTTAATTTTAAGCTGTTTGAATCAGTCTGTAAAAAAGATTTGATTATACCTGAGTGTTCTGGCCCCAGTTTTTCCATATCTCAGTAATCTTGGCGGTAATTGGCTGATTAGCTGCCTCACACTCCATCTCTGCCTCAGTTTCCATGGTAATGTTACAGGAGCTATTATAGATGAGAACTTCATCTCTTTCCACTTTAGGGCTGAAACGAGAAGGGAGGTTAAATGGGGTGTCATCAATCTTAATGAAATGCAATTATTTTTACTCTTATTAATCATTGCAAGCCATTAGCTCGTGGCAACTCCTGGCCACCATTTGTCAAACTTTGCAAATTTCTGTAATTTTGTTTCCATTCTTTTATTGTTTATTTGTTTTTCCCCCCTTTATCTGAACACACTTAGGATGAAAATACATGCAGTAAATATCTCTCAGTGATGCCTTCCTGCTTCCCCAAACTATTACAACAAATAGTAGCATAGCAAATGCCATTCTAGGACCAAAGCAGGAAGATAAGTGCAGACAACAGCCAGGAAAATCAGCGGTGCTAGGATCAAAGATGGACTCCTACATGGAGTAGGGTTTGTTCGTGTCTCCCCCTCCCCATCTTACTCACACTTAGCAATAGGGAATGAATAACTTGCAACTCCCTTAGGGCAAGTGGAGAAATTGGAAAAACCACACAACTGGCTAACTGGTCCCTAATTCCAACTGTGAAAAAATGAGCTCATTTAGGGGTTCCAATTCCTGCTACCCAGCTGATTGCAATGATGCTTTGTTGCTAGCATTGGAACATTAACTTAGTAAATTAATTAAACTTACTTAACAGCCCAGACTAAGCAGATTCGATATATGTGCCAGTTATACCAAGAGACATTTGCTCTAAAGCCTCCCCTTGCAATAGGGGAAGAAGTAACAGAAAAGGTGGTGGGGAAGAGACATATTTTTTCCCCTTGGTCTTGCTGCTGATGGATGCTGACTTTCGTAGGATCCAGCTGCCCTCAAAATGAGGGGGAAACTTCCCAACTTCCTTCTACATGTTTTGGATCAGGCCAGGATAATTCAGTATCACTTCTCACCCCTTCCCCAGCTGTTTCTCCTCCTTCCTCCTCTCTCCACCCCACCATCAAATGCAGACCTGCAATTTAGGAATCACAGAATCACAGAATCATAGGGGTTGGTTGGAAGGGACCTCCAGAGATCATGGGGTCCAACCCCCTGCCAAAGCAGGGTCCCTAGGACAGGGCACACAGGTCGGTGTCCAGACGGGGCTGGAATCTCTCCAGAGAAGGAGACTACACACCCCCCTGGGCAGCCTGGCCCAGGGCTCCCTCACTGTGAAGAAGTTCTTCCCCAGATTGGTGTGGAACTCCCTGTGCTCCAACTTGAGGCCATTGCCCCTTGTCCTGTCCCCACAGACACTGAGAAGAGGCTGCCCATTTCCCCCTGTGTCCCACACTTGAGATATTTATAAACACTAACGAGATCCCCTCTTAGCCTTCTTTTCTCCAGGCTGAACAGCCACAGTTCTTTCAGCCTATCCTCACAGGGGAGATGCTCCAGAGCAGGAAGGAGTTGTTATAGCTACATAGCTCAGAAATTATACCACTTTTCTGACTGGCTAGGGAAGGACAGCGGGCACAAACTAGAGGAGCAGATAGGTTAGTAACAGGATTTCCAAAGATCTTTGGGTTCCTGAAAACTCCATCTAACATGCTTTTCTTAATTGCCAAAGTTAGGAGCCTAAGTTCTAACCAAAACAAATCCAATTGGGAAGGCAATATTGTCAAAGCTTTGTCAGGAGTGTGATGTTCAGGATGAATTGATAAACCTGGAGTTTTCAAACCATGCTGGATGTGGCAGCTCACCATGCAAACAAAGAGTTGCTCCTCCAAGAGCGCATTTAGGGGCTATTTGTTTTGTTGCCCTTTTTCAGGGTCAAAGTGTTCAACCATGTTAGAAACGACAAAAAAAGAAAAAGAAAGGGAAATAAAAGAAAAAAAAAAGCCTTCTGCAAGTAGCTGAATCTTTTTAACAGGGAATTTTTATTTATATATTTAAATGAACCTTTCCCTCCACTGTATCAATAATCAAAAGCCAGCCGTAGGGAACTACTCTCTCTTTTGATAGCAACACTTTGAGAACTGCTCTTGTCCTGTACTATAATTCAATGGACTGGGCTCCCTCTCAAGACTGCATAGGACTTTTTAATGCTACAAGAAAACAGCTGCATCTTTTAAATAACCAACTGCTTTAAAGGCAGAAGGGGGTCGTTGGCTTGACACAGGGCATTGGCCCAATTTGCCAGGCACCCAATTCAATACAAGGACCTCAGAGGGGTTGTTCCCAACGTCTTACAAAATATTTACAAGCTCTGCTAGTAGGCAAAGAGCCAAACCCTCCCTGTCCTCTAGTAACTTCATCCTGAAAGCTTGATGCTGGAAAACTCCTAACACATTGCAGTGTTTAAAGGAAATAGAAGAAAAAACAGGGGCGAGTTGTTAAAGGGAATTCAGGGATGCATTTTGGTACCAGTGTGGTTAATGGCAAGACTTACACCTCTTCCAAGGAATATCCATTTACCTTTATGCATTCATAAAGCACAGGCTATAATACTGGATTAGGAGAAGCTTCTCAAACCACTGTATGACTAGTCTGAACAACAGGAGAGATTTCATGTGCAGTTATGCCAGGAATTATTTCAGTAGCTTTGTCCCCACCCTGGGACAAACATCCCAAGTCTTGAACATCTGCACAGAATTCAAACCCACATATTTTTATTATATTTATTATTAGTTACTGTGATTAATTACATCAATGTGTATTATTTCAGGAATTCCCAAATTAAGTTTTCTAGTTCCAACATCTTAACTTTTTAAGACTTTGCTACAAATTCAATTAACATTTTGAAATTAAATACTTTTCTGAACTGAAATTTGAAAAACAAGAGGTTTTAAAAGCCCTGAAACAACCTTTGTGACTTTAAACTCTCTCTTCCTCTACTTCTCAGGAAACTCATCTGAAAACAAACAATCCTCTTTGCACCTGCAGCCCCTTTAGCAAGACTCAATTTAGATAATAGATTCACCAGAAAAAAAATCAGTACTCTGGAAAATTCCTCAGCAGCCCACGTTTAGATTTCTACCTACTAAACAAGCATGAGCAAGGTAGGGTGGAAAGTTAATGACAACAGCAAAGAGGTTGAAGAAGTTGGAAGAATGGGAAGATAATAGGTAAGAACAAGTTGATTGTTTTGATTCAGAAATGTCTCCCCCTTATAGAATTCCCTAAAGGAATAATAAACCCCATCTCTGGGACATTCACAATTAAATTGAACACAAAAAACACCCCAAAACTGTAAAAAACAGCAAGGAAGCAGTTGGCAAATGGACTGCATGGCTTTTCTATCCACAGGATAAGCACAGGCACAGACCTTCCTTCCCACTCGCCCCGGTGAGACCAGGACAGAGCAGCTACAGCAGCAGAACTGCAGCAGCCCAAACTGAGGAGAGGAGCGAGAAGAAAACCAGTGATAGGAACCAACCTGTTGCAGATGCATTTTGGTCAGTAAAGCTGAGCACAATTTTTGATACCTAGGGAGCAGGAAGCAAAAAACCCCCAACAACTCAGAGAGACAGATATTGGGGTTCCCTGTCCCTATCAAGCTTGCAGGTTTTATTATCTTAATATTTTAAATATTACCTGTCTTGGGGCTATGCTGGTGTGAGTCAGAGGAAAGTAAAGCTCAGCCAGACAAGGCAAGGCTCCTGGAGTTTCTTGGTTTGAAACAGATTGTTCTGGCAAGAATAGAACTGATGAAATTAGCTCAAATCTAGAATCTTTTCTCCGACTTCTAAGTCTCCCTATTCCTGTCTCCCCCAACTAAACTGTCCTCTCCATGTCCTATTACATCACAGGATACTACCTGTGCTCAATGTGCCTTTGAACATGCCAGCTGGCCAGCTGTAAGTATCAGATTAGGCAAGCAACAGATTAGGGCAGAGTTCTGCCTTCCTCTCCCTTAACAGGAAACTAATTTATTTTTGCCTGGCGCAGATTTTCTCAAAACTGACAGGAATTTCATAATTCTTAAGACATCCATCCCTTATGGAACCCAGTTTAGATAATCAGAGCTCAAAAGGTGGTGGGGAGGAAATGACAGGCTGACAGGGATGCTGCAACTGTGTAAACCTTTTCTTTTTCTTTAAACATTTCTTTTTATTTTTTAAAAAACAAGTTTTTTTAAAAATTGTGACTCGTGTCTTGCTGTCTTTGTTGAGTAAATACCAGTTGGTTTTCTTCCCTCAACACAGGACATCCCTTCCTCCCTCTGGGGTCTCACACCACCAGCTGTCATATAAGGACCAGATAAGGATGAGGACCAAATCTCTGTGGCTCTGTTAAAATAACTGGACTGTAGCATCATGTGATTCTGTGATCATGCACCAGCCAGGAGTGGGTTCACCAGATACAGCAAATCATGGGAGGTGTGATATCATTGTAGTGATATTCTAGTTTTATTTGTTTAATGTCTTTTGGGAAGTTTTGTTCATCTCATTATTCCTTAATTCAGACCTTGCTCCTACTCCTAGGAGTAAATGCTCCACGGTTATAAATCTGTCCTGGTTTCAGCCAGGATAGAGTTAACTTCATTTGCAGCAGCTGATGGGATGCTGTGTTTGGGAGTTACAATGAAAGCAGTGCTGAGAACACCCTGATGTTCTTAGTTGCAGTCAGACAGTCAAGGACTTTCTCAGCTTCTTCTATTTCTCTATTCATGAGAAAGGAGGGGCGAAGCCAGGACAGGTGACCCAGATGGGCCAAAGAGAGTATTCCATGCCAATGACGTCCTGCCCAGGAGAACGGGGGGCTGAGGGGAGGAAGAAGAGGGGCGGTGGCGGGACGCGTGCTGCTTGGGGGGACGGTCGGGTTCCGGGACAGCTCTGGGTGGTCCGGCCTGAGTTGTGTGGGTCGGGGAGAAACTGCATTGGGGATCAAGAGTTTCAGATTCTTTTGCTCTAAAGTCCTGTTAGCATTGTTATATTTTATCTTTCTGTTCTCTTAGTAAACTATCCTTATCCCAACCCACGGGCCTCTCAGTTTCTTGGGTTTGGAGTTATTTGCCCCTTCCTTTTCCCTTCCCTTGTTTCCCCCTTTTCCCTCTTCCCCTGCTCTTTTACTTTAAGGAGCAGGCAGCTGCGTGGATCTCAACCCACAGCCGGGGGGAAACCACGACAAAATCATAGAATCATAGAATGGTCTGGGTTGGAAGGGAACCCCAGGGATCACAATGTTCCAAATCCTTGTGACTCAGTGAAAGACAACGGTGCCAATTTATATGGGTGACTTCTGGGCCTTGGATTTGCAAAGCCTGAGCCTTGAGTAAGTGCCCAAGCACCCTTGCTGAGTAAATATTGCACAGCATGCTGAATTTTCTCTGCAACTTTTTACTCATGAAACTGCTTGGAGAGAGGAAGGGAGGGGGGAGAGGAGGGGAAGAAAAAAAAAAAAAAAAAGAGGGAAAAAAAAAAAGACTTCTGCTTTTCATAATGCCTAATCTTTTTCCCCATTGGCATCCACCAGATGTTGCTTTGGATCAGAAGATAAATATTAAAACCTAAGAAGGAACAAAGCAGGCTGTTTACGAGATGGATTTTCTGATGTCTCTCAAACACTTTAAAAAGATGGGAGGGAAGGAGGGGGAATTAAAGATGCTTTGATAGACACAAGGAATGAGTTTCACAACCCAGCGGAGCTCTCTAGTGGTCTCAAGGCTAAACTGCTTGGTTGGCATAGACCTCAGGCTTAGAAATGCGTTACTTCAGTCTGTCATTTTGCAGGGACCAAATTCTGCAAAAGGTGGAATATGCCTCGTGGGGGATGTTGCTCATGGGATGGTCCCACTCAGCTGTTAGAGGGACGCAACACTAACCTGACAAAGAGTCCAGCAAAACGCCTCCAGGGTAGGTTGATGTCCCTCCAGTTCCGCTGAGGCGAGCTGTCCTCACAGACATACAGGTAAGAGACAGATCCTCTTTGGCGATGGGGACCCACCCTGACTTGGATGTCACACTCAATGAAGGTGGCTCTGCCCTCTCGGCAGTCAGCAGAAGAATGTGTCAGGCCACAGAGAATGGCCAAAGATGCTGCAAAGACAAGAATGGGGGGAAAATAACCCAAAGCAGCCTACACAGCACTGAAAGGGAAGTTGTGGGGTCTTTATCTCTGGAGATATTCAAGACCCATCTGGATGCCTATCTGTGCAATACGAGCTAGGGACCCTGCTTTGGCAGGGGGTTGGACCCAATGATCTCTCAAGGTCCCTTCCAACCCCTGTGATTCTGTGACATTAAGCAGGTTTTAGCAACTGACAGTTGTCACTGTCGGTTCCTGATGTGTATGTCCCAATCTCCCTTTTGGTGCACCCTTTTGAGGATGAGTAGGTCTTCATGCAACTCCATCAGTCCCTTTTGCTTTGTGTGAGCAAGCGTATAACCTCCTTTGTTCACTGAGCATCAGGCTAATCTTTGGGAACAAATGGCCCCATTCAGGAGGAGGTGACATGAGGGATTCAGTAAGACAATGGACATTTCTTCTGGGGAAGTTGGACCATGGGTTTACTGATGTGGAGTAAAGCACGAACCTTTTACCAGGTAGATGTGGCAAATTAGTTTATCACAGCTTTGAGATCCAGAAAAAGGCTTACTGAAAACATGGCCACAGCTTGGAGGACTTCTGGGGAACTTGGGTGAACTCACACTTCACCTTGCTTTGTACCTGAGTGTGACTGGAAACTTGATCCAAGTTTGACTCTGTGGATGTGGTAGGAAGCATAAAGCAGCTGCTTTGCTTTGAGGTTTAGGGAATGAGTGATGAGAACAGAAATTATGTTTTCTTATTCTAAACCCAGACAATAACATTAAAAAATAAATTCTGAACTGTTACTGAAATTCACATCAGCTGAAGTGTTTGGTTTTAATATTTAAAATAAATAACAATAAAATAAACCTTTCATCATTAAACCATGACAGAGATCAAAACTGTTTCCCTCAAAACCCTATGCATGTAAAGACTTTAGGAGAAGTTTCATTAATCCTGAACTAATCAAACTGTTGTAATGAACTCCTGAAAAGGTCTGTGGATAATATCACATACAGTCTGCACTGTAGTATCCAAGAGTATTCCTCAAGTATCAGGAGTGTAATCAATAGGAATTTGTCAAGAAAGGGGTTTTGTTTGTTTCCTTTCAAAATTCACATTTGTTCCACAGGTATCTTGTTTGTTGTGAGAGTCTCATTGGTAATTAATGGTTTAGTTCCTAAACAATTCTGAAAGTGGTTTTTGAAATTATAAAAATATGAAAAGGCTGTATTTCCTATATTAAAAGACTTTTTGCTAAAAATCATTATTTCATATGGGGTGTTTTTGAAAAGCTTCATTCTGTTTAATGTTATTTTTTAAAATATTAAAACCTAGCATTTCTTCTGCTATGAACTTCAGAGAGATAGTTCACACCTTTCCCTGTATTCTTTTTCTCTGGATTTAGAATAAGAAAAGAGTTACCCTCGTTGTACCTTCACACATTTTGCACTATGTTTAATCTCTTTCCTTCCCCAAATGCAGGGACAACTCTTTTTTTCAGTATCCATTCAAACACAGCCAAATGGAATCCCTGCCCCAAAGACCTACATATAGACATGAGAGACAAGTAATAGAGAAGTCTAAAGGAATGATGGAACCATGCCTATATTTTGACTTTATTGTCCAGAAATTATGTTCACAGAATCACAGAACATTAGCAGTTGGAAGGGACCTCAAAAGATCATCTAGTCCAACCCCCTGCCAGAGCAGGATCACCCAGACTAAATCACACAGCAACACATCCAGGTGGGTTTGAATGTCTCCAGAGAAGGAGACTCCACAGCCTCTCTGGGCAGCCTGTCCCAGGGCTCTGTCACCCTCACAGGGAAAAAGTTCCTCCTGACATTCCCATGGAACTTCCTCTGCTCCAGCTGCACCCGCTGCCCCTTGTCCTGTCGCTGCCACCCCTGAGCAGAGCCTGGCTCTGTCCTCCTGACTCTCACCCTTTATTTACTTATTAATGAGGTCACCCCTCACCAACCAGGCTAAAGAGGCCCAGCTGCCTCAGCCTCTCCTCATGAGGAAGGGGTTCCACTCCATCACCTTGGTGTCCCTGCACTGGACTCTTTCAAGGAGTTCTGTGTCCTTCTGGAGCTGAGGGGCCCAGAACTGGACACACTATTCCAGGTGTAGTCTCACCAGGGCAGAGCAGAGGGGAGAAGGACCTCTCTTGACCTACTAACCACCCCCCTTCTATCATACCCCAGGATGCTAAACCCCTTCTTGGCCACAAGGGAACATTGCTGGTCATGGTCATCCTGCTGTCCACCAGCACCCCTGGGTCCCTCTCCCCTAGGCTGCTCTCCAAGAACCAGCTGAGTTATCCTACAGTTCCCACAGAAACCTTGTGCCTTCCCGGAAGGCAGGCTGCCATTCCAAGGGCATTTTAGGTAGCACAAAGTATCTGTGTTTTGGCAAAGAAACGCCATTCAAACAGATGAAACGCTGCAGAGAACTTGCCTTTGCAACAACCTGCAGCAGAACTAATTCAGTACAAGAATTTCACCAAAAGAGATGGTATACACAATCTTCAACCAGTTGCAGGTTGAGAACTTCTCAAAAGTAGCAAAGACGAAGGACATCCAAGCACCTCTGGATAGAGGAGATCCAATACTTCTTTTACTGGGTTACAATTGGTGAAAGCAAAACCCAAGAAAACCCCGTATAACCAGTACACCCCAGAATCAAACCTAGAACTACTTTTTCCCTCTCAGGTGGAAGGAGAGACCTCACATTCATACCCTATAGCTCCTATCCATCTGATTAAGATACCACTCTTCTCTAAGATGTCCCTTTCTCATTCTTTCCTTGGGGATCTTTGATGTCCTCTTATTCCCCTGCTGCCAGAGGATTTAATACTTAAAAGGAGGAAGTGTTGAACTTTCATCCCCCTTCCTCTGATCACTGAATGGAAAGATCCCTTGGTGTAATTGGTACCTTTATCTTCTGCCACAACAGTAGCAAAAAGCATTGCAACACACTTAATACATCCTAAAAGGAATGTCTGTTCATTCTGGGACACGATACTTCTCCTTGCTTAATTGGGTAGAGTTTAAATCCCAGAAAGAACTTCCTTTATGCTTTATGTTCCCTATAAAGTTAAAACCTGCTAATAATACAATCCCATCAGTGAGATGAATGCATTCACCCCATTAATGCTTCTCTTTTGAGATCAGACACAACGGCAGCCAAATCTCTGCATGTTGGTAACGGGTTAGGAACCGACTGTCCCCAGTCCTGTCTTTGAGGGATACTCTGGCTTAAGCCAAGATCCTGGGATGCTCAGCACAAGGGCTTTGTTCTGGGTCACTATTTAATAACAACTGCTGGACATGTGATGAGGCTAAAACCCACAGGAGTTCCAAGGGCAGCTGCAGACTGATTGAACAACTGCCCGAGGAGTCCCAGCGCCAAACCACACATCTCCAGTTCTCCACCACTCACCAAATGGACCACAGATCACAGCACTAGCATGTGCTTAGCAGGAAAGATGTAAAGATAAAAAAGGGTAAACAACAAACCCAACCAAAAAGCGAGGAAAGGGAAAAGGAAATAAAAGAGACCTGCTAAGGTCATCAAGTTCAACCTCTGCCTATGAAGAATTGCTCCCTAGGAGACATTCATTTCGCACAGTCAAGCTTCAGAAGTCCCAAGAGGTGACTTTGCAAGCATCTATTGCACCACTTGATAGATCTCACTGTCAGAACGTCCTTGCCATGTAATCAATATGCACTTTTTTTTCTTCTCTTAATTTCATTTCTGTATTTGAAGGACAGAAGAGATCATTTGGATCCTTTTGGTTTGATCTCCACAATAAACATCAGAGGCCCTCACTTCTACTCAGATTCAATTGGCACAACACATCCTGTTCATATCTTCCATGTTAACTCATACACACCACCCCATTTCCCTGGCTATAGTCTCCCTTGGTCATAGAGCTCAGTCCATCTCCTTGGTACATCTGCACTACTGCAACCAAAATTCCTTTCTTTCTCTCGCCCCATATAAGAGCCCCATCAAGCCATGCCTCTCTTCCTTTTAAACCAGCCTCAGTTCTTTTCTAGCCTTAAGCTTAACACCTCTTTTCTAAACTTTCACTTTTACCAATGTAATCTGGCTAAAGCTAGATCCAGGACTCGCTAATGAAGATCCCAAGCATCATTACATCTAATCCCTAAAGCCACGCCATCCAATTCCTTCCAATCAGACAAATTATATTCAGCTTTTTACCTTGATTCACCTGCTTTTATAGGTGCTTTCTTTACCCTTATCCCAATGTCAAACATACAATCTCACATACTGATATACTGCAAAATTCATACATGGTACTTTCCCAAATTTCACAGAATCATAGGGGTTGGAAGGGACCTCTAGACATCATCAGGTCCAACTCTCTGCCAAAGTAGGGTCCTTAGGACAAGTCACCATCCAGATGGGTCTTGAATATCTCCAGGGAAGGAGACTCCACAACCCCTGGGCAGCCTGGCCCAGGGTTCCTTCACCCTCACTGGGAAGAAGTTCTTCCCCAGATTGGGGGGAACTCCCTGTGCTCCAACTTGAGGCCATCGCCCCTTGTCCTGTCCCCACAGACACTGAGAAGAGGCTGCACATTTCCCCCTGTGTCCCACCCTTCAGATATTTATAAACATTAGTAAGATCCCCTCTTAGCCTTCTTTTCTCAAAGCTGAACAGCCCCAGTACTTTCAGCCTTTCCTCATAGAGGAGATGCTTCAGTCCATTAATCACCTTCATAGCCCTCTGCTGGACTCTCTCCAGGAGATCCCTGGCTTTTTTATCCCAGGGAGCCCAGCACTGGACACAACACTCCAGGTGGGGTCTGACCAGGGCAGAGTAGAGCGGGAGGATCACCTCCTTTGACCTGATGGCCACACTCCTCTGGATGCACCCCAGGATCCCACTGGCCTTCTTGGCTCATGGCCAACCTGTCATCCACCAGGACCCCCAGGTCCTGCTCAGCAGAGCTCCTCTCTATCACTTAATAGGAGCGTTTGGTACTTTTCTCGCCTGCCTCAAGCTTCCTGACATTGTTCCCCTCTTTCATAGGAGCACAATTCAACACCACAGCCATTATCCATGTGTTCTGTAAATTTAACCTGAGTGGAACAGAATCCACAGCTGTATTTGCACTCATCAACAGTGCTGCAACATGAGGAACAAGGCAAGGACAAGAGAAGGAACAGGCTCTTGGGATCAAGCCAGGTACCTCTTTATCAGACTTTTAAAGGCTTGTGGGTCAGTTTGCTGGGTTTTTTTCTTCTGGTTTTGTTTTTTCATTGAAGAGGGTGTGGTTTTGTTAATTTTATTCAGTTTCGTTCATTTTCTTACACTCTAAGGGTGAGACTCAAATTTAAGCCCTGTTGTGATTTAATTTTTCTGCAGCTTGCAACAAAAAACAGTCCTCATAAGAGAGTCTAGGCTTGTGTTCCTGTGTTCTTGTGCTCTGGATTGAGCACAATTTCAGCACGTAGTCTGCCCAGCTCCTATCAATGGTCAAGCTGAAACCTCGCTGTAACCCCGCTCAACATCCATTCCTAAAGGCCTCGTGGAGCAGGCTTATGGCTGGATCCTGCTGAGACCGGCGGCTCCTCAGGTCTTAGAAAACTGCCTGTTAAATGGGAAAGAAGTCACATTTCCTGCCTACAGAGCTTTGCCCTACAGATCTGATCACAAGCTAGATGGACTAGTTGGGGATTCCCAGGTGAACAGCTCTAATCTTAAAGCAGGCCAGACACAACATGACCTAGTGCTGAAACCCCGGGGGCAGCGAGCATCCCACGGTGCCAGAGGGGAGGCGTTTCTGCTTCACAGCATGCTGTAACAGAAGAAATGCAGCTTGAACTCTTCACTTCTCATCACCCAGTCCCACGAGCAACACCGGGATATGTCAGACAAGCGTCCAACCTAGCCACACCATCCTCTGCACCGAAGAGGCCCTGGGGCACCCACAGGCCTATCCCTCACATCTCCTTCACGGCTCGTGGCTCTGCATACGTGCAGTTGCTTCGCCACCTCTCCCACATGAATGAAGCTGTGAAAGAAAGGTCTGAGCACTGGATGTACAAGTGCCAAGCGGCAAGCTTCCCCCAGGGAAACAGCAGCACGTAAACCACGAGGTGAGACTGGGCTAACTGCACATAATAAATCTACTCATGGCCTAAATCTTGGGGGTAGGCAATCCCCTAAATGTTGGGGGAATGCCATCTTAAAAGCATCTTGCTCTATATACAGATTCACCAGTGCCACATGTAGCTACACACAGGCTGAACATGACTGACTCCAGGAGTACAAATAGCCTGGCAAACACAGATAGAAGAAAACACAGATATTTAAAAAGAAAATAAAAATCCTCCACAAGGACATTATGTTTTCCTGTGAATACTCTAATGACAGAGAAATATTTTTGTAGCTGATCTGGTGAGATTTGCAAGGGTGCACACTGCAGAATCCATGGTAGAGAAACACAGAATCACAAGGTTGGAAAAGACCTTTAAGATCATTGAGTCCAACCATCCCTGTCCTGTGCTAAACCATATCCCTGAGTACCTCATCTACCCATCTGTTAAACACACACAGGGATGATGGCTCTAGAGGAGAGATGGGCTGTCTTGCAACTTGCCTCAAAGCAACGGTGCCTGTGTCCCTTTCACAGCATCACAGAATTGTAGGGGTTGGAAGGGACCTCAAGAGACCATTAAGTCCAACCCCCTGCCAAAGCAGGGTCCCTAGGACAGGGCACACAGGGCGGTGTCCAGATGGAGCTGGAATCTCTCCAGAGAAGGAGACTCCACACCCCCTGGGCAGCCTGTCCCAGGGCTCCCTCACCCTCACTGGGAAGAAGTTCTTCCCCAGATTGGGGGGAACTCCCTGTGCTCCAACCTGAGGCCATCACCCCTTGTCCTGTCCCCACAGACACTGAGAAGAGGCTGGCCACTTCCCCCTGTGTCCCACCCTTCAGATATTGATAACTATTGATCAGATCCCCTCTCAGGCTTCTTCTCTCCAGGCTGAACAGCCCCAGCTCACTCAGCCTTTCCTCATAGGGGAGATGCTTCAGGCCTTTCATCACCTTTGTAGTCCTCTCCTGGACTCTCTCCAGGAGATCCCTGGCTTTTTCATACGAGGGGCCTAGAACTGGACACAATATTCCAGGTGGGGCCAGACCAGGGCAGAGTAGAAGGGGAGAGTGAGGTTAGTGAGGTGAAGCATCCTCTGCATCCTCCTCAAGCAGGAAGCGGTCAGCAATCAGCATTCACTTGCTGACATCTAGTGTCAGCAATAAGCATTGTGGTCCTGCCTGTAGCATGGTTTCCTCCCCCCACAAGCTCCCTCTGCTGCCTACCACTCAGTGAATTTTGAGCAGAGTTTGGATCAATCTGATTACATTTTATTCCTCTAATCTTCCTGTAATAATCAGACTTCCATGTTTTGTGCTCTGCTTATTTTGTGCTCTCAGTACCCCAGCACCTTATCTTCTTTCTTGCTCAAAAAAATAAGCAGGTTTGGAGCTTGTGCCTGGATCTTGGTTTTTTTTTTAAAAAAAAAAAACCACAACTAAACCAAGCCATTACAACATTTTAGTGCCTCTTTTTTAAGTGCTCTTTGGTACCCTGGGTTGACATACACTAGAACCTCCTGCTTTTGGGTCAATATAGGTTTTTAAGGGTTATTTTTAACACAATGACAGAGTTTGTGTCTTAGCTGACCGTGTAATCGTGGGACGAGACAGCTCAGGTCAGTTGTTGTCATGTTGTCCAACAGTTCACAGTGGATGCCACAGACTGTGACCAAAGTCTTCCCTGGGGAAAACCCAGTTCCTTGCAGGTAAACCACTCCTCCATTCAAATCACCTTGGAAAATGACAGAAAATGGGATTTAAGACAGAACCCAGTAGCCAGTTATCAACAAAGGTGTTTGGTTTTTCAATTCATGATTTTTGCTTTCATGCCAAGAAAAGCAGTCACTGCATTCCCTGAGCCTGCACCCCATGGAGGAGCTGCAACAAAGCAGTCATGACTTACCCCAGTTGTAACGGACAGCTGTCACCATCAGCTGAGACACGAATGTCAGGTTGGAGGACACCCATCCCCTGGGGACATCCAGGCCCAGCACATGGTACTTGCCAACAGGGAGCAGAGGAGCTGAGCACTGCAAAGTAGACCCAATGATGGTGACACCACTACAAGAAAAGTCTCCAACAAACACGTAGACAGTGTCCATCTCTGTGACCTGTGATGTGGTCATTGTTAAAAGGAGACCAGTTGTAACAAGTGAAAGGAAAGCAGGGGTAAACTCCTTGTTGTAACTTATTCTTCCAAGGTAATAGGAGATGCCATCTACTTTTAGAGTCAAAGCCCTGGTTCCATTACCTGGAGGCACTGTGCACTGGATAGCTACGCAGGTGACACTGAAAATGAGGCAAGGGTGGTGATCAATGAGAACAGAAGTCATTCTCTTGCCTTTCAGTGCTGAGCCTGATAAGGTGAGCAGGCCTCCACCATTGGTACTGAAGTTGTGTGGGTAAAACTGGTAGACCTGAGGCAGGATGCTGAAGATGTTGGACACCTTTCTGAAGCAAGCTTGCCCACAGTTCCTGTTGGATATGGAAATGTTGTGCTCCCCTGGGGCAATGCACCTTGTCTGGCAGTTGATGCTGGTCTCATTCCAGAAAGTTACCTTACAGACAACCTGGTTATTCACATGTACCACAGGGCTGTCACTTGGCCACGCCAACCTCTGCCCTTTGATCATCACATAGGTTAATGTCCCATTGGTCTCCCAGGTCACCAAATCAACAAAGGGAGTCCACTGCTCGTGAAGGTGGAGCGTACAATCTCCAGGGCAGACACTTCTGATCCCACTCACTGTCACTGTGACATTAAGAGCCCAAGATGCCTCATCCAACTTCTGGTAATGTGAAGGATGGGCCTTTGGAAGGACAATACAAGTAATGGCATAATTATCAGAGTTCTGGATCTCACAGGAATAATTACCCTCCAGGCTGACCCGTACCAAGTTCTTCCTGGATGTTAAAGCAACACCAGATATAGTGAGTAACATCCCACCACAGATTGAGCCTTGTGATGGGGATATGGAGGTTATCTGTGGAGTTATTACAAGGGCTTGTAGCCTTGCTGCCACACGAGCATACCCTAGCTGCCTCTGGATAACCTGGATGGGGAAAGTGCCAGGTTCTAGGCTGTTAAGGGGCAAGGAACACTGATAAAACATCACAGACGTGTTACCACGTTGAAAATCAAGTTCACATTCACTGTGTCCGAGCTTAGCCACAGATCCAGTGATGTTTATCCCCTGGATCCTCAAGAGCAGGCTGCTGTCTGTGGTTTCCATTTCAACATCAGTAATTAGAGGAGTCAAATCTCTTTGGTAATTAAAGGTGGTGGTCCTTTTTGTCAAAAGAGTACGTTGAAGTGACCCACTGCTGATGACTACGTTTACTGTGACAGAAAGGTTTTGTGATTCTTCATTAGAAAAATTAGCAACTGGTGGGGTCAGGCACCAAACCGTCTCTTCTGCCAAGTGAGTAACTGTACAGGTTTGGTTGTTCATTGAAACTGAAACCAGAGCAGGATTTTGGCTAAAGCCCACCCCAGAGATAGTGAGCAGCGTTCCACCTAGGAGTAAAACAAAATGAGGAGGGAGTGAGGACATTATATGCTGGGAAGGGATCAATGACTGTCAGTGAACAATCACAAACCATGATGAAGCTGATAAGCACATCAGACAATCTATGCCAGGTCAAATGGAAGAAGAAATTAAGTCCTTTTTTTGGAACAAGACACCTGTTAGTCATGTATCAAGATAATTCTGTGTGGGCAGGAGGCTAAGGTGTCAGATAACCAGGGGCCATCACAGCAGCAAATGACAATAGAAAGCCACCACAGAAGTTGAGTGAGCGGTTGCAAGAGGACTCTTGAGAATAAACAGACTGAAATCTTTAGGAAATGGGATTTGTCTATGCAGGCATGTGGGGAGATGGTTTGGTCCTGCTGCATAGACCAGGCTGCAATATGAATACTTTCCAAAAAAAATGCATACCCTTCAATCTTCAGTTCTGCCTGGCCACTCACAGGCAGTGCCAGATTTGCCATGCACATAGGCCATGTACCCTTGAGAAGTTCACTGACTAGAAAGGCATTGATGAATACTTCCAGCTTCAAGCCCTCACCTACTTACATGCTCCCAGTCTGCACCATTTAAGATGGGGAGAACAGTAAGAGAAAGAGAAGAGCAGTTCCCTCTCCGCTGTCATGGGCTGGAGGAAGGCAGGCTGGCTGCTTTCTCCTGTGGTTGCCCGGGTGTTTTTATTCCCTGTTATCTACTTAAAACCACAGAAAGTAACAGCAAATGGATAGCAGACCCTTGGGGTGAACGGATGGGGTCATTCATATGAAAAAGCAATTCAGGAAGAGTTAGACACAAAGTTATGACCTCCAGACGAGGCTATCCTTGTGTCTTGTGTTGGAAGCTGGAAGACTGTTGTAGAGAAGTATTATGATAAACTACTCCACTCATACCATCTTCCCATATTTGAGACATGCTGGGAGACAGAGTATCTTTGCTCTGATCCAGCACCGTTGTTCTGCAACACAGCAGTGGAGTCTTCCTCTCCACATTGACAGGAGAGGCCTTGGGAGTCTCTGCTACCACGCTTGCCACAGAGTAGGTACTAATTATCTGGAATAAGCTTGAATCCTGATATCTGGATTCACACAACTTTGCAAAGCAGTGTCATCTGCACTGTCCCTCAGGGTGCTGAGAACAAGAGCAGCACTGAAGGAGGACCAGCCTGGAGTTTAGGAGTTGATAATCATAAAAATGCAAACCCTCCAGCATTCCCAACCTATTCCCATGCTTCCAAGCCCGGAGCCCAGCTGAAGCTTTGCTCCACCTTCCTTTACTTCATTGTGCTGGTACTCTCAGTGCCTTGCCTTACTTCAACCTCATTACCCATTAATTCTGTGTCTTTCCTTTTCCCATGATCTGGCTGAAAAATAAGTTGTTTTATAATGGAACTCCTTTTGAGTGAGCTTAAATCCTTGATCCAGAGACAACAAAAGACTAGAGATAAAGGAGGGAAGGACAGAATCCCAGACTGGTTTGAGTTGGAAGGGACCTCAAAGCCCATCTAGTTCCAAGCCCCCTGACATGGAGTGGTGCTTTTTCAGTGATGAGATTCTAAGTCAGCTTAAGCCATTCATAAAACCACAGTCAAAGAGTTAATTAGTTCTTATTTAAATTTTAATTTACCCTTAAATATGAAAAGAATGGTGAAAGGTTTTTTTTTATTATTATAGCTTAATCTTCAAAACTGATAGGCTTTGTTCTCCAAGCTCTCTCTATACTATAATCTTTCAAGGCTTGGTCACTTCACAAACTACTGAACTAATCACATGCCACAAAGCCTCTGAGTTTTTGTGTTTTGAAATATGTTGTGAGCCTGGGAGAGCAATCTGTGGAGGACCTGAGGTCGCATCACAAGAATTTTTCTGTCTTCTATAAAAGAATTTCTAAGGGCTCATGTAAAATTCACTACAGGGATTCAATTCTCCCCCAACCCTCAGCCAAATGACAAACCAAAACAACCACCCCAAATCTGCTTTTTAAGATTAAAAGTAAAACTTCTCTTTTTAATTCAGTGATGTTTTGCTCTGAAACACAAATTATTTCCAATGTTTAAAGGCTTGGAATGGGATTAATAAATATTTCACTTTTGATTAAAATTAACATTGAAAAGGGTTTTTTTTTGTTTTGTCCTTTGAACTTAAACAAAAATGAACATTCCCTTTGGGATTGCTTAAAATTATTGTTTGCTTCAAACCACATTTGTACCTTGCTTTCCACCTAACTTTCACACAGAAAGCCTTGAAAGATGGAGGAGTAACGACTGAAAGAAAGAGCACAGATGAGTCAGGTGTGGGTGTGCTTCACTTTTGTGATGGGAACATGTAAGGATACACTAGCAAACACTTGGGGAAATCAAATTCAAAGCACAGGGAGCCCTGAGCCAGCCAACCAGATTGAGGGATGCTCACTGCAATCCCACATTTCCAGATTGCCGCTGTCTGACGGTTGATGCCTGCATAATAAAGGGTCACAGATTTAAAACACCCTCATTTAAACTGATGTGAAATGGGATGCCCTTTCCATTCCTGCAGGAAAACTGTGCCCTTGATCCCTTTAACCTCCGTAAGTGGTTGCAGATGTACTGAGGCTGTTTACCTAGAAAGGAGCCGCAACAGGGCTCTACGCTGAAGATCTCAGAGAGGTACTGGATTAACGGCTCAACCCTGAAAAACACAAGCAACATAGGAAGGGGGTTTGGGGTGGGCCTTTTAGAAATATTTTTCTCTTCTGCTGCAGTTCTTTCTTAAAACTTCATCTAGGTTGCAAGGCACCTCCTGGCACCTCCCATTTGTTCAATGCCACAGTTAACAAGACCCCCACACACCCCAAATTTTTCTGTGTGATTTGAGCTATGTCTATTACAAACAAATGCCAACCTGGGGGCCAAATGTAATCTGTGAGGTGCAACATAATTACCCATCAATCCTGTCGCAGTTTTGCATAGCTGGGTACTGTTAAAGAAGGGGGCTGCAGAGGTGGCTGCTGCAAGAAGCAGCCAGAGGCTCTCTGCAGGCCCCACAGAGCAAACACCAGCAGGCTCTAGGCCAGAGTTGTTGCTGACCAAGGCCGAGCCCATCAGCCATGGTCACAGCGCCTCTGGGAATCACGTTTAGGAGAAAACAAAACACAAGCACCTGATTTTTGCCACCAAAAAGGGGAGCGATAGCCTGGCTTTGGTGGCCGTCTGACCTCCAGTCAGGCCTAAACCACCACAAATGCCCACCTCACCCCTAAGAGTTTTTGCCAAATAGATCCCTCTCTAGCTATGCTCACAGATGGGAGCAAAACTGCACTGCTTGTTCTGAATGCACTGTCACATCCCACTTTCAGGTTAGTTTCCCTCTATGTTTTAATTCATTTATACTACATTTTTCTAGGCATAAGCTTGAAGTGTCACCTTAAAAGATGGAAACGGCATCATTTACAAATTCTCCAAACAAAGCATTTTTCCATTTTTCAAACTAGATTTTGTTATTCTCATGAAAAGTTGGGTTGTTTTTTCTTCATCCTTGTGCTGTTTTCCTACAGCAGGATTTATCTGCATTTGACCTGAATCTGTGAATACCTTTGATTGCCTGAATATGCATTTTTCATCAAATCAACTGTTTTTTCTAAAAATGTTTCTCTTCTGCCTCCTACTGATCCAAGGGGAGTTAATTGACTAGCATTAGCAGTTTGCTGACTTGGGTTCCACAGATCAATAAATGCCTTGATAATTATTCATCATTTCATACCCCACTGCAGATTTCAACGTTAGATACAGAACTTCTGAAAACTCTTACCTTTCTTTTCAGATTAACCCTGAAATACCAACCAGGATGGAAAATTACATCTATATGCTAAGGAAAGTACACACTTTCACATACCTCTTTGAAGCAAGGGCGATGCCATTGATGAGGACAGAAACATTGTACCATCCCGCAGCCAAGGCTGGAAGCGTGACATTAACACCATGGTCTGTCTGGCCCTGGATCTGTGCCCACAAGCCCCCAATTTGGACCTTGATATCTGACCCTCGGTAGCTGGCAAACTGGGAAATTCCAATCTGAAGCTCCTGACCCCCTGCAGAGAGGAAAAAGGATGAAACTATTTCACAGTGTTTCAGGCAACAGTTATTTTAGAGCACCTAACTGTTGCTGGAGGAAGAACATGGAATCACATCATGCTGGAACAGCTCCAGTCATGTCCACCAGCCCAAAACCAAATCTAGAAAACCACAGCAGTTCCATACCCCACTCATCCCTCGGTGTCCCTCATAAGGTCACCAGCCACCAGGGTTGTCTGGGGGTGTTAGCACAGAGAACTTGGCTATAACTATCTACAGCCACTATCAGCATACTGGTACACACTGAGGATAGGATCCATGCTCCCTCCCCATAAGTGTCTATCCTATGTATATCTACAGCTGATTAGAGCCAAATCCAGTGTTTATATAGCTCACAAATTGGAGTTGAGGAGTTTTGGGATTTTTCCTAATTCCCTGGCAAAAGATCCAGACATTTCTCACCACAATGGAGTTATCTAACTTTAACAGAGACCTCTCACAGGTAAAGAAAAATTTACTTGGGTACCTAAAATCAGATTTCCACATATGGTCCTGTCATGCTTTAACCACCAGGCAGCAACTGAGCCCCACACAGCCACTCACTCCCCCCTCAGTGGGATGGGGAGAGAATCAGAAGGGTGGAAGTGAGAAAACTCGTGGGTTGAGGTAAAGACGGTTTAATAGGTAAAGCAAAGCTGGACACACAAGCAAAGTGAGACAAGGAATTCATTCCCCACTACCCATGGGCAGGCAGGTGTTCAGCCATCCCTTCTCTCACCTTGCCTTAATCAAAATGAACTTTGATAGGTTGATGCTTTCTTTCTAGAGATTCAGATCTGAGGAGCAATTTTGCCTCCCAGGTAGAGGCTATGGGTCACATGCCTTTAGCGGGACCTGGGGGTCCTGGTGGATGACAGGTTGGCCATGAGCCAGCAGTGTGCCTCAGTGGCTAAGAGAGCCAATGGGATCCTGGGGTGCATCCGGAGGAGTGTGGCCAGCAGGTCAAAGGAGGTAATCCTCCCCCTCTGCTCTGCCCTGGTCAGGCCCCACCTGGAGTATTGTGTCCAGTTCTGGGCTCCCTGGTATAAAAAGGACAGGGATCTCCTTGAGAGAGTCCAAAGAAGGGCTACAAAGATGATTAAGGGCCTGGAGCATCTTCCCTGTGAGGAAAGGCTGAGCGAGCTGAGGCTGTTCAGTCTTGAGAGAAGAAGACTAAGGGGGGACCTAATTAATGTTTATAAATACCTTAAGCATGGGATGCAAGGGGAATTGGCCAGCCCCTTTTCAGTGTCTGTGGAGACAGGACAAGGGGCAATGGCTGCAAGTTGGAGCATAGGAAGTTCCGCACCAACATGTGGAAGAACATTTATACAGTGAGCACTGGAATAGGCTGCCCAGGGAGATGGTGGAGTCTCCTTCTCTGGAGATATTCAAGACCCATCTGGACGCCTATCTGTGCAATATGAGCTAGGGACCTGCTTTGGCAGGGGGTTGGACCCGATGATCTCTTGAGGTCCCTTCCAACCCCTACAATTCTATGATCACCTCCACAGCAGGCACAGTCACTGTCACCATTCACCTCCACAGCAGGCACAGTCACTGTCACCATTGAGCTGCACAGCATCAGCTTCAGAGAAATCTCTTCCTTCCTTCCATAAAGGAGAGTCTATACAAAGCTTCCCTGCATCTCCTCTAAGCAGGACTTGAAGCCAATCCTTTTCAATTCTGCGTGCTCAAAGAGTCAAATAAAGTTTGAAAGCCTGCAAAGTTGAATATATTAATAGCATGAACTCTGTGGACTCTTGGTCAATTGTCAGCTTAATACAAGATGCCTGGAAGGCATCGGTGTAATTTATTTATTCTTTTTATTATATGGGAGGAAAATTATATCAAAAGACGAAGCTGTGGAGGTTCTGAATAGGAGATTGAACTCAGCCACATCCCCATTCACAAGACGCTATAACATTAAGGAAATTCCTTGCACCTGGGCTGCCCGCGGCTAGAAAAATCTCCCCTTGGTGCTATGGTATCTAAATAATATTCAGATGATAAAGGACATTTTCTCTTATTTATGCATTCTGGAGTAATAGAAAATGACAAGGGCATTTGGGGAAAGGAAAAGAAAAGTCAGATGAACAGCAAGAAGTGTATTTCGGCACTGGCAGTCACCTAACTCCTTGCATCCCCACTGAGTCCAAGCAGACTGCTGATCTGGGGGGAGCTTTATTAAGGTGTGGTTGGGAAAGGATGCAAAAAGAGAGGAAAAAAGCCAATCAGATTATTGCATCCTTGGAGGAATGGGAGTGGGTAAGAAAGCAGGTTTTTTTCTGTCTTCCTCCCCCTCTCTCAAATACTCGGAATCTGGTGCCTGGCTGCCACACAGAAACATAGAAAGACCTGTCTGTAAGTGGACACCATTCTCTATCACTGCCTTCTATTCCCAGGGCCCACCCTTGTGATTAAAAAAGAAAGGAAAAAAAAAAAAAAGGAAAAAAAGAAGGGAAATGAGGAAAAAAACCCAAGCCTAAACAGAAACTTTCAAAAGGCAGGCATGCTAAACACTTCATGAGATGTATATGAGTTTTGCCCCCACCAAGTCTGTGCTCATATTCTAAAGTAACAGATCACAAGGTCAAACTTGAAGAAACAGTTTGGCTTGGAACTGGGAATGAGTAAGACAAGTACTGCCCCTCTTCTCCTTTCAGCAGCCCAAAATGCTTGTGATGCACTTTGTGAGCTACCCTTTAGAATCCTGGAGAAGGACACTCTCTAGAGCTCATTTCTGTTGTCATGACTGAACCTGTTACTGAGAATCAGTAGGTAGGATAATTTCAGAACAAGGTTAGAGAAGTGTGATGCAAAAGGAGCACTATACCTCACCTGATAACCTGTGGACATCATCCACACTGGCCTAGGTATGGCAGAGTAAAAGCAACATAAAGCAAAAAGGACAGGTCAGGAATAGCAGGAAACACAGGGACAAATTGGATCACCAAGCTCCATAGATTCAAATTCCCTCTGCCCTGCCACCATCAGCAATGACAACATTTCTAGAGACAATGCCCAACACATCTGCAGCTTTTTCACCTGATATGCCACTTCTATTTCTGCTCAGTGACACCACAGCAGGGTTTAAGGAAGGGTCATACTTGAACAAGTCAGTTACTGTTGTTGACTGGTACCCAGAAATTAGTTTCACATGGACAGCAGCATCTTCTGTCCCCTAAAAACAGAAATGAAGATGGTGTCAGGGATAAGGAAGCACCAAGAAAAAGTAGTTATTCCCTATATTCCTGCATCACCCACACTTTAGTCAGCGCTGGAGAAATTTGTATACACACCAGACTCCAATACATACAGTATTACTGACATTAAAGAGAGGTTTATGGACAGTTACAAATCTTAAAACAATTCCAGACTAGGCAGGTTTTCATTTGCTATGCCCATACTAGTACAATAAGCAGTGGTAAGTCATAGATGTAGACTGTTACCCCTGTGATTAAACTACTTGCATCATCCTGGGTATAATTTTGCTGTGCAGCAAAGGGCATTGCTGCTAACAATCCCCAGGCATGTTTTTGCATGACACGTGGGTAATGTCCAAAGGAAGTCTGGATGTAAAGTAGATTTGTGGCTGTAGAGGGTTCAACAACATGAGCAACTGTTCTAGGTGTGCTTAATCTACCGGTAAACAACTGGGAGTGGAGATGGGCAGTGTTGCTGGAGTTCCCAGACACAGTTTTGTTCATGTGAGGCTTAGCTAATGACTTTGCAACCTGGATTTTTGGCTGTTTCACTAGTTTTCATAAATCACCTATCAATTTATTGTGAATTAAGTTAGTCTAAACTGTAGGTGGAGTCTACGGTAAATTGTCCAACAGCCAAGAGTAGCCCAGGCCAGGAAAACAGAGAAAGCCCTGTAGGTTGCTGGCTGTTCCCCCTCCACCCCTCAGAAAAAGTGGTTTCTTACCCGAGAGGGAACTTTACATTCAATTCTTGTTGAATTCCTCTCCTCCTCTACAATTGGGCAAGGCTGAGATCCAAACAACACCCAGTTTACCCCTTCCAGATTGGTCCCCCTGAGAGCCACTCTCAGTCCTCCTGCAAAACAAATTATTCTGTCACATTAATGATGTAAAACACTTTAATATACAAAGGATTCTTTATTAGTAGATGACAATAAAAGGCAGTACTTTCTCTCAGTTGATCTGATGGTGACCTGCTCCCAACTGACTTTCCTCTCTTTCACCAGAGATCCTTCTTGCCTGTTATTTGAATTCTTGTCCATGTTACAGGAGGACTGGGTTTGTTTCTCAGTTTAAATTTTAATGACATACTTATTTAAGCCAGCAAGGTCTGGCCTGTGATCTCCCTCTTAGAAAGATCCCCAGCCCAAGAATGAAATAAGGAAGGAAGGAAGAAGCAGGAAGAATGGGAAATGAGCTTAACACAGCAGGTGTTTTCACAGTTCAAATAGCTGCCAAGCACCCTGCTGTCAAAAAAGCCTGTGGCATGTGTCTAGGAAACTTGGGTTAGAAAGGGGACTTGGCCGGGCTTGAGTCTTAGAATTGTGAGGAAAGTCATGGAGGGGTTGATTCTGCAAAGGACTGAGCATCCTTAGCTCTACTTTGTGCCAGCCAGAGCTGAGCCTCTTTAATCACACACAGGATCGTACCCAGCGCAAGTCAGACTTGCACTTGATCTTTCTGCAGTGCCAAATTCCAGTGCAAACAGCCAAAGTGTTCACCTGCTTTTTCAAGTGACTAGAAGACTGAGGGACATTTCAAAGAGAGACAGGAAAGAGAAGAGAACAGAAAGGGACATTAATGCCAATTCTAACCTGGGTTTTGTTCTTTGATGCAATTCAGAGGCAAATTTAAAAAATAAGATATTTTGCTCAAAACATACAGATCTTTGCTCTAGTTGTCATGGCTGAAAATTAGGACTATGGCTGGACAGACAGACTGCTCAGACAGAAATGTTATTAGTGCGATGTTCCTGTGTGTGTTGGTATGGCTGTATTATAAACCAACATTTTATGGATTCCTTTCAGGTGTGCTGTAAGTAAATGTCTATGGTAAGGTCATTACATATTAATGGCCGAGTCCCTTGTACCTTTTCCTCAAAGCATCATTTCCTGCTCATTCCTTAAAGCAACAGGGAAGTCTAGAAGCTCAATCTTCTAGATTTTCTCTGGCTCACAACAAAACAGCAGCAATCAGATAGGTTAACAGCAAGCTCCTTCCATCCACTGCAGCACTGTAGGATCTTTAGAAAACCTTCCCACACTTACAGAATTAGGTCACAGGGAACTCCCAGCATGGCACCACTGAGACCAGTGATATTTTTAATAGGGGGACCAGATGAAACAACGCACACAATGCTTCCTGGCTTCCATTCCTGTAACCTTAATTTTGCAGAAGCAGCAAGAACTTAAAACCAAAGCCACTTGCCTAATGTCATAGTTGTCAGATAAGGAGCCTCAGATTTAGAGTACAACATCCATGTGTGTTGTGTAAAGACTGATGCTCTTAAGTTTTGATATCTACACTTATATCCATATGCAATGAAATACTGCACATGTGCACTTTACGATAAGATTGAAGAGAGGTATTTTAAATGGAAGAAATTAAAAACACAGATGGAAGCTGTAATTCTTTCCAATTATAAATGTTCAAGGCACATGTAATGTAAGATAGCATTATACTTGCTTTCTTTTTAATGAGTGACAGATCACTGTAATTGGGAGAACTGGATTGTCAGTAAAGGAAATGAGAAGCAAGGCCCAAGCATTAGAACTTGCCATTTGCTGACTTTTTTTCTTTTAGGTCTGGTTTTTTCTTTAATAAATCAAAGCAATAATTACCAGCCACATGTACTACATGACCCTTGCACTGGAGAGGAAGGGGAAAAAACAAGACAAAAGAAAAAGGTTAGAATATCAAAAGAAAAGGGTTGGGATATCTTTCTTGCCCTACATGCTGACCAAACAAAGAAAAGAGGTGGCCATAACTTCTTGCTTTTCAGATTAGGAACCCTATAGTCTCTCAAGACCATCCCATGGCTCATCCACATAGCAGTACACAGACCATCGTTGCCTTCCTCTGCCTGCTCCAAGGTGGCTGAGCATGCTCCAAGCCACAAAGTTGAGCTGGTTCCATGCTGCACCTAGGCCAGTACTCCTGCTCTCATTAATGTTTGTTAGTATGAACTAAAAGCACCTCAATGAAACGAGGAGGTTTCCAGACAACACCTGAATGACTTTCACTGTCAGTGTCAACCTGGGTCATGTTGTTTCTAGATGGCTTCCTAGCTGTTTGAGTCAGGGAGACTCTTCCCTCTCACAAAGAGAAAGGGTGGCTTTTTACCACCCTTAGTTTGGCTTAGCTACAGTTGGCTAGGCACCTTACTCAAACTTCCAGGTGAAGTCCTCTCATCTGTGCCTTGTACAAGGCACATAAGAGTCATAATGGTCCTATGGCCCCAGAGTCCTGTGGAAAATCTTCCAAGCACTTTTTTTAAGGGATGGCATATTTCACCCTTTATTGTCTCTTCCATTTCAAGGAGAGGGGGAGTAAGTGAGATAGAAGGAGCTTCAGTTTAGTTTGAGCTTCTCTAAGTTTCTCAGATGAGTTTGCCATTTTATCACTTAGATATATGAATCCACTTCAACTGAATGGAAATCAAAGTTTAGCCATTTCACAGTTAGGCCAGATAAATCCAAATACTGCAAAGCTATGTGTCAAATGTATATGGAAAGATGAGCTATGAAGCAACAACAGACTTCTGGGTTGCTGGAATAAATATACCTGCACTTGCACTTAGAATTCTCAAAGAAAACTTGCTGGGAAACCAATTTCATCCACAAAGAACCAAAGAAAGCCTGTCACTTTATATATGAAGATTGCCCCAGTGCTTTGGTGTACACTCAATATTTCCAGTCATATTATGTCTTTTTTGTCAGGTAAAGACCTTGGTACATGAAGTACAGAAGAACTGAAACACACCATGAAAAGCAAGAAGCAGAAAGCAAATGCCCCCTCAGAGGTGGTCTGGCATTCAGACCTACCTATCTCTGAAGCTGTAGGAGGTTCAATAGCTACCAGCTTCGGCTCAGCTCTTAGGAAGATGCCTTCTCCTGTGCTGCCATTGAGTGCGAAGCCATAAGGTCTCACCAGTAGTGTCACCTGGTAGACTCCAACTGGCAGCCTCTCCGTCTGGCAAACCACTTTGGTTTGATTCAATGCCATGACGTGGCAGGTCCTGTTGTTCACCACCACCTGCACAGCTGGCTTCTCTTCGGTGAAGCCAGCTCCCCTGATAACTATTGACGCCTGGGATCCATCATCTGAAGGGATATAATCAACAAAATGAGTTGCTCATTTTGGTGTAGAAATGCCCAGTGTTTACTTTCAACCAACAGTTAAAAGTTTACTATCTTCATCAGGTCCTCCTAATACCTACATCACCAGCAATGATTCATTGTCCCCTGTGACACTTATTCCTGCCTGTCCCTGTCCAGCTATTACATTTTTCCATGCTATTTTACTAAAAATCAATTGAGCCAAAGCCACCTTTTGCTTTAAGCACCTACCACTTGATTCTTTCCCCTTTAAGCCTCTACCAGCTTCATGCTGCTGTAAGAACAGGTCTGTGCTACACAAAGACTGGAGCTGATCAGAAGTGCCCCACTGGGAAGTGCCATTTCCATAAAATCAGAGATTTCCAAAAGAACACTCATGCACACACAAAATCATCAGCATCTGGAAGATCTCTCTCTCACAGGACAGTGGTTCTGCCCTTTTGTTCAGGCACAAAGCCCCATTACCTGGTGAATACTCTATGTCATTGACTAAGGGCGTCAGTTCCTGGCTGAACTGGAAAGAACACGAACCAGAACAGTTTGCAGGGACGTCATTCACTACCACCACCACCTGGAGACAAGAGAAGAAGGTTACCCTAAATCTGGAAAGGAAACAGAGCTGTTTTCTAGAGCCATGTCTATGTGGTAGACCTGCAGAGCGATGGCGGTATCCACACTGAGCTACCACCAGCACAGAACAGTCAGACAGCTGTTAATCTGCTGCAGACTCATTACAGATTTAATTGCAAGGCTTGCTAGGGCTCAATCTTAAGCAAAGCATCACGCAGCTTTGGAATCTGTATTGCCATCCTTTCTTGGTGTCTGCAGGATCCTATCTCACATCACACTGGGGCCTATAGCTCATGTTCTTCTAATCATCCATTGAAGACCCCACTCGCCATATACCCCAGTTCTTCCACCTTGCCCTGGGAACAAGTTTATTATGCTTAAAGCACCCTGTAGGACTAATTAGAATGAATCCCAGAATGTCTCTTTTCAGCATGAAGCCCTCAATCTTTTTTTCCCTTGTTGTTCATGCTGAAATAAGAAAGCTGGGCTATGACCTTGATATCTAGCAAGAGATATTGAGAGATATCTCTTCTGAGATCCTGCTAACTCAGAAGAGTCAGCTTGCAAAGCACAGGAGAACCCCTCTTCAACTCTCCCCCCAGGTATTAAGGGCGTGCCAGAGGGTACACCTATGTGGTTAAAAGCAATTGTCTCCAAGAGACACAAGGAGCTGAGCACAGAGTTGCAAAGTACTTTGCTTAGAGACACAACAGTTAGGGGGATGCTTTTACATTTATTGCTAGCAGCAAGCCAGAATAAAGCTTCAAAACCAAAGAGGAAACTCAGTTGGTGCTGTTCTTGTTTTCTTTGGTCTGTTTGAGGCTATGTCTGGTAGAGATATTTGTAGGTAGTTAAGCCACTGGAAGCAGGGTAGTCCTCACGTCCAAGGAACTGGCTCACCATAAAAGCAGGATGACCTAGCCCCAAGTGCTGCACAGCCAGGCTTTGAGCACATCCGGATCCCCGATAGCCACATCCATCCTGTCATTGCTACAGCACCCATCAGTCTTCCCTGGAAGCAAAGCCAGGAACACACACTGCCCTGCAACATCTGAGAGCAGAGTTTGCATCACATTCACCCATCCAGTATGCTCACTGAACCAGGAAGCCCTCCTTACTCCCTTTTCACACACAAAGAACTGAGATCTACAGAGGCCAAGGAACTTGCCTAATTCACAGACTAGTACCACAGCCAGCATTTCTCTCGTGTATTTTGGCCATAAATGTAACAGCTGATGAATAGGGATGTCATTCCTAAGTTTGGTGGCCAGCATAATAGGAACCACCAAGGGTGAGAGTCCAGAGACAATGTCAGCCTTTGGCCAAAGCCTCTGAAGGAAGAAATTGTCTGCCATTACCCATGATTAACATTCTCCCCACCTCCAATAGCTCTTGGGGTAAAATCCTGCTCCACAAACAAGGGAGCACAACCTGACTAATTTATGGCAAAGCACAGAGCAGCAGATTTTTTGGAAAAGCCCAGAACAGTAGATTTCTGCAAGGATTTAGTGGCAGAAGTAGGCATCTGAGTACCAACAAGACTCTTGGAACAACGCAAACCAGGTGAGTCAATAGCAAGCATGACAGAACCTCTCACCTGTGTTTTATTATTGAAAGTAGCAAGCATGTCCCCAAATATTGGCCCAATAAACACACCTCCATCATAAACCACACGACTAGAAACAGTTGGCTTCAGACCAGTGAGGTTTTCAGCAGATACCTAGCAAAGAACAAAGAATTTAGGTTTCTTATCCTTTTCTGTCCTGTGATTTTTAAATTAAAACCATTCCCCCCAAAGTTCATACAGAGCCTTTACAAGGCAGAAAATTATCCCTGAAAAACCTCTTCTCAAGCTTCTTCTGTAACTCCTACCTCCATGTCTAAATCTTCATTACCCAAGATGTCACACCACCTCCCTGTTCCCACCATCACCTTGCAGGCAAGAAACTGAAGCAAAGAGCTTCAGGAAACAGATTTGCAAATAAACTTCTAATACTCAGTAATACCATTTGGAATCAGGCATGGAACAAGCTTTGAACATCTACTTCTCGAAGACATGACTTTGTGTGGAACAAGGGCCTGTGCTACAGCTGATGATGTAGTTCAAGCTTTATTCACCATCCAGGCCAATGTCTTGTGCATGGCAACTCACTGCTTCATCAAAAATAATTTTACACTTTTAGAAGCTACAAATATAAAGAAATAGTTTTTCCTTTGGGGAAAGAAGCAACTCAGTCTGAGTCCTTATTCAAAGAAGGTCCTTCTACTTGGATCAATATTTAAATCTCTGGATAGGAGAGTGAGCTGAACCTTCAACTGAGACTTAGGAGAATGAGATACAAACCCATACAGATTAGTTCTCAGAAAAAGACCTTGTCCCATAAATGATGCCACAAACCTGTACTAAAATATTCATTTTATTATAATCATCTTTCACTTCATTATAGAAGTCCCTTTATTCTGCAGAAATGCAACAAAGCACAGAAAACATTCTAGTCTCCTCATTTGAAGCACAGACTCTGAAGATGTCGTTTCCTCTACAAGGAAAGGCTGAGTGAGCTGGGGCTGTTCAGCCTGGAGAAAAGAAGCCTGAGAGGGGATCTGATCAATGGGGATCAACAGCTGAAGGGTGGGACACAGGGGGAAGTGGCCAGCCTCTTCTCAGTGTCTGTGGGGACAGGACAAGGGGTGATGGCCTCAAGTTGGAGCACAGGGAGTTCCACACCAATCTGGGGAAGAACTTCTTCCCAGTGAGGGTGAGGGAGCCCTGGGACAGGCTGCCCAGGGGGTGTGGAGTCTCCTTCTCTAGAGATATCCTAGACCCATCTGGATGCCGATCTGTGTGACCTGTCCTAGGGACCCTGCTTTGGCAGGGGGTTGGACTCGATCTTTTGAGATCCCCACCAACAACTTCTACAATTCTGTGATTCTGTGAATTTCTCCTCCTGTAACTGCAACTAATCACCAAATCTGGAATTTTATTAAGCTGTGATCTCCCCCTGACAGGAAAACACTTAATTTCCCACAGGTATCTGCATAAAAACTAATGCCAGGAGAATAAATCAGCCAAGGCCAAAGACATTGAACAGGGTTTGAAGTGGGTCTTAGTAAAAGAAATTACTGTACATTGATAACAATTGGCAAGTCTCCTGTTTTTGTTTTCCAAGTCAGTGTCCAGATGCTTTCATAACATGAGTTTGAGTCTTTGGTCACAATGAAGTCGCTGGTGTTGAAGTACAGGGCTGCAGAGTTATCTGCGTTGTCCTGCAAAAGCTTACGGAGATGGTGGGAGGAGATGTGCACTGAAACATCTGCAAAAGACATTAGAAATAAGTGGGTAGCCTCATCCCTAGGAGGGCACGTCTATTTGCTCCCAAAACAGCAGTGTGTTTCATCATTAGTATGAGGCTGTTGACTCAAATGCCAAAAAGCAGCAAAGGGAAATTGATTGGATCCCAAATATCAGGACATCTGCACAGTTTAGTAGCCTATAAGACCAGAAACGTCTCTCCAGTTGGGACCATCAGGAATTTTGTGTATGCAACACTTTTCTTTACATGCAGCCTACATTTTTGGGAAATGTGAAATTTCAGTGTGCAAGTCATGATCCTTCAAAACAGAAAGGACAGAAGCTTGCTAGATGAGAGGAGTACAGGGACAGTCAGCCTCAAAGAATGACTTGGTAGACTTCAATCCCAGACAAATACAAATTATATTTTATTACTTTTCACATAAATACCCATCATCAAATATAAGATATCTCTCTAAACCATTTTATAAATAAAGAGAGGAAAGCAAAAGACCTGGGAACAAGGCAAGAGGAAAGGAGGACCTTTCTAAAAAGATGATGTTTGAAGCAGGGCACTATTGAGACGCCCTTCAGCCATTGTAGGAAAACCATAAGTGACAACATAGAGAGATGAGTTATTCCACAGGTATTTCTAAGGCTGTGTTTAACTATTTTATTATTTGACTTAATAACTGAGTCACCAGTTCCTCAGTCCAGAACTTTATCATAGAATGGCATGGTTTGGAAGGGACCCCAAGGATCACAGAGCTCCAATCCCCTGCCACAGGCAGGGACACCAACCTCCAGGCCTGGAGCTACACAAGGTTGCCCAGGGCCCCAGCCAACCTGGCCTTGAACACCCCCAGGGATGGGGCACCCACCACCACTCTGGGCAGCCCCTTCCAGCCCCTCACCACTCTCTCTGTAAAAAACTTCCCCCTAATATCTAATCTAAACCTTCCTTCCTTCAGTTTTAATCCATTCCTCTTTGTCCTGCCATTGTCTACCCTTTTAAAAAGTTGATTCCCCTCCTGTCCCTCTGCTCCCTTCAGGGACGGGCAGGCTGCAGTGAGGTCCCCCCTGCAGCCTTCTCTTCTCCAGGCTGACCCAGCCCAGCTCCCTCAGCCTCTCTCCATAGGGGAGCTGCTCCAGCCCTCTAATCATCTTCGTGGCCTCCTCTGAACCCTCTCCAACAGTCCTACATCTTTCTTGTATTGAGGGCCACAGATCTTTGGCCTGGCTCAGATTAACCTGCTCACTTTCACTCTAAGCCTCTTTGAGTATTTAAACCAAACACAAGAAAACCCTGCACACATCTGAAGGGGACTAGTTCAAATCAAGCAATTATATGCACAAAAGCTTTTGTGGTATCTGCAAACCAATTACAAATCCTGGTTATCCTAGAAGAGCATGAATTTCCTGGTACCCTGAAAAGGTCTTGTAACACAAGACAACCAGATGCACACATGCTGGGAAAACATCATCATAATGAAAGTTTGGGATGCTAAATCTCAGTTTGGGACCTGATCTAAAGTTCCTTAACCTTAAGACAAATATTTCATAGTAGCTATATGTGTTTTGGAACAACCCATACCTAACACCTAGAAATACTGTCTTGCCTGTAAATCCTTAGCTCCTGTCTTGAAGGACATCGGATGCAAAGGTCTAGCAACTATCACAACAGGTTTAAACCTGCCAGCCTGTACCCTGAGTGTTTCCAAGGTTCAGTATTATCTCTTCATCACTTGGCTTCCTGCAAGGGAAACCCAAGATCCTCTCTTACCTGATATCACTGTATTGGCCAAGTGGATGCGGAAAGTTCCTCCAATAGGTGGGGATGACTTCTGCAGTCTCTGAATGGTGAGGCTGACTCTCACATCCTCTGTGGAGACGTAGAGGTGGCCATATTCCTTAGAGCCCTCCCCAAGCAAAGCACCTCTGTGTGACAGAGAGGGTTCACATGAAGGCATTACAGACAAGACCCCTGCCTCCTGACACACTGACAACAACCATCAGCAGAGAAGTACCTTTGGAAATAACTCTCTTGAAGGAACTAAGGAGAACACATTCAGAGCTCAGAGTTGAATATCCCAAACTTATACCTACGTAACATAGGCAATGATGGAAGAAACCCTTTTTTTTAATTATTATAGAAGAAATACTTCATACAGCACCATCACAACACAGTCCTACCATAATGCTGGTGCTTTTAAAGGCCCAACCCAAAGCAGCCTGGACAGCAGCTAGATCAAAGCAAAAACCTTCCCTGAATCATAGAATCATAGGGGTTAGAAGGGACCTCCAGAGATCATCGGGTCCAACCCCCTGCCAAAGCAGCTCCCTAGGACATATCACTCAGGCGTCCAGACAGGGCTGGAATCTCTCCAGAGAAGGAGACTCCACACCCCCTGGGCAGCCTGTCCCAGGGCTCCCTCACCCTCACTGGCAAGAAGTTCTTCCCCAGATTGGGGCAGAACTCCCTGTGCTCCAACTTGCAGTCATTTTCCTTTGTCCTGCCCCCGCAAAGCACTGAAAAGGGGCTGGCCATTTCCCCCTGCATCCCCTGCTTAAGATATTTATAAACATTAATAAGGTCCCCCCTTAGTCTTCTCTTCTCTAGGCTGAACAGTCCCAGTTCACTCAGCCTTTCCTTACACTCATCCTGTAGTCTCCTCAAGTCTATTAAAACCTTAACTCCCCTGAACCACAGCGATGATTCATATTAGCGTTCGCTCAAAGCCCAGTTGCTGAAAATTAAAATGTTTTCTCCCTTGCCACTAAAACTCTCCTTTTTCAAAGGGAAAAGCAACTCCGTAGTACAATGATGCCACCATGTGGTTAAGTGCCTGGAGCACAGCTGGAGATTCAGCTCAGCCCTGGCTTCTGCAGAGCAAATTTAAGGAATACAAAGCCAGTAAAGACCACTGAGCTTTCCCGACCGATGTACAGCCAGTGCATCAGATTTTATCTAACATTCCTGTCCAACCATGATGAGCAGAATTAGAATAAAGCACAGCATGCACTCAGTTAAAAGAAATCCAGGTTTGTTTTGAAGGTATCCAAAGACAGGGATCAGCCCACCCATTTTTAAAGCATGCACTGGTTTCTGATTTCAGCCTTCATGGCTTCAGCATCACACACTGATTTCTCTTAGATCTCCCTCTGTGAGATGGAGAAAGGCACCAGTGCCAAGCACTCTTTTCCTGATGAGAGATAGTGTGATCAATCCATTTCTTAATCTTTTTATAAGCTAAATCTCCCTCTCCAAGGCATGTTTTTTCAGCTCCATAATCACCCTAATGGCTTTCCCCCAATTTTTTCTAAACCCCTTTGAAAAACATGGCCACCAGCACTGAATGCAGCATTCCAATGTCTGGACTGTTAAAGCTACACACAGTAGTCAAAATTTTCCCTTTTTCAGTTACCTACACCTCTGTTTATGCATATTAAACCTCACAAATATCCCCCTGTATCTCATCCTTGCCTCTACCATTGGCGGTTCATCTCAAAACACTACATTTGACACCAGGAATTAAACATGCTTTTCCAGGAGAGACTTTCCCATGCCAAATCGTCCTATGCTGTGCTGGCTAACTAGACCCCTACAAAGCAGCTAAGTCTGAACTGTGGTTTAACTGTTTCCCCAAATTGATTCTGACTTGGGCTTTGCAAAACAATAGTCTGAGTTGCTGCCGAGCAGATATCGTGTTGGGAAAACAGAGAGATAAACCAGATTGCAACAGTCTTTTCCTTTGTGCTGACTTGGATTATGTCTTTGAACTCCAACAGGTGACTGATGAGTTCAAGAAAACCTTGGATTTCACCAGGAAATGTAAGGATTTGGCTGCTCTGGGAACCAGATCTACTTTGCTTCAGATCTTAGTCACCTCTTAAAGGAGAATCTAGCTGGTTTTAAAGTACTAAAAACTAATGACATGTTACATTTCATTTGTTTGGAAGAGGAGAAGACTACAAGGGGATAAACCAAATTATGGTTTCACCTTCTTCTGAAAAGATGTTTCTTGTGGCCTCCCGGACAAGTCACTTTGAGTAAACAAGGACACATAAGGTGGACATTCATTGCCTAGCTGGGTAACTGGTGTCACTAAAGGTGTTATTGTGACATCTCTGGCTGATCTCCCATACACCATTCCAGAAGGATTTAGATCCCCTAGTTACACATACCTTTGTGGCCCCTGCTTATATTATAGCCCAGTTTAGCTGAAACATGTTAAGCACCTCTGGTTCAGCAACTGAATGACACTTCTATTGTGGAACTTCAATAGCAGAATCAGGCACCTTCACTAAGGTGTTCACAATGTATATTCAAGATCCTGTATGGTGAGCAAAGCTCAAAACACATGCAGAGAGTAGAATCATAGAACCACAGACTGGTCTGGGTTGGAAGGGACCCCAAGGACCACAGAGTTCCAACCCCCCTGCTACAGGCAGGGACACCAACCTCCAGGCCTGGATACATTAAGCATCTTAATTTCGAGCTGCCACCCATTTGCTGAGCACAGACATCTGTGCAGGGTCCAAAGCAGTCATTCAGGCTGTTCAACAGCCTATTTGAAACACTTAAGAGAAAATTCCTATGAAAGCATTGGGACTGCCAAGCTGCAGTCTTATCCTCCACACTCTCTCATGCCTTGTCTTAGATGACAATCATCTCCAGACATGCCAGGGGAAACTGTAAGAGGTATTGGAGGATACTGAGATGATCTACTCACTGTCCCTACCTTAGAGAGAGAAGGGGCAGGCTTGCACCACAACCAGTCACCATCCAGGACACATTATAAGTTGGAGAAGACCCCACCACGGTTACTGCTTCAACTATCCTCCCACCCAGCCAAGGTGGTTTGGGATGTCTCTGAGAAACTAAAAGAAAAAGACCACAAGCATTCATTAGATTGAGGAGAAGAGCTCTCACTATGGCCCAGGTTATTTCCATTTCATAGCTGGATACATATCTGCTTGGGTGGTACTTATTTTTGTCTGGGCAAGACCATTCAGGAGTTAAATTTGTAGACACACATTCCCAAAAACAACCCCTAGGACTATTGGTATTTGGTAATTCCTCCTTGATTTCTTTCACACACAAAAATAGTTCAAGGAAACAAAGTTATTTTTGTGCCTGTTGTAAAACACCCCTTTCTCTTTGAAAAAGTTCAACCAAGCCTAGCATTAAAGATTTTAGTGGAGTAACCTGGCGAGACAATAGCATTAACAGTAGAGAAAATAAACCAGATGCCTTTACCAGTCACAGCTCTGTCTGCAATGATGACTTCATCGAGGTAAAATGACCCAGATGTTTTCTCCTGCAGCATGGGACTCAGGAAGTCTATCTGATGTACAAACACTGGGGTATTGGCAGGGAGGTCCTGGAGAAGTGTTGAGAGATTCATGCACCCCTTCCAGAGGTCAGTGCAGGTAAATGTCCAGCTGGAAGATACCAAGGATGTGGAATCATACTTTTGCTCTGAGGTAGAGGTGAGGGCTGTTGAACAGAAGGCTATTAAGATGATTTAAGGCCTGGAGCATCTCCCCTATGAGGAAAGGCTGAGTGAGCTGGGGCTGTTCAGCCTGGAGAGAAGAAGCCTGAGAGGGGATCTGATCAATGGTTATCAATAGCTGAAAGGTGGGACACAGGGGGACATGGGCAGCCTCTTCTCAGTGTCTGTGGGGACAGGACAAGGGGCAATGGCCTCAAGTTGGAGCACAGGAAGTTCCACACCAACATGGGGAAGAACTTCTTCCTAGTGAGGGTGAGGGAGCCCTGGGACAGGCTGCCCAGGGGGTGTGGAGTCTCCTCCTCTGGAGAGATTTCAGCCCCATCTGGACACCGCCCTGTGTGCCCTGTCCTAGGGACCCTGCTTTGGCAGGGGGGTTGAACTCGATGATCTCTGGAGGTCCCTTTCAACCCCTACAGTTCTGTGATTCTGTGATAACTGGTATTTGAGGTGCTTTGTGAAGCTTCCTGGTGACATCAAGTACTGCTGTTATCACTACTGTTATGGGTGAGTAACTTGCTTTATGGCTCATGATCCCTCTCTACATGTCTCTTGGGTTCTTCATACAGAGAAATAAAGCTCTAGGTCTCTGCTGAGCTGTGCCCCTCAGCATCACAAGAGTGTGCTGTGGGAATGACTACCCCTGCTCTATTTTTGGCTAAACACTACAGTAGCATCAGTGAGCTTCACAGGGATCACTGCAGAGTTCAGGTCCCTTAGGAATACCAGATGGGTGCTAAAAGCACCATGCAGTAATCCAACCCAAATCCCTTCCTTTCCCTTTCAGGCACGCACCCACACCCCTTGCACGACCTCACAGACACCCAGAGTGTCATCTTCACATCCTCAAGCCCTTCAGACAGATTTTTTTAGAGTCTGCCTTCCCCAAGATTTATGCCTAACACCAAATGTTATCCACCTATGTAATTCTAAATAAATAAATAAATAAAATTCAACTCTGTCTCACTGCAGAAAGGGGGAAATTAGAAACCTTCTGGTGTGTTTACCAGAGACACAACAAACCCTGCATCTGTGTATTACTAAGGTGAGCTAGTGCATATAAGAAGAAACATTAAAATTTACTCAGTAAATCCTCAAAAAGAGTGGAAGCACATTCTGGGAATGCCAGTGCAGGGACAGAGCATGTGTCAGCTTAACCCAGCTGACAACATGTTCCTATACAAATAGGAACATCTCTCAGTTTTCCTAGAACACCTTTTCACCATGGAAAGTGTAATCCCTGGAAACTATAAGTGTCTGGATACCTTTTAGAGTCAGTTTCATTGAAATCCCACAGACAGGTGAGGTTCTTCACTGAATGTGAAGAGATGTTGGTGTAGGACACTGAGATATGAAAGATATTGTTCATGTGGCCTTTATGTGCAAAACACACCTGCAAAAAATGAGGCAAAATATTGTCAGCAATAAAGCCCACTCCTGAAGGACAAATTGTCTTGAATAATACCTAGAGGAAATGGTGCACAAGCATCCAGGTGGCCTGTGCACTGCCACACAGCCTGAAACCACTCCCTTATTTTTTGGCAAGGTCTGGGAGCAAAACGTAGTGGGGAAGCACCAACAGTGATTTCCCAAATCTGGGAGGCAGGGAGGGAGGAAAGGAGACTCATAGAGTCTGAGGGATTTGAAAGGTACAAGGATTGGAATGGGTGTCAGGTGGGACAACTGGAAGGAGTCTAGAAGGACTGCAGGGGTTTTTGGGGACAGTCTCTCTCTCCCTTCTTCTTCCTTCCTTTCAACGCCCAACTATTTGCTTTCCCCCAATGGCAAAGAAAAGGTTGAAATCAAGACCTTATTCCTATTAAAAGAAGATGAAGATGAGTCATTCCTGTATCTTCTATCTTCTTCCAACACCATCCCACCTTTTCCTTTCCCTCAGCAGGGGTTGCATCCCCAGAAGCAGAGAGCAGCCAGACATGTTAAACAACCCCCACGTCTCGGGGACCTCAAGCTATCCACTCCAAGACACTCTGTTCATCCCCACAAGTTGTGAACCTTTGTGTAACCAGAAGTCTGAACAGCCCAAGTGATCTTACAACACTGATTTGACTCTGAATATTCACTCTCCAATGCAACCTACTGATCAAGAGCAGCCACTTACATGGGTGTATTCAGTGAGATCATATCTTCGTAGGGTTGATGGGGAAGTTTTCAGCAGCTGGCTTGGTCTGTGAACGCTGAACCTCCCACAGAAAGGCTCTGTACTACTGACAATATGCTCTGTGGAAATGAAGTCCCTCTTATCTGACATTAAAAAAAACAAACAAGAGGGGGAAGACAGGCTTGAAAAAATTCACAAGACACTGGTACTGTCAAGAGATGCACGAAAATATAGAAGGCAGGTATCAAAGATTTGTCAAACAGTCCTACTTTAAATACTCTCCTGCCCAGATGAATGGCAAGCATCTGCAGGGCAACTGTTCTCTACTTTAAGGGTGCTGAAAGGCAGGAGGCACCCTCAGATCACAATTCTGACCATAAAAAAAATAAACACCAAAACCACAACACTGTCTTTAGCCAGATAAAATATTTTAACCAAATCCACCCTTTCCTTCCAGAGAAAAAAGTTGGAAAACCACACACAAAGCAGTAGTGAAACTACCTTCATTCATTCATTCCTCAAAAAAACTGCTCAGATTTCTTTTGTTTCTTGCACATAAGAGGCTCTCTTCCACCAGTAAGTACTGATAATTCAGTTTTGCTTTCAGTAATAGAAATAAAGCCTGCTAAGTTCATACAGTTCAGAGGGAAAAAGGAATTTTTAAAATATCCAAAGGAAGTAGCTGTGGTTCTTTCCACAAAAGGTGTTGGACTTGTTGAAGGTCTTCTAATGGAAGACACTATGAATGTTGTAGTTTAGCTGTGTTCAAAGGGAGACTATTTATGTTTGGGGAGGATGAGCCACTGAAGGTAATTATTTTTTTTTTCTTTTTTAAAGTATCACCCCCTGGAAATTAACTGAGCTTTAAACACTTTATATTTTGAGAGTATTAAAGATGACTTTTTACACATAGCCATCCAGCTTTTACTCTTCCATTTTGGTTTCTCCTGAAGACAGGACACTGGGCTAAATGGACCCTAGGTCCGAATGTCAGTGGCTGCTCTTTTACTTCCATGCCATTTTTCATCACAATTTCCCCATTGTTCTGCTATGCTTAAGTATTTTGTACATTCTACAAATGTTAATGAATATTCAAGTTCTCCTTTGTTCTATTTGTTATGTATCAAACTCTTCCCACCACACCCATTGGTTTTAGGTCAAGGTTTTCCACCTTTTTTGTTGGAACAACTGTAGATTTGGAATAAATTCATTAGAATCATGAAATTTCATTAAGAAAGCCTAGTTTCTATTTCCATTTTTTGCCTAAAGCTCCCCCCAGTTAATTGTTTTCTTTCACTTGGAGTAACGAATCACCAAATATTACTGGCTTCTCCCTGTTGTCTGTCTATAGCACAGGTGAGGGTGTGATATGAGGTCTTGAGGTCACCTACTTTTTGCCATAGGATTAGTATTCTTCTATTGCTGTCAGATATATAAAATACAGTAACTTTCTCATGTGCAGAATACCTCTATGTTACCTCCACCCCCCTCAAAAAATATATTCTTTAATTTTTTTTACAAAACCTATTGATGCTTTACACCTTGCCTGACCAGTCAAATATTCCACTGTTTCAGTCATAAAGAAATGCCAACAATGAAGAGCTCTGGAGTCAAAATCACCCATTTCCACTGCCTGAGCTGTAGCTATGGGCTATACCAGATTTGGTTCCTCAGCAGGCACACTGAAACATGAATAATTTCACATAACCCCAAAACTTGGATTTTTGTTTTTTGTCTCTACTCCATACAATTCATAATTGGAGAAGAGGAGGCTGAGGGGAGACCTTATCCCTGCCTACAACTACCTGAAGGGAGGGTGCAGAGAGGTGGGTAATGGTCTCTTCAGCCAGGGGCCAGGAGCTGGGACAAGGGGCAATGGGCTCAAGCTGTGCCAGGGCAGGGTCAGCTCAGCTGGGAGGGCCAAGTTCTTCCCTGGCAGAGTTGTGGGGCTGTGGCCCAGGCTGCCCAGGGAGGGGGCTGAGTCCCCAGCCCTGGGTGTGTTTAAAAAAAGTGTAGATGAGGTACTCAGGGATATGGTTTAGCTTAGGATGGGATTGGTTGGACTCAATGATCTTAAAGGTCTTTCCCAACCTTGTGATTCTGTGATTCTAACAACAAAAACATATTACCTGCTTTGGTAAGTCTGTTCCAGTGAGACCAAGTCATGCAATACATTATAGACAGCATCTCATTATCACATATGTTGAGTTTAAAATTCGTTCCATAAACACCCCCCACCAGATACATCCAAATACAGAATAGCTAAGAATCAAATACATGTACTTTAGCCCACTAAATGAGTAGATTTACTATTATTACAAGTTTAAAGTACATTATTTCATAAAAGGCAATCCACTCCCACAGTAAACACTGCTTATTAGTCACAGAAGATCACTACCTTCTTTCTCAAAGCCATCATGGAAAAGGATTTTAGCAGAACTTGGCTCAGTTTCACATCCTATTGAAAGAAGTTCCTCTATTGCTGTTTGCACCTTTAAAAAAAATCAACAATGTGAAAAGCAGTCATAGTATAACAGTGTTGGGCTCACTGCAGCAGAGAGCTTCCACGCCAAGTTATAGCTGCACTTTTCATCAGCTAGTGCAGCTCTGGACGAGCAGGTAGCCAAATGGAGCTGGATTTTATTCAGCATAAAATTCCAGGTCTGATAACCTTCAGAGGTGTGAGGCACCCTTTAGGTGTCCAGCAGTCATCTCAGAAAGGTGTAGATTTCTTACAAGAGTTATATATCACAACCTGGGTATCTGCATGGTCCTCCAGGATCCCCTAGCTGCATTTGGCTAGATGTCCAACTGCCATGGAGGTATCACCCAGAGTAGTTTTGACAGTGACCAACAACTGCATCAAGAGTCTGTTAGATTTTGAAGAACCAGATCAGAGCTCCAGCCATACACTACACACCTGGTCTTAGAGAAGGCCAAGGGTGTGGTACTTGGAGATACCACATACCTCACTGCAGATATGACAAGCCAAGAGCAGATGCTGTGATATGCTTAGAAAATACCTGGAAGCCAAACTCCCCCCAAAAAAACATCCCAGAGAGACACTCCAGTAACAAAAGTCACCCTTACATCATGTAAAAACTATCTCAGCTTCTAAGCCAAACACTTCACTGCTGTCAAGTACCAGAGGTCCATCAATTCCAGGCCAGCAAAGGACTGAGTGTCTGTGTTTAATGATGCCTACCTGGTGAGCTGTAGCATTTGTGGGGATCATTCTGCGCAGTGTGTTATTCCAGGAGATGCTGAAGCACCCTGTACCAGACACAGTCAACATCTGGCAAGCAAAGGAACAAACAAATGAAAATATGCACAAGTAGCATGAGACACACGGACTTCAAACCTGGTATCTTCTGCCAAGGAGGATTTTATGGCCAGCATTTTGCCTTCTTAAGCCTCTGTAAATCAGAAGTCACCTCAGCTACTCTTAAACTGCTCTTGTCTCTCCTAACACAAGCCTTAGCATCCCATTCTTGGATTAAGAGGAGCACAATAGATACAGGACCTGTGAGGCATGCTAACAGACACAAATGGTCCCTAAAGCTCCTGACCTGCACCATGAAAAGCTTCCCTCGTTGCTGAACACTTCATCAAGCTGAAATTATCTATCATCTGATTGCAGCATAGGGTTGACCAATGTTGTGGTTTAACCCCAGCTGGTAACTAAGCATCATGCAGCCATGCACTTACACCTCCACCTCCAGTGAAACGGGGGGAAAAAAACTCTCAAGGGTTCAGATAAAGGTAGTTAAATAGGAAAGCAAAGGAAGACAATTATTATTGTGTTATATATTTTCTATACATATGTGATGCACAAACACAATTGCACACCAGCTGCAGAAAAACGTCAATGCCCAGTCTGTTTCTGAGCAGCAATCCCCCTCCCAGATAGCTCTAATTATATATGGGGCATCACATTTGATATATTTTATATATATATATAATATGTATATATTTATATATCAAAATATACACACACACATATATATATATATCGCATTTGGCCAGTCTGGGTCAGCTGTCCTGGCTGTGGTCTCCCAGCTTCTTGTGCAGCTGGCAGGGCATGGGAAGCTGAGAAGTTCTTGACTTAGTGTAGACATGACAATTACCCACTGAGAACTAAAAACATCAGTGTGTTCTCAACATTGTTTCTGTGCTAAATCCAGATCACAGCACTAAACCAACTACTAGAAAATTAACTCTGTGTCAGCCAAAACCAGGACAATCAGGTAACATGCATGAAGTGTGCTGTCACAAAGGAGGGGAAATAATCACACGCACAGGGTCACAAGGTTGGAAAAGACCTTTAAGATCATTGAGTTCAACCATTCCTGTCCTGTGCTAAACCATATCCCTGAGCACCTCATCTACCCAGCTGTTAAACACACCCAGGGCTGGGGACTCAGCCCCCTCCCTGGGCAGCCTGGGCCACAGCCCCACAACTCTGCCAGGGAAGAACTTGGCCCTCCCAGCTGAGCTGAGCCTGCCCTGGCACAGCTTGAGCCCAGTGCCCCTTGTCCCAGCTCCTGGCCCCTGGCTGAAGAGACCAGCGCCCACCTCTCTGCACCCTCCTGGCAGGGCAGGGGAGGTGGGGAGAAGGGCTCCCCTCAGCCTCCTCTTCTCCAGGCTCAACACCCCCAGCTCCCTCAGCTGCTCCTCAGAGGATTTGCCCTCCAGCCCCTTCCCCAGCCTGGTTGCCCTTCTCTGGACACGCTCCAGGACCTCAATGTCGTTCATATGGGGAGGAGCCCAGAAATGGACCCAGCACTGGAGATACAGCCTCACCAGTGCCCAGTCCAGGGGCACAATCATCTCCCCAGACCTACTGGCCACATTATTTCTGATACAAGCCAGGATGCCATTGGCCTTCTTGACCACCTGGGCACACTGCTGGCTCATATTCAGTTGGCAGTCAACCAACACCCCCAAATAAGAACTATCCCAAACTTGTATTCATTAGCATTAGTCACCAGGGTGAGGTGTTAAGTTAAAACCTAAGGGGAGTCAGCATTTCTTACACTTTAACAGGTTATAACACAACCATAGGGTTTACATACATCTACCAACGTGTGTAAAACCACAAAAGCCTCCAGCTCACAATGACATTTTCTCATCAACTACTTTAGTGGGTGTAAAACAAGGTGGGAACATGCTTTCACATCCAGTACCAACGAGGTCTTTGAAATCAGGAATTCTTGCCATTCATGTCAACTGAAGCAGGGCTAGCCCAGCTCCCAGGGTCCAGCAGCACTGACCTGCACTTCTGGAAGCTGCAAGGCACGAGCCCGAATTTCATGTCTCTCAATGTAATAGTTGTCCACCACATGGGGATTCAGCCACGTGTTATGTATCTGGACTCCAACTCTCATCCCTCTGCTGGGTGCCTTTCCATGATGCCACGCTTCCAGGTAGTACCTTGAGCCAGCAGTTAGCTCATATTTCTGGGATTTTGGCTGCCAACTCTCATTCCAGCTCTTCACCCAGTTCTCAGACCACTCGGCATTGCCAGCAGGGAGAGAAGCTATTCTCACCTGTGACCAGATCAGACAAATCAGAGACACTTCTCTAGCACCAAAAGACACTTAGTCCAATACCACATCTCCAGCTGATAGCAGTGGGTTGATGGTTGACACATTCCTTCCTATTATACTGGGTAAAGACATAATCACAAGGACTTTTGGTTCAGGGTTTCATACCATAAAGATAATTCTTGTAGCTGACCCTAGCTTTAATAACAGTTCCCCATGCAACATTTCATGGATGACTTCAGTTCTGGGCTCCCTGGTATAAAAAGGACAGGGATCTCCTGGAGAGAGACCAAAGAAGGGCTACGAGGATGATTAAGGGCCTGGAGCATCTCCCCTATGAGGAAAAGCTGAGTGAGCCGGGACTGTTCAGCCTTGAGAAGAGAAGACTAAGGGGGGACCTAATTAATGTTTATAAATATCTTATGCATGGGATGCAGGGGGAATCAGCCAGTCCCTTTTCAGTGTCTGTGGGGACAGGACAAGGGGCAATGGCTGTGAATTGGAGCACAGGGAGTTCCACACCAACATGGGGAAGAACTTTTACATAGTGAGGGTGAGGGAGCTCTGGGACAGGCTGCCCAGGGGGGTGTGGAGTCTCCTTCTCTGGAGAGATTCCAGACCCATCTGGACGCCTATCTGTGCAATATGAGGTAGGGAGCCTGCTTTGGCAGGGAATTGGACCTGATGATCTCTCCAGGTCCCTTCCAATCCCTGTGATTCTATGATCTCGTGTTCTTCAAGACTAACTATGCCTACAACCTTCTGAGATGTAGTATGTTCCCATCAGTAACACCAGCAAAGCTAATCACCTCCATTTATAGCAATCCCTCACCTTTACGAGGGGAAGGACTGATGTTTGCAGAGGGCAACATTTCAACAAGACAAAAACAGGGGGTAAACTGAGGAAGCCAGACAGCAAGCCTCCAGGTCCCCTTACACAGATTGTTAGTGATGGTGATGTGCTGAGCTAACAAAAAGGTCTTCTGGAAAAGACATTCAAAGACTCTGGTTGCATGAGTGATGAGTTTTCATCAACTGAGTGGCTGATAAGACCACCAAACATAATCATACAGGTTTCACTCTGCAACAGATTCATAATAAGGGCAAATAAACCAATTCACACTGAGAAAATTCCCACTCATTATGGCCTTAATTAAAACCATTCCCATTCCTTATCCCCTTTTTTTTTCCTCTGCCAAGAGTAATACCTTATGTCCTGGATCTTGGGACAAACTGAAGTAGAGAGAAGCCTGACCATCTGCCTGAATCCAGAAGGTGTAATTGTTGGTCTGAGGAGCCACAAAAAATCCACGAAGCCTGGAGCTAAGCACAAAGAGAACATCTATAACATAGGAAAGAATCATTGCAAAAACCCACCAGCCCCACGCCCCACCTTCACACATACCCTGAGTTACAAGGAAAGACTGAGACCAAGTTATAACACCACACAGATTTAACAACTGAAGGAACCTCAAAATGATCCATTTTCACATTAAAAATCTGTTTATCCTTTACAGAAGTTTTCAAAAGGGCAAAAAAATTACTGAGTTCCATAAAAATAAATATGTTTTTCTTATTGGTCATTTTTTTGTGTGTGTGTTTCTTCTCAAGCAAAGTCTTAACCCTGAGCAGGCAGGAAAGGGCTTAAAATCACACACAAAAATCAACTAAAAAAAACCCCAGAGAAGTGATAGAAAAATGAAAACACTCATGCATGTTACAGAGCTTTTCAAGGGGGTATCTGAAGAGACAATGGACATCAAAATTGAGGTGTTTTCTCAGCTTGGGCTAAATCAGTTTATGTCCATCGACTCCACATGCACTGCAGCTGCCAATGTTTGTTGAGGATCTGGCCCTTCACATCTGGCTGGAGCTCCAGCTCAAGACAGCCTCTAACTGGAGCTCCTTCTGCCTCTGCAGCAATTTCTTTTGTGGTGCTTTACCACATCAAGGCCAGGTAGAGCAGAAATACTGAGTGAAAGCAAAAGGAGGAAAAATAAAACACCTCACTGCATATTTTGAGCTTCAAAAGGACCTCAGAGCAGAGGGTTTGCTTTGATTTGTTGGAGCTATGCAGTAAGCCTCTGCTATAAAGAGTTGTCAGGTGTTATTACTACACCTTACATTGCTAAAGGTGATAGCCATGGCTTCATCTCTTTTTAAGATCACTGAGTACCTGAAGGACTTCTTTGCCCCAGACAGAAATCTTACTGGGGAACTGGCATTAGGTACAAACTGCCATCTATACCCAGGACCTGCTTCTGTCAGATCAGAGGCGTCATCCCAGACTTCAAACAGAAGCCCTCTGTTTCCTAGAAAGTTAAAATAAAAGCATTCTCAGTAGCAGCCAACAAAAATCCCAGAGCACAAGCTAGCATCAGTGGTGTAAGGAGGCAGGCCAGGACAGAAAATGTTAATAATAAATTGGCTCAGTTAGTGGATCTTTTTTGCAGTCCAAGGCAGAACACAGACCTCCCTTTAGGGAATTTGTTCTACCTTGAAATCCTCCACCAGAAAGAACAAAAAGCTGCAGAAAGCAGAGCATCCAACCAAGCTCACGTGTCTGTTCTTGCAGGGAAAGGTACCCAGATAATACCCACAGTCAAAATGAGCTAAAGCCTCATTTTGTGCACAACAGTTTCCTATTGCAATGCTCCACTCAAGCAGCATCTCTAGAAGCCTCTGCAGCAGCTCTAGTTCAGCTAGCCTTCCCCTAAGCATTACCCATACTTGTTTTCTCCTCATTTTCCACAGTCCCACCACCAGATTGACCTTCCTCCCACCATCACTGGCCTGCAAGTGATGGGCTGAGCTCTCTACCCTGCCTTTACTTGTTATAGAATCATGGAATGAAGTGGTTTGGGTTGGAAGGGACCTTCATCTAGTCCAAGACCCTGCCACAGACAGGGACACCTTCTACTCACCCAGGGTGCCCAAAGCCCCATCCTTGAACCCTGCCAGGGATCCAGGTGCAGCCACAGCTTCTCCAGGCAACCTGTGCCAGGGCTTCATCACCAAAGAATTTCTTCTTTATATCTTATATAAATCTACCCTTCTTCAGCTGAAGGCCATTCCCCTTGTCCTATCTCTCCCTACCCCATAACCAGCTCCTCTCCAGCTTTCCTGTAGCCCCTGTAGGTACTGAAAGGATGCTGTAAGTTCTCCCCAGAGCCTTTTCTTCTCCATGCTGAACAACCCCAACTCTCCCAGCCTGTCTCCAGAGCAGGAATGCTCCAACCCTCAGGTCATCTTTGTGGCCCTCTTCCCTATCAAACCCAAGAGAAATGGGATTGATATTCAAGTAGACAGCAATTTGGAAAGCCCTGTTTCTGGGTCGCATTCTTCACCAAATGATTTATTTCTGCCCTCCATTTCCACATGTATTTGTTTGGAACTTGAGTTATTTGAATGCCATTTGCACCTCCCCTATGGAGAGAGGCTGAGGGAGCTGGGCTGGGTCAGCCTGGAGAAGAGAAGGCTGCTTCTGGGGGGACCTCATCGCAGCCTGCCAGTCCCTGAAGGGAGCAGAGGAATAGGAGGGGAATGGGCTTGTTCAAAGGGGAGAGACTGGCAGGACAAGGGGGCTGGAGTGAAGCTGGAGGAGGGAAGGGGGAGAGGAGAGATTAGGGGGAAGTTCTTTGCAGGGAGAGTGGTGAGGGGCTGGAAGGGGCTGCCCAGAGAGGGGGTGGATGCCCCCCATCCCTGGGGGTGTCCAAGGCCAGGTTGGCTGGGGCCCTGGGCAACCTTATGTAGCTCCAGGCCTGGAGGCTGGTGGCCCTGCCTGTGGCAGGGGGTTGGAGCTCTATGATCCTTGGGGTCCCTTCCAACCCATGCCATTCTATGATTCTATGAATACCATACCTGGCTGGGGCGCACCAAGCCTCCTGCCCTTGCCAACTGGCTCAGTGGTGCATCTGATTTTCTGGGGAGAGACATGCTTGACTTTACAGGGGACACCTGGCAGGAGGAAAAGGAGACAATTACACTGTGTGAGACTTGGAAACACAGCTGAGCTGCAGAAAGCACTCATCTTATTCCTAAAACAAGATGGGGGGTTGGAACTCTATGATCCTTAGGGTCCCTTCCAACCCAGACCATTCTATGATTCTAAAAAGGAGCCAATGCTTTGCTAAAAGCCTGAGTTTGCACTTTCAGGCAAGCAAAATAATTCCTGCCCACAGTCAGAATTACTGGACTTTCCTAATGGTGAGTCCTGCAATTCCTGCACTGGTATCCATGAGCTCCAGTTAGGGTTTGTGGTCAGGGCAATGATCGCTGTGTTAAAAAAAACATAACCAAAAACCCCCAAAACATTTATCACATTTTTCCCTCTTACCTGCAGCAGTGACCTGCACCAGCTCCTCAAAGAAATCCCCTGTGATAGTGAGATCAGTGCCTCCTCCCAGACTCCCACTGGTGGGGAACACAGAGGCTATTTCTACAGAGGAAGGAAAAGGGGAACCTTAAGACAAGCAACGCAAAGGTTAATCCCAGCCCTATTTCTGTCAGGGCCAGCATTGCACTTGCACACTTTCCGGCTGGAGCAAGCTCCTGTGAATGAAACAGGCATCTCACTGATCCTTCCCCAGGGTTTTGGCAGCTGCTGAGATTATACCAGGAATGAAGAGCATGAATAACTTGGCCACCTGACAGGGTACTATGATGCTTGCACTCTATGATGCTTGCACTCTTACTTAGCAATAGCTGCGCCTGTCATGCTCAGACTGCAAAGCTATAATATATCATAGAATCAGAGAATATCCTGAGTTGGAAGGGACCCATCAGGATCATCAAGTCCAACTCCTCATATACTTGTGTTATTGAGGAGCCCTGCCAAAATAAAAAGCTGTTTTAATCCTTTTGACCATGTCTCACTCACTGCTCAACCTAGCTCGTAGGTTTAGGTGTTGCCACACTTTCCAGTGGTCCCTTAGGCTTCAGGGACAAATGAAGGGAGCTGAACATAGAATGCATTAGGTTGGAAGGGACCTTCAAAGGCCATCTAGTCCCACCCCCTGCAGTGAGCAGGGACATCTTCACTAGAGCAGGTCACTCAGAGCCCCATCAAACCTGACAATGAATGACTCTGGGATGGGGCCTCCAACACCTCTCTGGGCAACCTGGGCCACTGTCCCACCACCCTCATATTGAGGAATGTTGTCCTAATGCCCAACCCAAATCTCCCCTTTTCTAGTTTAAACCATCACCCCTCATCCTATCGCTCCATGCCCTCAGGAACAGTTCTTTCCCAGCTTTCTTATCTGCCTGTCCACATCATGACCACAAGAATCTCTTGGGGTTTCCTCTGTTGCAGTCATGCCTTTTCATACTGGAAACCCTTTTTTCTCTTTGATGACATTGACTGACTTTGCACTCAGATATCCTAGTTCAACCACTCCATTGTAATTGTACTTACATAGTTCTCAAAAAAAAAACAAAAACAAACCCACAAACCACCCTAACAAAAACAGTAGAAGTTTGCCTAGATCTGCTTTTTCTTAATTTATCTGATACTGAAACTTTACTTTTCACAGAATCATAGGGGTTGGAAGGGACCTCAAGAGATCATCAATCCAACCCCCCTGCCAAAGCAGGGTCCCTAGGACAGGAACCTTTTGTAGTATTGACTACTGTCAGGTTCAATACTGTCCTGGAGAAATCTGGCAGCAGATTCTGCCTGTGCCAGTACTCTGCTAATAGCCAACTCCAGTCAGGGTTATTCCATTTTACTGTGCCTCAATTTGTACATAGAATTTGACAGAAAATTATCCTCCTTTACAAAGTTATTTGAATTTATCAGTGAAGCATACTACGTGCTATAAATAACATACAAAATTAAGACATGTCTACACTACATTAAAAAAGTTATTAATGCTTTTATTATCTCTTGAACCAAGCTTCTCAGATACAACTCAGTAGTTAGTGCATTCGTTACATTAATTTTAGCCACCTTAATGGTGAAACCTTGATGGGGACCTGTGGAGGTGACCCAAGAGTTTTTTCAGCTTTATGTAATTTCTGATTAACATCAAAGGCTGCCTAGTTCTCTGCAGCTCCTGATCCCCTACTTCAGCTGATGGGCATAAGGTCTAGTTGAATTTTGGACACTATTTGCCCATCACCATACTCTTGAGTGGGTGCTCAAGGATTTCATTGTCTGCTGTCTACAATATAGCTGGAAACATTACACACAGGTGATTATTGTTGGTGAACCTTAATTGTTTCTAATTAATACTGATGCAACAACCTGCCATTCACCAATTATGCAGAATTCAACTCTTGGAGTGACTAAGCATCTCCTTGTAGCTGATGTGGGTTCCATTTCATCCTAAGGCTTGTGCTTCTGAAATACCAACCTCACTAAATCCAGTATGTTTTCAGGGGAAAAGGTTTCTCTAAATGCAACATCTCAAGGATACAATTGATCCTTGGGATACAAAGATTACATCCTTGGGATAGAATGACAGTGAGATGCCTTTTCTTGGAGCTGTTGGGACCGCCAAAAAGACAATACAGGCAGGGAGGTGGATCACTGCAATACCTGAATGTGTTTGATACAAGAAAAGCTCCTGTTTGGCACTGATGAGCCAGGCACCTTTGTGCACTGCTGACCTGCAAGAGAGAAAGTGTCTCAGACACCCATGGCCATTTCAGTTAAAGCAGACTTCCTTTTGGCAAAGCTGGACACTTGCCCTCCAGAGAGACAGTGAGACATTTCTACAAGGACCAGCAACACCCTTCACCAACATCTTGAGGCACTGAATGAAGAGACTCCACAACATGGCTGAAACTCTTCATTAGAAGTACTGTCCCCTTGTAAAGTATGGTTTTGCCACTGTCAAACCCCAATTTTCACCTCTTTTTATGGATGAAGTGTTAAAAGCAAAGTGGAAGGGTTTTACCCAGCTAGGCTTCACTTATTTTACCCACTTAGCTTCACTGCCCAAGTCATAAGTTAAGCCTAAAGTATTAAAACCCCAAAGCAGAGATGCTCTGACTGAGGAACACTCTTCCTTTTCATTCCCAGTCTGATGATCATCTTCAAGATGGGAAAACCTCATTTCTAAGCAATGAAGCACAAGCTTCAGTGAAAACATCATGTTCTTTGTCTTGGACTCAAATGCAGCTGCATCCCCATGTAAAACCCCAAAATAAGACATAAAAGTATTCTTTTACTCACTTCCCTTTGTTAAACACCGAGAAGCTGACATTGTGGGACCCTGGAGGAGAGAAAAGTCACATGCTTTACAGAAGAAATTTGGAGGACTCCATGAAAACTTCATCCTACCAAACCTTGTCCAGGAATCCTGGGCCTGATTCTCCTCTTCCATACACTTTCCTTACAAAAGGAACCGTGGTGATTTCAGCAATGGGAACTGAAGCAAACATCAGCTTTGGGAGCTTACAGCCTTTCGTCAGGGGTAGACACTGTAGTACATCCAAGCAGCTATGTATCTGATCCTGGAAGCTGTATCTTAGGGGCAGGATTTGACTGCCTAAGCAAAAGTGCTTTGTGTCATCTTAGAATCATAGGATAGTAGGGGTTGGAAGGGACCTGGAGAGATCATCAGGTCCAATTCCCTGCCAAAGCAGGGTCCCTAGCTCATATTCACAGATAGGCATCCAGACGGGTCTGGAAAATCTCCAGAGAAGGAGACTCCACCACCTCCCTGGGCAGCCTGTCCCAGGGCTCTGTCACCCTCACTGTGTAAAAGTTCTTCCCCATGTTGGTGTGGAACTCCCTGTGTTCCAACTTGCAGCCATTGCCCCTTGTCCTGTCTCCACAGAGCACTGAAAAGGGGCTGGCCATTTCCCCTGCATCCCATGCTTAAGATATTGATAAGCATTAATATGGTCCTCAGTCATCTCTCCTCTAGGCTGAACAGTCCCAGCTCACTCAGCTTTTCCTCATAGGGGAGATACTCCAGGTCTTTAATCACCTTTGTAGCCCTCTCTCCAGGAGATCCCTGCCTTTTTTTATACCAGGGAGCCCAGAACTGGACACATCTTAGATCCTGTGAATCCCACCTGACCTCATTTGCCATGCTAAGAAGGTGCAGACCTCCCTTCAAGCCCTCCATTATCTCTGACACCTTACTGGAGAGACATCCCAGGCTCCCCAACAAATCTCTAAAGCTCAGGCTATTGAATTGCACCAACACTGTCTCCATGAATGCTGGATATTATGTATTTAATTCAGATCATCTTTCCCAAGCAGGATGCTTACTGCTCAAAGCTTCAGAAGGAAATCTGCTGCTTCAGAGTGCTGGCATGAAAAAGTGAAAGGGATGCAAGCTGCTACCAGAGACCATAAATAGAAGTGGGAACCCAATTTACTCCTTTGTTATAACAGAGAAGTAAATCATAGAATATCCTGACCCATAAGGACCATGGAGTCCAACTCCTGGCTCCACACAGGCCCAGCCAAGTCAGAGATGGCACTGAGGGCATCCTCCAGATGCTTCTTCACCTCAGCCCAGCTCGGGGCTGTGACCCCTTCCCTGGGGAGCCTGTGCCAGTGCCTGACCCCCTTCTCAGTACAGAACCCCTTCCTAACAGTCAACCTAAACCTCCCCTGGTGCAGCTTCACGCTGTTCCCTTGGGTTCTGTCCCTGGTCCCCAAAGAGAGGAGAGCGATCGGTGCTGCCCCTTTGCTCTCCTCAGCAGGAAAGGGGAAGGTTCGTCACATAAAGAAGGAATAAACAGGGAGAGGGGGAAAAAGGTTTCCTGAGCAAAGACTTTAAGTCCCATTGTTGCTGTCAGCAATGTTCACATCTCTGACATGGTCTCACTCAAGTACTGTACTTGTTTTCTCCAAGGCTGTGTAGAGGATGCAAATGGCTGCAGTATCTTTGTGGTAAGCTTTGACATGAAGCAGGATTTCTGGACTATCATAACCAGATAGAGCAGGAATGTGTGATGGGCACCCTCCCTCAGCACCCTGGAACGGCAGGAATACCAAACCTGTGCTTCCCCCCACCACCACCTTCTCACCAACCTATGTGGTGCCCTTCCACCCGGCACTGCAGGGTCGCCAGTCCATCCTCTGCCCGAATAGGGTAGCTGTGGAGAGACAAAGGACTTTGCTAAGCCTTGTGAGCAGAGAGAGCAAAATGCAGCAAGAATCATCTAACCAAAGATGTGGACTTACATCTGAGCTAGTCATGTTTGGCTTCCTTTGGAAATACAGAAGAGAAACAGGTGAATTGGGAGAGGAAAATCCCATCTCCCCACTGACCATCAGGAGCTCAGCTGCTTAGAAGGAATCCTACCAGCAACACCTACACTACAGATTTGCTCCTTTACCCTTTTTTTCAGCAGGTGATGCTGTGGTGGCCTTAAGAATCCTCATCTGAAGGGCTGCGGGGAGATGAGTCTAGGCACAGAGTGACAGCAAATGGGATAAATCTGTTCCCCCTCTGCTTGTGCCTCTACATGTCCCCAACCTCTAAGTAGGAATGGGTAACAATTAAAAATGATGTGCTGACATTGCATCAACCACCTGGAGTCATGGAGCAAAGCAAGTCCCATGGCAACTCACATTGGCATGTAAATCCTCCTCCTGGGAGCCAGGAGGAATTTTACAGTGCTACAAGAGGCTCTGCTGAGGACTCCAGGGATCTTAGTGCTGACTGATGCAGGAGCAGGTTTTCCCTGTAAAAGCAGCCTCCCTTTCCCAGGCACCATGAGAACTGCATCATTCATAAAAGAAATGCTGCTGCAGAATCCATTCAACAAGGTGTAAGAGGCAACAGTCTAAAGAGTCTCCTGCAGCTTACAGGAGGCAAGGATACATTAGTATTGATAAATGAACAGTGTCAGGCACAAGAGTCTGTCTGCTTATGCTGTTTAAACTTGAGAGCTCTCTTTGCCCAGTTTGGGGCTCAGGTCAGCTAATCTACCTTTCCAAACAGCATCTATATATGACCAAAGACAAATGCATTGCCCAGAGTCACCAGGCAGCTTGGAAATGGCTATCTAGTCTTGGAGGCTAAAGAGTTGAGCAGAACAGATGTGGTCAGGACAGAGCAAAAGTCTCTGGCCCTGCCTGATTATGCCATGATCTACCAGCAATCCTGGCAGACTGGGGATGTTCCACTCAACTGGAGGCTGGCAAAAAAATAATCCTCTGAGGAGCAGCTGAGGGAGCTGGGGTGTTCAGCCTGGAGAAGAGGAGGCTGAGGGGAGACCTTCTCCCCACCTGCCCTGCCCTGCCAGGAGGGTGCAGAGAGGTGGGCGCTGGTCTCTTCAGCCAGGGGCCAGGAGCTGGGACAAGGGGCAATGGGCTCAAGCTGTGCCAGGGCAGGCTCAGCTCAGCTGGGAGGGCCAAGTTCTTCCCTGGCAGAGTTGTGGGGCTGTGGCACAGGCTGCCCAGGGAGGGGGCTGAGTCTCCAGCCCTGGGTGTGTTTAACAGCTGGGTAGATGAGGTACTCAGGGATATGGTTTAGCACAGGACAGGAACAGTTGGACTCAGTGTTCTTATAGGTCTTTTCTAAACTTGTGATTCTGTAGCTAGAGCCACAGACAGCAGCCCTCACCTACCCCATCACAACCTGTATGATCAACTCCCATGGTCCCTGTCCATCTCTTGAGTCAAAGCAGAAAAGGTTCTTCAACAGCCAAGATTATTTTTCTTTTGTGCACAAGCAGTGCTGAGCCCTTGCACCAACACAAACCAAAAGTCAAGAACTTACAAGCTTCCAGCTTGCCTGTCAGCAAAAGAGCAGACACTGGTCCATCCATCTCCTTCTGCCAAAAGGATAGCTGGTCTAGGAGGGAAAAAAAAAAATCAAATAAGGGAGGATGAGATATGATACACCAAAGTCTCAGGAATGAAATCCCGATCCTATTAAATCAGTAGCCAGTGTTTTCAAGGGGGACAGGAACTTCCCCTCACTTGTATCTAGCATTTATCAACCTCCTAAAAAAACTGGGCAAACCCTGATTTCTTATTTTTGCACTTGCAAAGCGTATTCCCCAAACACTGCAGAAATTGCACTTCTAAAAATTGTGGTAGAACCTTCTTCAGGACACCCAAGCTAGCTCTGAATGACCAATACCTCTGCCCTGTAAGGAAGGATGAGTGCTCTGAGCCCCAGAACTGCTATCCCCACCCTTACCATTCAGAAGCAGCAGGCTGTACAAGTACAGCTCAGTCATTTCTTTATTTCATTGAGGAAAAACACTACAAGCAACCTCTGCTAGGAAGTACTCAAGCTCCTAATACCAAATTCAAGTATCACCAGCTAAGAGAACCATTATAGCAAGGGACAAACTCCACCAGAGAGGGGGAATCAAGGGGGACCAATGAATTAACAGTAATCACAGAATCACAAGTTTGGAAAAGACCTTTAAGATCATCAAGTCCAACTGTTCCTGTCCTGTGCTAAACCATATCCCTGAGTACCTCATCTCCCCAGCTGTTAAACACACCCAGGGCTGGGGACTCAGCCCCCTCCCTGGGCAGCCTGTGCCACAGCCCCACAACTCTGCCAGGGAAGAACTTGGCCCTCCCAGCTGAGCTGACCCTGCCCTGGCACAGCTTGAGCCCAGTGCCCCTTGTCCCAGCTCCTGGCCCCTGGCTGAAGAGACCAGCACCCACCTCTCTGCACCCTCCTGACAGGGCAGGGGAGGTGGGGAGAAGGTCTCCCCTCAGCCTCCTCTTCTCCAGCCTCAACACCCCCAGCTCCCTCAGCTGCTCCTCAGAGGATTTGCCCTCCAGCCCCTTCCCCAGCCTGGACATGCCTCCACCTTCTCTGGACACGCTCAAGGACCTCAATGTGCTTTTGTCGTGAGGGGCCCAGAACTGGACCCAGCACTCGAGGTGCAGCTTCACCATGTCGAGTACAGGATCACAATCAGCATAGTAAACAAAAGTTGGCAGTAATTCCTTGGGAATTAACCAGCAATTAAGGAAAGCATGCAATTAAAACCTGCAGTGCCAACATTTTGCTATGACCCATGCTTCAGAGTTTTAAAATGTTTTAACAACACAGTTTGCTGATATTGAGATGCCTTTCCTTTTAAGGATGGATAGGGAAATAAAAATCAGTGCTGCAAAACGTTTTATGCATCATGCCAGGGCCATTGCATCCCATACAAAACATGGGAAATGGTGAAGAACACACTTGAAAGTATTAAAAACAGTTCTCTCTCAAATCCAAATCCTGACTGAGCAACAAACCGATCTGAGTCCTCACCTGGTACATATGGACCAAAAATGGGCAAATTATCCATGTGAATCTATGATGTGAACCTGTCTGGTATGCTGAGATTCCGAGGTCATTTCCTCTTTGGCAATAGCCAGGTCAAGCTGTAAATGAGTAATCTAGAGATGGAGCATGCAGGCACGGCCAACCAGCAGTCAGGAAGACCAGCCTTTCTTCCCACCAATCAAAGGTTTCACAGGTCTGCCAGAGGCAGGTAAAACAATAATTAATATCAAACAAAGAATGCCAGTGTGCATCCAGTGGGTGTAAATGTAGGGCTGATAAACAGGTGCACCTGGTATGAGAGGAATCTGCACTGGACTTTTATTCACACCAGCAAGCAGTGTAGCTATTTAGCATGAGACATTTCCATTCAGCCTGGGAAGCAGTTAAAAAACATTTTTATTTCCTATTGCTGCTGCAATAGAAATTTCCAACTACTGAGAAATCACACCTTCCCTGCTCCTGAAGTGGTCCTTAAAATGTCAGCACAGGAGCCGTAGATATCCAGGGTTTATCTTTATAAGCCACATAGTTTATCTGTAAAATACTCACATCTAGGCTTAGTTCTTCACTGCCATAGACAAGGGCAAGGGAATCATCATTCAGCAGTAGCAGAGAGCACTGCCCCCCTGCTCCACTCCTGTGAGACCCCACCTGGAGTACTGCATCTAGTTCTGGAGTCCCCAACATAAGAATGACATGGAACTGTTGGAATAGGTCTAGAGGAGGCCACAAAGATGACTAGAGGGTTGGAGCACTTCTCCTATGAATTCAGGCTGAGAGAGTTGGGTTTATTCAGCCTGGAGAAGAGAAGGCTCCAGGGAGATCTTATAGCACCTTCCAGTACCTGAAGGGGCCTACAGGAAAGCTGGGGAGGGACTTTTTAGAAGGGCCTGGAGTGATAGGATGAGGGGGGATGGTTTTAAATTGGAAGGGGGTAAATTTAGATTGGATATTAGGAAGAAATTCTTCACTCTGAGGGTGGTGAGGCCCTGGCACAGGTTGCCCATGGAGGTGGTGGCTACCCCCTCCCTGGCAGTGTTCAAGGCCAGGTCAGATGGGGCCTGGAGCAGCCTAGAGTGGTGAGAGGTGTCCCTGCCCATGGCAGGGGGGTTGAAACTTGATGATCTTTAAGGTGCCTCCCAGCCCTAGCCATTGTATGATTCTATATGGAAACACATGTGACAGGCAGCAGGTCAGTGTCCATGCTCATTTTGGATTCACTGTGCCTAAAGTGCTGTTGGCCTGAAGCAAACTTTTAAAATCTACCTGCTTTGCTCTGTTGCTTGTAACCACAACAGCAGCAGAAAATAAAAATCAAGCCTTCCTTGAGAACAAGGAAGTGACCAAAGAAGGTCTAAAGCTATGAACAAAGCAGCTTTTTGTCTTAAAATATTTCTGCTTTGTCTTCTGATTCACCAGAGCATCTGCTTCAAACTAATAGTTTTTCTAAAAATGCAAATGGAAGGGAAAATTTATTTAACTTTTAGATTCTGACATTATTTTAATTAGTTAAATTTTAATTTGCTAGCCAAAATAAAATCTACAGCAACCAGATGCAATTACAGTACAATTCACACTGAGCTGTGATTGACTGTGCTGCCAGTAAACAAACCAACTAGCTTAATGGACCAGTTGCAATTAGATTAACAAAGTTTGCTGGAGCCCAACTCATGAGCTGCAATAAACCACAAAGGAAGTAAATGGCAATTCTGGGCCAACTGGTTGCAATTTATTGCTGTCAAGGAGGCTGATGAAAGTAATACTAATTTTCAGGGTCTAGGTCAGAGAGCAGCCTGTATATATAATTACCCATCAATATAATCCACATTGAAGTCCAGGGTCTCGTATCTTCCAGCAATTGTCTTCCCATGAATCTCTATTAAATTTCCTGTTTAAAAGGAAATAGAAACTGGAGAGTGTCTTTTAAAAAGCAGGGAATCTGAACTTCCAAGCTGAACTTGTGAGCTGAACAAAAAAAACCACTCTTGTGTCTTTACAAATTTTTGCAGAGAGGTGCTCAGCTGGCTGCACTGATGCCTTGTCTCAGCTTCTACCATACCCCAAGCTGACTTTGCCATTAATTCACTTTTCCAAAAAACATTAATGTCTATTTTCTGAAAAATAGTCCATCCTCAATTTCTACCAGCAGCGCTCTAGTACTTGGACTGAGAAGACACTTCTCAACTATTTTGTTAACTTAGCCCCACATTCTAATAACATTCCACTGCAGAACCTCATGGAACAGCCAAAACAATGTCATTTGTACATTAGACAAGGACAGGATCTGAAGAAGGAACTCAGTGTGTATGTGGCCAGCTAAAATGACTCCCAACACCTCCTTGACCATACTGGGTGACAACTTGGTTCTGTTGCCTGCACATAGGTGTCTCATTGTTTGAGGCACCCTATCCTCCCACTGCGGCTGCAGAAGGGAAGGAATTTTCCTGGTCCTGTGTCATATCTACCTGATCCATGCAGCCTCTTCATGCTCCAGGACAAGTCAAATAGCACAAAACACTTAGTATTACTCCCTTCAACTACACTGGAAGGTCAAACATCCAGCTAGCACATGGAAACCTCCATACAGATACCTTAAAGCAATGCATGAGAAGCTGGACCTGAAAGTGTTTTGAAATGAGGCATGGACTTAGATTTAGGAACATCTATGTGACCTAATCACCCAGGTGCCTCCCAGAACTCCTGAGATGCCAAACTGTTTTGATTAATCTTCACTTTGAAAATTAGCACTTCAAACTTCTCTAAAGCAACCTGCAAATACAAACAGAATAGCAACAGGGGGAAAATCTTCCACACCCCAGTTGACTGTTGAGACCAAAACCAGTGACTGTGTGTTCATGTCATATTAAAGTCTGACTTAAATTAACAAAAAGATCTCTATGGCAGTGCAATATTATCACCTCATAGCTATTTCGTCTTAAAACTAATACTAAATGATTAGGGCCAGGTGCCTCAGGAGTTGAGGCAGGTTAGACCTGAACCACCCAAGTTGGAATGTAGAAGCTAGGTACCAAATAACCTGGTCACTGTGCATCACCCATTTCTTTTGCATCCCATGCTTCAGAGTCTCTCCCCTGTGCAAACCCATTTTCCTGTTCAGCATGAGCTTGGACATTAAGTTCTGAAGGTGCCCATTTTAATCCTCAGCAAGACAGATCCCTCATAAGGATATAAAGGCAGTATGGAACATCACATAATAATTAAAGTGGGCTCCAGCTTAAAGAAAGGTCCTGTACCTGGGATGCCAGATGGTGGGCTAATTTGGTAAACCACAGGTGTCTGCACAGCAGAGAACTGCAAAGAGAAATTTGTAGTTAAATGGCATTCATTTTCACAGCAGCCCAACAAGATCTGATTACACATTGCTTAAAACACAGTTGGCAACCACATTTCAGAGACTCACACTTTAGATTTCATCTTTGGAGTCCTGCTCCGAGAAGGGAGTATGCACAATGTCCCCTTCCTGCCTCCTCTGCATTCGGGGTACGTCCTACTGCTATTTGTTTGCATCTTCTTTGTGTCCAAATTGTCCATCTTAGCTTAAGTCAATTCCAGAAAATATGGTTTAATTCACTATAAAATTTCTAAGCCATGCTTCCCATTTTTCTTCCCAATAATATACTCTTAAAAACTATTTCTACACCAGAGAAGTGAGATACTTTGGCTAGTCTTTAGCAAGTTTGTTGGACACTCTAAAGCAAAGTAGCAAAGAAAATGCTTGTAACTGTCCATCTTAAAGCAGTATTATACATCAAAAGTATCTTTGGGAAAGAACTACTAAATAAATACTTAAAATCTGCTACAGAGTATTATTTTTTCTACTTTAAGGGACTCTCAAAAGGAGCAAAGATACTCTACTTTGAGGCAAGACAATGGGAAACACACAGGAACATTTTCCAAATAGAGGAAGGTCATCGTCACCTTCTCAAAGTAGCTGAGACATGGAAACCTGACTTGGGAGACACACTTTGCCTGCGTTTTCAACAAGTAGAACTGTTGCCTGTGAGACTTTTAAAATCAAAATTACCCTAGACACTTTTTGCCTAGGCTGACACCAACCCTATTCAAGCAGGATTTGTGTGTGGGAGGACTGTTCATCTGTCAAGTGGCCAGAGGCAGACACATGGTCCTCCACATGCTGTTAGATCCCATGGAAACAATATTTTCTGTAAATATCCCTGTCTCTCCCTGGAAGGTGGTAAATCAAACAGGACAAATATAGCTGTCTTCAGCAGCTAAAAATTACTTCATGTCCAAATGGAGCATCTGGATCCTGGGACTGGAGGAAATAAAGTCTTTGGATGTGTTAAATTTCTGCTGTGGATAAGGCATTTCCTCCAGCACATTAGGTGTCATCCAGTGCTGGGTTAGCTGAATATCATCTTATAACAAGCTGATGTAGCTGAGAGAGTGTGGTCTGCTGTCAGTGGGGATGTACATGCTGCAAAGGCAATGAAAGAGAGCTGGGTGTCTTGGGAAGGCCACAAGGAGAATTATGGAGAGAGGAGGCAGGCTCTTGGACTAAGGCTATGAGAGTCAACAAAATAGCTGTTATTTGACCCAGGAAACAGCATGGCTTATATCCATGCAGGGAGGCTCTTTCACTACACCAACAAGAAGGTGGCCTGACCCCCCCACTGTCTAATGGAAGCTGACTTACCACCACCCAGAGCAGAAACATCTCAACCAAGAAGCAACAGCTCAGTGAACGCAGGTAATGCAAAGACCACATCCCAACCATGCCCTGTTCCCCAATACAGACACAGCCTTGCATTTTACAGGGAGACCTTGGAAAAACCGCTTCTTTATCCCTCATATCTGCTTTAAGAAAAAGATTGATGTCATTGTCTTTCCCCGGTGCAGTATTTGGCACTCTGGAAACGTGTATCATTATTTATAAATCAAGGGTCAGATCCATCAAGGTATTTAGTGGTTGTGGGCTTAAAGTTACTTATAAAAGCACCTTGGTTTGTTCAGAGTTTGTAAAATCCATTTGTCCATCTTCGGAGCTACAAATACCTCCATAAATCTGGCCTGAGGTCCTGCCAGATGGGACCAGGATTTAGCCACCTAAGTCATTAGCTACTCAATTTCATTAACCTTACAGAAACAGTACGTTTCCCATGTGTCCCCAATTCCTCAGAGCTTTGTCCACATATCTCCATCCTCCCCATCTTCTTTGAGCCCTCTCCTGTCCTCACCTGTACTTACCAACAAATAGCATAAACTCATAATGGCAGGACAAGGGGGAATGGATTAAAGCTAAAGGAAGGAAAGTTTAGATTAGATGTTAGGGGGGAAGTTTTTTTACAGAGAGAGTGGTGAGGGGCTGGAACAGGCTGCCCAGAGAGGGGGTGGATGCCCCATCCCTGGAGGTGTTCAAGGCCAGGTTGGATGGGACCCTGGGCAGCCTTGTGTAGCTCCAGGCCTGGAGGTTGGTGTCCCTGTCTGTGGCAGGGGGGTTGGAACTCTGTGATCCTTGGGGTCCCTTCCAACCCATGCCATTCTATGATTTGCTGAATCAAATCAAAAACACCATTGGCTATATGGTTTTGGGGTGGGTTTTTTCCCAAGCTTTCCCTGAACCCCACTCTCTTTGAAAACTCAGTCTTCGCCTTCTCCTCATGGCCATGTTAAAAAATTAATGAGTAGCCATAAACTCCCTTCATTGATGGCCACTTCTGAGAACAAAGACAACGTCATGCCCTACCCTAGGCTGGAGCTGATGCAGAGAAAACAGCCAAAGCAGCATGAAAGCTAGGGCCACTAGCTGACAAGTCTTCCAAGCTGCTCAGACTTGTTGCTGCCTGCAGCAGGCTTTTTCAATCTAATGTGGAGGCAAAATTAATTTTTAATACTCATAGCTCCCAGGTCCCAGTCCCAAAACAAAGAGACACATTGTGTTTTATTTAGCTTGGAATGTGCCTCATTAACAGCATCCCCTGGTGATTTTTCATCAGCTCTCTAAGCTAGCTGAACCACCCAATGACTCTTCGGCTTTAATGTGCAATTTACTGAAAGCACTGGGCTTTCTCACTCGATACTCAAAGTTAACACAGAGGTGAGATGTGACTTCCAAAGGAACCAGGCCTCATCCTGAAGCATGCAGCTGTGGTTAAGGATTCTGCTCTGCAAGAGATCCTGACACCATCATCATTAACCTATCTAATGCAGCCATAGAATCACAGACTGGTCTGGGTTGGAAGGGACTCCAAGGATCACAGAGTTCCAACCCCCCTGCCACAGCCAGGGACACCAACCTCCAGGCCTGGAGCTACACAAGGTTGCCCAGGGCCCCAGACAACCTGGCCTTGAACACCCTCAGGGATGGGGCATCCACCCCCTCTCTGGGCAGCCTGTTCCAGCACCTCACCACTCTCTCTGGAAAGAACTTCCCTCTAATATCTAACTTAAACCTTCCTTCCTTTAGCTTTAATCCATTCCCCCTTGTCCTGCCATTGTCTACCCTTTTAAAAAGCTGATTCCCCTCCTGTTTGTATGCTCTCTTCAGGTACTGAAAGGCTGCAATGAAGTCACTCTGCCATGACCCACAACCTCTTGAGACAACACACACTGAATGCCAAAAGGAAAATACTGGTCTGGCAAGGAGTAGTGAGCTCTCAAAATAGCTGAGCAACTGATAGCCGCCACAAGAGGAGCCCAAGCTTTCCAAATCTTGCTCATCCTAGGTGTGTGGAGAGCTGTCCTAGACCTAGAGAGATGTCCTTTCCTGGAACCATCTGTGCCCATGGGAGGTATTCTTCCCAGTGGTTACCTGTCCACACAGGCGGTTAGCTACCACCCTGCAGCCTAGATGGTAACCCCAGAAGGAGCTGGCATGGGTTCTGCTGACACCATAGTGCCTTCTGACTGTGTGGCTTAAGTGCAGAGACAGATTAAGGCAGACCCTTCTAGTTGAAGGGCCTCTTAGATGATGAAGGGCCTGGAGCATCTCCCCTGTGAGGAAAGGCTGAGTGAGCTGGGGCTGTTCAGCCTGGAGAGAAGACGACTAAGGAGAGACCTTATTAATGTTTATAAATATCTTAAGTATGGGATGCAGGGGAAATGGCCAGACCCTTCTCAGTGCTCTGTGGGGACAGGACAAGGGGCAATGGCCTCAAGTTGGAGCACAGGGAGTTCTGCACCAACATGCAGAAGAACTTTTTCCCAGTGAGGGTGAGGGAGCCCTGGGACAGGCTGCCCAGGGGGGTGTGGAGTCTCCTCTGGAGAGACTCCAGATCCATCTAGACACTGACCAGTGCGACCTGTCCTAGGGACCCTGCTTTGGCAGGGGTGTGGTGGTTTTGACCCAGCCGAAAAGCCGGACACCACGTGTGCTTGCTTTGTTTGAAAGGGGGAGGGGGAAAGCTGGGGGGAAAAGAAAGGGAAAAGGAAAACCAAACCAAAACACCAAAACCCTGCAGGTTGGGATAAGGGTGGTTTACTAGAATAACAGTAAAAGAACAGGTATAACAATGATAATGTGATACACAATAGTTTTCTCACCAAAACACATACACAACTCAGACCTCAGAGCCCGCTCCTTCCCCTCCAAAAAACCATGCCCTCTGGAGCCTCCCCCTCCTCCTTTATATACTGAGCATGACATAATTGGCATGGAATGACCCCTTTGGCCAATTTGGGTCACCTGTCCTGGCTGTGTCCCCTCCTCTCTCGTTTGTAGGAAAAGTTAACTCCCTCCTAGCTGAAACCAGGACAAGGGGGGTTGGACCCAATGATCTCTCAGGGTCCCTTCCAACCCCTATGATTCTATGATCACATAGTCTATCCAGTGTCAGACTGATGAGTACACACCTTGATGCACCTAGCTTTAAGTGACAGAAGGATCCCCACAACTTCTTGCCCTGACATACAGTCAGAGCTACAGTATGAGAGATAACATCACAGAGAATACATTGAAATATTAAATCCACAGTTTGACTCCCTTCAACACTATGAATTATTTATCATCACTTCTACTTCTGCTTGGTGGTTACCTTGAAAGTATACTTTTCTTTCTCCACCTCAGTCAGGTTGTTTATTAAATGTCCTCTAAATATCACCTCCACGTAATACAAACCCTCCTGGGGTGAAGACCTAGGTGGAAGAAAATGTGTTACTTTATTTTTATACAGAGTCAGGTCTGTCAGAGAGTCTCCATTCTTAGCAGGTCCACTGAGGCTTCAACAGAGGAAAAAAAAAACAAAACATACTGTGAACCAACACTAAAACTACAATTTAAAAGAAATGTGGAAGCACAGCAAGAACTCAGTTAAGTGCAGAAAGTGATAGGAGTACACCAGAGCTCTATCCAAATTATTCATTAATGCAAAGCACAGACAATGCTCATTAGTGTTCATTAATACTAATGAATAATTGCTATTCATTAGTATTAAAATAACTCAGGACTGCCTAGATTTACAGGGCATCCTGATCCTGGTTTGTAAATTAACACTGCATTCTTGATGAATGCAGTTTCTCAGCACTGCATTCTGAGTAATTAACTCCCAAACGAATCCTAGCAGCAAAAGGTCATTCTTACAGCCTCTGGTGACATCCCTAGTCCTGCAGTCAAACAATCATCTTTAAAACTATGATTAGTGGACTTAGATTACTCAGCTGGTGCTTGAAACTGTGTTCGTTACCCACAGCATCTCGCTATCATCTTGGACAGGTCAAAGACACAAAAAGCTGGTAAAGGTCCCCTTGAGATATTCTTGAGAGTTCTGCATCTAAGAATTAGATGTCTACAAACCCTTGAGGAACTGAGTCTAGCCTCTCCAAGAAACATCACAAGGGCATGGAGCAGTAGGACAAGGGGTGATAACTTTAAACTAGAAAAGGGGAGATTTAGGTTGGGTGTTAGGAAAAAGGTCTTCACTCTGAAGGTGGTGGGGACCCACAGGAAAGCTGGGAAGCACTCTAAGGGGGCGTGGAGTGGTAGGGTGAGAGATGATGTTTTAAACTAAAGCAGGGCGGGTTTGGATGAGACCTTGGAAAAAGTTCTTCCCTCTGAGGGTGGTAGATCACTGGCACAGGCTGCCCAGAGAGGTGGTGGAGGCCCCATCCCTGGAGACATTCATGGTCAGGCTTGATGGGGCTCTGAGCAACCTGCTCTAGTGAAGATGTCCCTGCTCACTGCAGGGGAATTGGACTAGATGGCCTTTAAATGTCCCTTCCAACCCAACACATTGTATGATTGTATGATCACTCTGACTCTCAAGCTAGCTAGCCTAGTGTTCAATAAGTTAAAACAAGGATAAAAGTCACACAGCTTAGGAAGGTGTGGCCACAGTAGCACCCATAGAAATCCTTTAAATTCCCAAACTACCTGCACAGACACTGAAAGAAAATGAGGATCCTACCAAATGGCAAGGTCTCACCCACAATATAGTCACGGATCGTACCTTGTTCTGCATCTTATAGTGGATAAGTCAAAGTGCACAGGAGAGACATCACATGGCAACCTGGGCAGATCTGGATTCATCAGGAAAACCTCCAGCTGGGACCTACTGGCTGAAGAGACGTGTTCTAGCTGGAGGGATGTTGAGCCTGGTTAATCAAAGCCAACCAGAAGAGCTTTGTGAGGACAGGGTCGCTCACATTCAGTCACACAGGTTGTAACCTTATTAGAATGTGCAACACAGCTTCTCTGTAGGAGCAACACCAAGACCCTCTAATGATCCTTTTTTAAACTCATATTGGGGTCATTTCATATTAAGACCAAGTTTCTCCCACTATGCAGCTGCACAGCTTTTTTTAACCTCTAATACAATATCTGGTCTCTTCTACATGTTTTCTACTGCAGATACTGACAGTTATCAGGAGCCTGAATCCCCTCACCCACCTGGAAAAAACACCAGGCCCATAGAAACCTAAATCACCTATAAAATTAGTACCATTTGACCCCTGTCTTTGAAGTTGCTGGTGTCTTACACAGTTCTGATGACAGGACATGAAGTTGGCCTGTGCTACCAAGAAGACCTGCTTAGCCCACTTCTTTTGGGTAATCTGTCCAAGGGATTTAGTCTTAAGAAAGTCAAGTTTTATCTGAATATAAACTAGCATGCTTAGCTTTCACAGCACAATCAAATGCAACTAGAAATAAAGAAGGTTTGCAAACACTACTCCCTTTGCTCACAATCTTCACAGGTGGCTTCCAGCCCACAGTTACATTTGAAATGACATCAGTGGTTTCTTGGTTTGCAGCAAGCTGCACTTTTCCTCCTGGTCCCAGGAAGGTTTTTTCCCCTTCTCCCAAGACCTGGCTGTCTCGTGTGTTGTCCCTCCTCCGCCCCCCCAAAACCCACAAACACTCTGTTTGAATGGTGAGTTCCCAGCTGTGACCCTCCCCTTGCCACACAGTCCTGTTGAGGAAACATCTCCCATGAAGACCTGAGCTTCCTTTCTTCCCTCCACTTCATCATCTCTAGGGGAATGGACACCATTCAGACAAATAAGGTTGATATCATTCATCATGGTTATAAATGACACTGTCAGAACACGGGCAGCTAAACTGACTGAGCAGCTGCCTCTGGACCCAGCAGCTGGCTCTGGAACCAGCTCCCTTCCCAATGAATCAAGATTCAGCACTATGGAAAATCAGGCCTGGCTTTGTACAGCTGGTTTTGGGCCCCTGTGATACCGATTTCTGTGACTTTTAGTCAGAGCTCATGTTTATCATTATGTTTTTAAAGGTCTGACATCACAAGACCTCTGAACAGGTGAGACTTTCACCTTTCCTTCAAAAACCAAGAGAGACATGGAAGAAATTTCTAGCCCTTTTTCAGCAAAAAGACTTCTCTTGCTTAAAAAGAACGTTAAAATTAGCAGCCATTAGCAATAGCTTATGAAGTAATCATTTCAGGCAGATTTCACTTCATGGGTGACGTATCTGTTGCTTAGGGTTTGTCACACCAGCCACACATCTCAGAACAGAGACAATTAGCTGTTACTTTGACACATGCTTCATAAGAATTTAAAGCTCACCATCCAGGGTAATAGTAATCCATGTTCCTCCAGCAACACTGCCTTCTTGGGGCTTAACGAGCAGTCCTGTAGCTGTCACTGCAAAAACAATCCAGCTTCATCAGGCTGAAGTGTAACACAAACTTCTAAAGTATCTCATTCAGAGCAAGACATGGTGATTGGACAGTTGTCCTCCTGTGATCCCACCCTTCATCTCATTTCTCCTTCTCAAGCATCAAAATTAGTCATATTGCACATCATTCCCTCCTCCTGCTGCCACCTCTATGTAACAGTCAAGCTTCCCCTCAGGAGGTGCCTTCAGGACTTGGTGAACCAAGCTACAGTCTGAGCCTCCTGTCCTCAAGAATTAAAATAAACACAATAAACCTCATTTTTATTCCTCCAGCTCTCAAAGAAGTGTGGATGCTCACCTCTGTACATTGTCCAAAGCTTAGGGTTGCCCACAAAATATACCCTCTTCTGGCTCCAAGACATCCTGCCCAACTCCTTCTTGCTAAAGTCCTTAGGGAAGAAACATGGGACTGGAAAGGACCTTCTGCTTCACGAAATTAAGTCACCTGCAACTCGCTATACAGTGCCTTTTTTAAAGGCATCAAATTCTTAGGGTGGTTTAGGATTTATTTTGAGGATCCTGATGATCTGAAGGTAATAGAGATGAGCCAGTAGCTGCTATCTTCTGTTTGTAGCAAAGTCTCAGAATTTCCCAGAAGTCCTTTTACTGTGACATTTAGCTTCCTGTATATTATTTCAGATTCCCAGCTCTGTTTGCATCCAGCTAAGATCTCAGACACTTCTACAGATCCCCAAAGCCAAATACTGGATGTACTTGCATCAAGAGCCCTTAATATCAACTTGCAAACAGCGATATGACTATCATCAAGTGAATGACAGTCAACAGACCTGAGATGAGCCCAGGTAGAACAGGCACAATTCCAAGAAATCCAGACACCCATCCACAGAATTCTCCACTAGCTGGGGAAGGGGTGTCAAGAAAAGCTACTGACAGAGCTGGACAATCTCCAACATGAGGCAATCAACGTCCCATAATGTTCTATACCTTTTAGAGATGCTTTCACATGTCTCACAATCAATCTGTATCCAACCTATTGGATCTGGGTTTTGCTGCAGTTGTATGACCAGTGTGGTTGGAGACAACATCTCTCCTTCACCCACCTGCAAAGAATATCAGCTCAGCACTCAGAAAGGATGGTCTCCAAGGGCTCATCTTGAACTTTGCATGAGGATTCCACAAGACACTGGCTGCAGGATCGCGACTCGAGGCCTTAACGCTTTCCCTGTAACTTTAAAACAAACCCCATCTGAATTGTTCCTTCACATGGCAGACCTGTGGGAGCAGTGGTTTGTGTCACAGCAGGTGAGATGAACTGCAAGGCGGAATCAGAGAGAAAAAACACTGATCCACACCTCACACAGTATAAAGGATCAATATATCACAGACCAGCGTCTTTTCTCCTCCCACTCAACAGATCTATATAGAACATACGTCCCCACAAGAACAACACTTTACAGCCAAGCTCAAGACAAGCTTCCTCCCCACTGCACCATGCTTTAGGAGAGCGACTATAAGTGACAGGCACAGGTCAGTTAGTAAAAACAATTCCATGATTTAGAGCCAATGATGCTAAATTCTCACAGCTCTGTACTGCTTTGTGCAAAATACTTACATCTATTACATTAAACTAAAGCATGCCATGGTCTGTACTATTAAGCTCTCTGGCTATCCATAAGCTAGCTCCAAACTAGGAATGGACTGTGCTGTCTCCTGAGGCATGCTTAGGAATTGCTTGGAAGAGCACTGGTATACTTGATCACAAAGGTGATAGGAATTATTCTAATAATATAAATATTTGAGTCCCTGGAAAGTTTCTAGGACTTACTTGCTATCATAGACAGTCGTATCACACATTCCCTTTATAAAGTCTGTGCCAGAAACTATTCTAACATTTAAAAATAGAGAATGATTCATAATAATTAATATTAATTAACCCAATAGAATGATTAATAGATGACTAAGATGATTAAGGGAGTGGAACACCTTCCTTATCAGGACAGGCTGAGGGAGCTGGGCCTCTTTAGCTTGGAGGAGACTGAGGGGTGACCTCATTCATGTCTATCAATATGTACAGGGTGAGAGTCAGGAGGACAGAGCCAGGCTCTGCTCAGGGATGGCAGCGACAGGACAAGGGGCAGCGGGTGCAGCTGGAGCAGAGGAAGCTCCATGGGAATGTAAGGAGGAACTTTGTCCCTGGGAGGGTGACAGAGCCCTGGGACAGGCTGCCCAGAGAGGCTGTGGAGTCTCCTTCTCTGGAGACATTCAAACCCACCTGGATGTGTTCCTGTGTGATTTAGTCTGGGTGATCCTGCTCTGGCAGGGGGGTTGGACTAGATGAGCTTTTGAGGTCCCTTCCAACCTCTAATGTTCTGGGATTCTGTGAATAGAAGCAGATCTGTAGAGCAAAACAACCTGTGCTGAGGACCCAACATCCACAACAAAAGTAACAGGAGGTGTTGCATACAGCACTACATTTAGCCTGTTCCCAAGGACTGAACAGCCAGTAATATCTGGAGTCTTTTTTTGGGTCCATATCCTTCTTTGAATTTTTACCATCAATATGGTAAAGATCATCCAAACGCCAAAAGTAATGGTCACAGCCTCAGACAAAATGCTTCCTCAGAGCTGCTGCATAGGAACAGGGATACACAGTGCTGCACGGTGGGAGCACTCTAGGAAAGATGCAGTAGGAGTGAAGCTGTTGGATGTGAGTTGGGCAGAAGCTTTTACCCCATACCTGTGACAAGCACACTGTCACCATAAAGCCAACTGCTACAGCCATTACAATCGGCAGCATGACAAACACACCTGGAAACATGACCTGAATGAAGCTATCCCACACGCATCATTTAAGGGCTGCAATGCACTCAGTAACCTACATCTTTCAATAACACCCCAGTTCTGCAGCATGATTCAATAAGAAAATCACAGAATGACTAAGTTGGAAAAGACCATTATGATCAAGTCCAACTGCTCCTGTCCTGTGCTAAACCATATCCCTGAGTACCTCATCTCCCCAGCTGTTAAACACACCCAGGGCTGGGGACTCAGCCCCCTCCCTGGGCAGCCTGGGCCACAGCCCCACAACTCTGCCAGGGAAGAACTTGGCCCTCCCAGCTGAGCTCACCCTGCCCTGCCACAGCTTGAGCCCAGTGCCCCTTGTCCCAGCTCCTGGCCCCTGGCTGAAGAGACCAGCGCCCACCTCTCTGCACCCTCCTGGCAGGGCAGGGGAGGTGGGGAGAAGGGCTCCCCTCAGCCTCCTCCAGGCTCAACACCCCCAGCTCCCTCAGCTGCTCCTCAGAGGATTTGCCCTCCAGCCCCTTCCCCAGCCTGGTTGCCCTTCTCTGGACTCACTCCAGGACCCCCATGTCCTTCTGATGGTGAGGGACCCAGAACTGGACCCAGCACTGGAGGTGCAGCCTCACCAATACATCACACCTCTAATCCAGTTTACTGAATTTGGTGCCCTGCCTTACCCACGAAGAAGCTGTGGCTGAGAGGTAGATGTCCTTTTGTAACAGTCCATAGCAAAGAAGCAAGTAAAGGACATGTGTTTATTAGTCACCTCGATAAACATGACCAGCCAGCAGAAACAATGCATGCATGCAATAGGAGGCATTTCCTACTCTTTTCCCCATCCTTCTCTCAAACCTAAACACCAGAATAGTTTAAGCCAAACTAATAGAAGATGCTGAGGTAGCAATAGCAGCTTCTGTTACCTATTGTCCCACAACAGACACTGTAACTACTTGCTCAGTAATTATTACACATTTTAACACAACTTCAATTTGTGGGGATCAGACTCCAGAGCCCTGATGCATGAGAACCTTGAATTTCAAAGCAGGCACATCAAAAAAATCATTTCAATTTACTTTTATTCTTCTTACCAGACCTTTTCTAGTATTACTTACCTTATTCAATCATTCTTCTTCTATTCCTCCAATGAAGGGAGTGCAGAGGCTCTGATGTTAGCATACCTGCTCCATCCCTTTGACACCCAACTCTACCACAATTTTCATTCTGAGGTCTGTGTTAGGTGCTCAGGTTCATCCCCATGCAGGTAACAGTCATGGTGTGTGGGAACCCACCAGACTACTTTCTCAAAAGGCTCAGTGCCCATCATAAAGCCATCCATTGGGTTTGCTTAATTATTAACCTAAGGCACTTGCTGATATTAACTGTTTTGTTCCAAGTCTTTAATGACCATAATGGGAATAACCTGGAATTATTCTTCCATTGGCATATGACAAGATCTTCCAACAGGAAGATAATGAGCCTCTTTTATCCTTCTTTCCCTCCTATAACATGACAGAAAAAACTGATAGACAATTTTCTTTATATAATAAAAACCAATCTGAGAATGCTTTTCACAGCAAGTGGACTACAAGATTTCACAGAATCACAGAATCTTAGGGGTTGGAAGGGACCTCCAGAGATCACCAGGTCCAACCTCCATATACATAAGATCCAACTCCTTATATACTCTTAATTCAATTTCTCCATGGCATTCCCAACAGTGTTTGCATTTGGCAGGAAATCTGCCCAAAGGCCATTCAGACTCCCTACACCTCCAGGACCTACACCCCTGCACATTCTTATACAGTCAGCAGTGGAAGAGTGCAGTAGACATACAAAGTGTTATCATTCACCCCGTGGAGACCCATGCATGTCTACTGGCTGCAGGAAAGACCCAGCTCAGCATACATCAGGTGCTGAATAGAATGAGCATCAGCTCCTATTCAAACCTCTGCACCCATCTGTTTGAAGCCTAGATGTTTTCTGATGGAGCCACCAGAAACACAATGGATTGCTAAGCCCTTGAACTGGTATGGCTGCCTTCATAGAATCATAGAATGGCATGGGTTGGAAGGGACCCCAAGGATTATAGAGCTCCAAACCCCTGCCACAGGCAGGGCCACCAACCTCCAGGCCTGGAGCTATACAAGGTTGCCCAGGGCCCCAGCCAACCTGGCCTTGAACATGGCCAGGGATGGGGCACCCACCCCTCTCTGGGCAGCCTGTTCCAGCCCCTCACCACTCTCTCTGTAAAACACTTCCCCCTAATATCCAACTTAAACCTTCCTTCCTTTAGCTTTAATCCATCCCCCTTGTACTGCCACTGTCTACCCTTTTAAAAAGTTGATTCCCCTCCTGTTTGTATGCTCCCTTCAGGTATTGAAAGGCTGCCTAAAGTAGAAGTTTCCACAGAAATTCAGAAGAAGCTCTCAGACCCACAGTAAAATTAGAGTTTAATGAATCACCACGTGCCAGTCAAGCAGTATGAGTACGTATGCATGCTCTTACCTCATCCCCAAAGAGGTGAAACAGGCTTGGCCAATTTTCCCTCAGCCTCAGTTCAGAGATACAGTGGCACAAAGTCACAGGCAACAAGCCTTCAGGGAAGTTCTGGAGCTCTGCCCAGCAGTGGAACCAGTTGTGTTCAGTTTATTCCCAGGTCAAGCCCCAGTGTCTCAGCTACATATAGCCAATGATTACAGGAACCAAATGAAAGTTAACCCTATCCTGCTCAGTAGTCTACACTCAGTTTACTTATTAGCCAGAACTACAGTACAAATATGGTCAGAATAAAGACCAAGCTTGAGGGAAATCTCAAAAAAATATATTATTGCCAAAGAAGAGACAGTTCAAAGATGCTAACTTGATCACAGAAAACAGAGACAGATGCTGATAACAGTCCACTGAAAGCTCTTAACAAAGGGATGGACCAGAGTACGGATCACAAAAAGCAATAAACATTGTAGTGGTATGTAGAAAAATGTCCCTCCAGGGTAATTCCTCAAGAGCAGGAGGAGATGGGACTGGAGGCTCAGCTCCAACACGCATCCGTGTTTCAGCTAGAAGGCAAGGCAAGAAAAGGCAAGACTAGACATACAACCAAAGGCCAACATTCTTAAAACACAGCTCAGAGGGAGACTGTAGGCCCAAAGCTGAGGTTAAATAGGGCTCCTGACCCATAGGCAGGATAGGGGTTCCAGGTGAGGTTGATTTGAGCCGTTAACATTTACTGCTGCACTCAGGACACCAACAATTCTGCTCCCAAGACACTGAGTCACTTAAAATCTCCAGATCACAGCAGGCAAAAAAAACATTAGTTACTCCCTCTGTCATTCTGTACAGCACTTTGTGATCCAAACCTAAGGAAAAGTTTGATACAGGAAATTCTCAACAAAATGCCCTAGGTTTGAATTTGACTGGGATGAAGCCAGGTTGGCTGGGGCCCTGAGCAACCTTGTGTAGCTCTAGGCCTGGAGGTTGGTGGCCCTGCCTGTAGGAGGGGGGTTGGAACTCTGTGATCCTTGGGGTGCCTTCCAACCCAGACCAGTCTTTGATTCTATGATGAGGAATTTATTCTTTGCAAGAAGTTGCAGATTAGGTTAGAGTTTGCATAGGGAACCACCCCTTTAAAGGAAAAAGGTGAAAAGAAAGAAGGCAACTGATGAAGACCATTGTCCTTAATGACTGGAGAGACCTGTAATTCAGACCAGGAGAGGGATTGTTGAGTCACACAAGGGTCTTATATGAGGTGCAAATGCCCTCTCACTAGAAGCTGATGACCATGTTTAGGTATGATTACCTTCCAAAGGGGAAAGCAGCATGGTTTGATGAGTAAGTGTGCAAGCAATCTTCTTCCTACTGAAGAAACCATCGCCCAAAAAACATCACCCCAGGCTATCAGGCTATTTGTCTGTTTGCAGTTATTCATTTGGAGGTTGCAGATTTTCGGTGTATGAGTAGAAATAGTCTTGCCAACAGGCTTATTAGCATAGGGAATCTGAGAAGCGTTCCTGGTTTGCAACCCAGGAAGGTGGTAGGGAAAAGCAGGAGAGGTGAGCAGTAGTTCTTCGTCACTAGGTGGAAGTATGGAGCCGTTGAAGGCCTGTCAACCACTTAAAACACAACTGGAAGCCAGCCAAGCTGTACTCTGCCTGACATGTCTGCACAGATTTCTGTTCATCCCCCTGCACTTGAGGGAAAGGCCACGACCCAGCAGACAGAGCACAGGAAAATGAGATGTGGGACCTATTCCCAGCTCTTTGCCTCACTAACACACTGATTTGGGCTTCATCTTCAAGGCATCTGCATGTAAAACGGGGATGGCAGCATGATGCCCACGAGGCCATTTGCAGGGCAGGTGCTCTCCAAGGGTAGCAGCATGGGAGACACTAACTTTTCCTGGGAGTTTCAGCCTTTCTGGGATGGAAGAGCTTTGCAGGAGCCAAGCAAGGGCTTCCCTCATGCTGTTTCACAGCAGCCACCTCATGAGAGGAACGCAGCAGTTGTTGAACACCACATGGCATCACCCAGCTGAACAGCTGAGGGGAGAATAATGTGGGATAAGGCAAGGTTTAATGGTTTTGTCTGCAATGCTCAGAAGCCATCCTTCTCCCTCCCAGTCCTGCTAGTACATGCACCACCCCATGCTGAAGGCATCAATCTTTCCTGCCAGATCCTCGCCAAAGCCTGACATCATCACAAAGGAACAATATGGGAATGCTGCCTGCACTCACCAGCGCCCCATTCACACCTATAAACAGACCAGAAAACACCCCAGAAGGAAACAAACCTAATGGGGCTCATGCTTGGACCAGCAGCACTGTGTTTCTCTTGGACGTGGCTGTTGACAACCAGACTTCCCTCCAACACAAGGTGAGCCATGCTGGACACACAGTGGGGGAAAACAACATGAAACTGCTTGGATTTAGGGACTTAGTCCAAACACAGGTCTTGGAAGAAGGTCTGTGCTTTCCAATTTGGCATTGTCAGTAGTTAATGTCCTCTTCCAGCCCTTACCTATCACACTTGTCATTTCCTCAAGCAACCAGCAAACCACCTGTGCCCAAGAGGAGATGGCTATCCATTCACACCATCAGCCTCCTGCTGAAATCAAATCAGGACTTCCACAGGATCTGGACCAAAGATCCAAGGCTTGAAAGCTGAAGATTTCAGCACTGCCTCCAGGCCAACCTGTGCCTCAAACATTGTGGATACATCTGCGGGTGGAATAAAAGCATCAAGGCCTTGGGTATTGCATCTTCATGGACCACAAAGTGCAAACATGGTCCCCTCTGCACATTTTTGTCCCATACCAGTTCACATTTGCTGAAACAATTCCCAAGTGTGGTTCAGAAGTCAGCATGGCCTGTGCCTGCTCCCAGTGAATAGCATGGACACAATCAACAAGTTTTTGAGCCTGGTTTTGCATTTAATAGCTTGAGTGTGGCTGCAGGAGCAGTAAAGTGGCCATGCAAGGTTGACTTCCTAGTAAAGATGCAGCCTGGAAGACTTTACAGGCTAGTGTGTCCGTGAGGGCAGCCCCTGCACTGACCATGCCTCTCTGTGCAGAGCTCCCATCAGCTGCTCTCTCTTTCTATTAATACTTTCCTTTTTGTGTATTGACATTTCCTAGCAACCAAGGTCACAAGAGAAGGTGCTAAGTAGCTGGACTGATTAATAATAAATCCTGGGGTTTGATGTCTTTTTCCTTGAGAGGCTTGTTGGACACCAGCAGGCTGAGCTGGGATTTCCATGGGAACCTAGGGGATTTGGGCACCCTGCTCTGACTGAATTTCCCTGTATGAATCCCAGCCTTCCTCCTTCTGGCCCACAGCATCCAGCTGGGTGAAGGTACCCATGGGCAGGTGAATTGAGACAGTACAGTAACAATAAACAGGAATCTGGCATCTATCAGCCATGCTGGAAGATGTTCCCTAGGGTCCACGGGTGTTGAGTTTCCTTATTTGTAACCAGAATCCAATGGTGTCCATAGATCAGGTAAATAACTCTCATTGCTATCAAGTCCTACCATGAAGGGTGGACTTCACCTATTGCTTCCTCAGTTTCTACAGCCTCGAGCATCATTCAAATAGGACCAGCATCACAGCCTTACATGCCTGCCCTCATCAATCTACTGTTTGGTTCTGGATTTGCTGGAACAGGCTGAGATGCCCACTGTGCCCTTCCCATCACAGTCTTGGGCATGGGATGAAAGATGAGATAAACTGGCTTGAGATTTTTGGTGAATCTTGCATTTTAAAATAGCACATACAGGAGTCCCACATTCACTTCTGAGTTTCCAAGTACTTAAGACACAAATCACTTATGCCTGGATGCTCACAGGTAGAATAAGAAGAATATAGCAGGAATGTGCAGAGGGATTTCAAAGCAGTGTCTGGTTTTGCTGCACTCATCCCATCAATAGACACCTTAGCACAGAAATCTGAGTATGAGAAAGCAAATACAGTAAGTTCATGAACATTTCCCAAGTTGGGAGAAGAAAGAAGTCCCTGGTAGGTCAGGAATGGCACTGTGATCTCATAGAATCATAGAATAATAAAATGTAGTATTAGGTTGGAAGGGACCTTCAAAGGCCATCTAGTCCCACCCCTGCAGTGAGCAGGGACATCTTCACTAGAGCAGGGCGCTCAGAGCCCCATCAAGCCTGACCTTGAATGTCTCCAGGGATGGGGCCTCCACCACCTCTCTGGGCAACTTGTGCCAGTGATCTACCAACCTCATATTGAAGAATGTTGTCCTAATGCCCAACCCAAATCTCCCCTTTTCTAGTTTAAACCATCACCCCTCATCCTATTGCTCCATGCCCTCAGGAACAGTTCTTCCCCAGCTTTCTTAGAGGCACCTTTCCAGTAGTAGAAGGCCACTATAAGGCTCCCCTTGGAGCCTTCTCCAGGCTGAACAAGACCAACTCTCTCAGCCTAATATCCTTATCTTTAACCTGGTGTTTTGGGCACCAGGCAATCTGAGCTGTTCCCTTGCCTGCCATGATTTGCACAAGGCTGAGACAAGGCCAAGAACCTTAACATGAACACTGCAAGATCTGAACTAGAGAAGATAATAAGAATTTTAAAGAAGATTGAAAGTAAACTTAAGAAGCTCAAAAGTAAAGAATACCATTTGCATTTATCAGGCAGTACAAATAACTTCACATTTCCCTTCATTGCTTCTCCCTTGCACTAAAAAAATAAAAAATAAAGCATTTTGTTTCCTGAAAATCTTAACGTTCTTTTTTTCTTCCAGATCTCAAAACATTTTTGTTACCACTATATCTGTTTACATTTGCAGCCCATAGCTGACATGCCTGGTTCATTTTTTCTAGCCAATTTTCCAGAGCTCAACTCTTTTGTTAGAGAGGAAAAATCATAGAATCATAGACTGGTCTGGGTTGGAAGGGACCCCAGAGATCACAGAGTTCCAACCCCCCTGCCACAGGCAAGGCCACCAGCTTCCAGGCCTGGAGCTACACAAGGTTGCCCAAGGCCCTATCCAAGGTAGGTGCTTCCAGGAACATTTCCACATGTCTTTACAGGGTCAATTTTCAGCAAGATAAAATAGTTGAAGTTGTTCCCATAGCTACAATTGCTGCATTTTAAAACAGGCAACGAACTTTAAATTTATTGCCTGTGCAGCTGCTTTAATGACAGGTTTGAGGCTTCTTTGGTTTCAAGGTTGAGCGTGTTTCGTGTGTCCCCTGTGGTCACACAGGTCGCAGAAGGGATGTGAGTCGCCCATCCGCCCGCCCATGGCAGATGCTGGAGCCTGGGGATGTGCAAGGCAACTGGGTAAGGAGAAACCAAGACCTCACAAGGGATTTTCCTGCTGCAGCTTTGGTCCTCTCGCCGGTATGCGGAGGGTGGTTCCCTGTTCCTGTGGGATCTGCCAAGCATATGGGATGGCCAGTGTAAACAAAGGTCAAATGTGGCTCTTCAGATCCATCATGGCACAGAAACTGGACTGGATAAAAAACTCCACCCACAAGGGGGAAAAAAATGTGGCTTCAAATAAATCAGTAGTTGCATCTTGTACTGTGAAAAGACATCCTGGTATTGAGGTCTGTCTAGCGATTTTCCTCTTCTAGACTGCTCACAGACACCATCTCATGCAGACTTCCCATCAGGCAGGGCTCTGTTTTTAGTGTGATGGACCATCACGACTTCAGTCCCTGTGTTACAGAGCTTTTTATCATGCCAACAATGGTGTCCAAGAAAGGCTGCAGCTCTGTCGTGTTGGGTGCTCTATAACCATGCAACACCAGATGGAGTCTAGCCTAAAAAGCTTTCCATTTAAACAGGGGCAGAGAGACACAATCCCACGTGGCTGGGGGAAAAGGTGCCTGCTACAGACTTTGAAACTATGAGGTAGCATCCCTGCAAGAGAACAGGGCGTGTTGGAACACAGACCCCAGAGGTGGCATTGCTGGTTAAAATCAAGAGGGGTTGCCTTGATGGAGGAAATCTCCCAGGGAAGCAGAGGCAGGCAGTTCTGCAGGCTGAAGCCATAGCATTTGCTTAAATAAACAGCTGGTAGAGGATTGGGTTTCCTGAATCAAACTGCAACCCTGAACCCACTGAGCTTCATCCATCATTAGTCTTTCATTAGGGAACTTGTTCTTGGCCGTGTCCCCAATTCTCAAAGGAGCAATTCAGGCAGATACCAACACCACTGTTGTGCCCAGCAGTCTCTGTTCTTCTGCCTGTCCCTATCCCTGTGGCAAGGCGAACGCCCACATGTTTCTCATTCTAATACAAAATTCCTTCTGTTGGAGGAGTTTTCCTTTTAAAAGCTGCTACTGCGCCCCCATCCCCTTCGTCCCCGCTGCCCGTGTCTGAGCAGGGGCAACAGGTGGGACAGCTGACCCTGGTGAATGAAAGGAGAGCACAGTTTCACTCCCTTCACCCCTTTCAACCAGCCTGCCACTGCTGTCAGTGATCTCCCAGCGCCCGGGGACTGGGGATTTGTGTGTATTAGTCACATGAAAGAAAAGAGCCTGCAGCAGGCTGCTCCTGGGCTTTGCTTCACCTCCAGGCCAGGGGATGCTTTGTCACTCTGTTCCTCAGGGCTGGAATCAAGCCACACTACTTGGTTTTGGGGGGATTTTTTTATTTGCACAAATTGGCCTCTACCTTCCATGGGCTAGAAAAAAGAGAAAGAGAAGAAAGAAAGAGAAGAGAGAGGAAGAGGGAGAGAAAAGGAAGGATGGGAGGAAAGGGGAGGGAAGAAGGGAGGACGGGGGAAAGGAAGGACGGGAGGGAGGGAGGGAGGGAGGGAGCAAGCAAGCAAGCAAGCAAGCTTGGAATTATCCCACTTTTACAGGAATATGTAGAAAGCCATCCACTTGGTAGAAAATGAGATCTTTTTCTGTCATCAAATATTTGCAATTGGATTTGGTCTCATTCATTCACTTTGCATGAAGCTCCACACCTTGTCATCACTTAGTGGCTTCCAAAGCATTAACAGTCCCTCTCAGTCCTACATCTATTAATCCAATGTCACACACAAACGCTCAGAGTTTCTCCACTAAGGTGTGAGTGACACGAGCTGTGACTCAGAGATACTGTCATTCACTCAGAAGTAAAAACCACAAACTCACAGAAGTCACACAGATGAACACCACAAGAAAACAACACAGGTACCTAAATAAACTTAAGTCTGCTCTGTATTGGCAAGATCACTGAATCACAGAATCCCAGAGCATTAGGAGCTGGAAGGGACCTTGAAAGATCATCTAGTCCATCCCCTCTGCCAGAGCAGGATCACCCAGACTAAATCCCACAGGAACACATCCAGGTGGGTTTGAATGTCTCCAGAGAAGGAGACTCCACAGCCTCTCTGGGCAGCCTGGCCCAGGGCTCCCTCACCCTCACAGGGAAAAAGTTCCTCCTGACATTCCCATGGAGCTTCCTCTGCTCCAGCTGCACCCGCTGCCCCTTGTCCTGTCGCTGCCATCCCTGAGCAGAGCCTGGCTCTGTCCTCCTGACTCTCACCCTGTACATATTGATAGACATGAATGAGGTCACCCCTCAGTCTCCTCTTCTCCAGGCTAAAGAGGCCCAGCTCCCTCAGCCTGTCCTGATAAGGAAGGTGTTCCACTCCCTTCATCTTCTTGAGAGAGATGATTAAGTCCAAGAATACATTTAATCATGGGCTTGATTAACCTTGGCTTTTATGGATATGCTAATTTTCTGTGCTAATACCAGAGGGTAGAAGCAGTATTTCCTCCGCTCTCAGTTATTGCTGGTTCTGGAAACCACAGAGACCCCACATAAGCTCAACAACAGCATTTACACCGCAAGCAAAGAGTTTTGCCCTACACCTAGTAAGGGCAAAGCCTTTTTTCTCAAGTATTTCAGGTGCCTGCAGCCACGACGGGTTCCATTTATCTATCAGGTTGACTGTCCCCTTAACCTTCTTCAGGCAGGAGCAGGGGTCCCTGAAAGACGAAGGAAAGATTCGGTCTCACCAGGATAGGACAACAACATGCCTAGGTGGGACTAAAGGAAAAATATCCCTTGACTGTTGATGCAAATACCTTGGAACACTGGTACAATTACAGGACAGATTTAGTGCCTGAATATTGGTTTTCTCCTAAGTGAAGGTCTCTGTGATCTTACAGGTATCGGCTCTGACACCCCGAGGAGTTGGTTGTTGTCCAGTTCACTCGCTGTTCCCAGTGCTGTGATTCCTGACTTGTTTTCCCACTCAAACCACTTATCACAGAACCACATAATCACAGAATCACAGGGGCTGGAAGGGACCTCCAGAGATCATTGGGTCCAACCCCCTGGCCAAAGCAGGGTCCCTAGGACAGGGCACACAGGGCGGTGTCCAGACGGGGCTGGAATCTCTCCAGAGAAGGAGACTCCACACCCCCTGGGCAGCCTGTCCCAGGGCTCCCTCACCCTCACCGGGAAGAAGTTCTTCCCCAGATTGGGGGGAACTCCCTGTGCTCCAACTTGAGCCCATCGCCCCTTGTCCTGTCCCCACAGACACTCAGAAGAGGCTGGCCATTTCCCCTGTGTTCCACACTTATGTCATATTTCCTTCTGCTTTTTCTCCTGACGTTCACAGGGTCTTCATAAACTACCTGAAACCAGCAAGAAACCATTTCCTACGCAGCCTTAAAAAATAAAAACCAAAAAACCCAGCAAAAAACAACTTCAGTTAAACCACAGCAAGGTGGGTTTTTTTTTTCCCCTGGCCTTTCAGTGCTGCCAGAGACCTGAATAACTGGTTACTCCACAGCTTCAATCCAGACATCCTTGTGTCCACCACTGCACAGACCCATCGACCTGATGAAGAAGCCAATGTGAGGGCAAAAGCATCGAGGTGGGATGAGGAAGGGGGGTCTAAACAGCCTGCTCACTTAAGCACACATGTTAATGCTTGAATTTAGTAGTTCTGCATAGCTTAAAATGCAAATCAAGTGACTGTTCCACCCCCAAAAGCAAGAGGATCCCCTTAGTTTTGGGGGGAGGCTTGTTCAGCCTGGCCAGATGCATTTCAGACAGTCGCTGTCTTGCCTCTTCCAGCGCCCTATGTGTGTGTACAAGGGGGAGGGCTGTTAACAATAAAAGTGCCAGTGTTCCCACTGTCAGCCTTTTACCCACCTGTTCCTCTTTCAGCCCAAACGTGTCCACCTCTGACCCCGCTGTGGGACCAAGGAGCTGGCGAGGCTGCAACCCCCACCACTCACTCCCCCCTGCTCCCCACGGCAGCTGGGTAAACCTCAAGGGCAACAGCTGGGGACCAGGGACGATGCCTCCAGCTCCTGGGTGGAGGTACAGCAAAGGGCATCCTCAAGGGCTCGGGATCACAGGCCTGACAGTGGGGACTCTATTTCTTTAAGTCACAAAAGTTTGGCACTACCTCCGTTTAAACCCCCAGGCCCATAAATCCAGCTCAATTAGCTCTCAGGAGGCATTCTCACCACAGGCTGCTAATTTGCTAATTGCCTGTCCCAAGGGACTTTGGGTTTGTGTTTTGGGCTTCAGGACCATGGCTTCCTGACCAGGGAGAGCAAAGGGGCAGGTACCGATTGAGGACCAGGGACAGAACCCCAGGGAACAGCGTGAAGCTGTGACAGGGGAGATTTAGGCTGGATGTTAGGAAGAGGTTCTGTACTGAGAAGGGGGTCGGGCACTGGAACAGGCTCCCCAGGGAAGGGGTCACAGCCCCGAGCTGGGCTGAGGTCAAGAAGCATTGGAAAGATGCCCTCAGTGCCATCTCTGACTTGGCTGGGCCTGTGTGGAGCCAGGAGTTGGACTCCATGGTCCTTATGGGTACCTTCCAACTCAGGAGTTTCTGTGATTCTACGATCTTCTCAGATGTGCTGTGACCTCCCATAGATCCCAAGGAACGCTGGACACTTGCTCCTTGTAGATGCGAAGATGGGGAGGGGAGGAAAGAATTATATAAGGATAAATGCTGGATGGAGCCCTGAAATTACTTGGAATTTACAGAGAGGATTTTCCCATCCTCTGGCAGTCAGGGACAGCAAATTCCACACTCTGACTTCAGGAAAAACAAAGATGCACAGGTTAATTTAATCCACATGTGGGTCTGTCTGTGGTCTATTTTCCAAAAACCTGACAGAATGGGCTAGAAAATGCAGTCCTGCTGCAATGAGTCCTTGGCCAAGTGTCAGGGCAGCCTCCCTAGAACTCCTGAACTTCATCAGGTAAGAGGAGCAAAGAAATTCAGACCATTGCTTTCCTAGCAGCCTTCCATGACTCACCTTTACTCCTGGATGGCCTCAGAAATCTCTATATTCCTAGCTCTCAGAAAGTAACCGAAGACCTAAAGTGCCAACTGCACTAATTCAGACTAGGCGTCCTAAAAGGTGGATCTTCTACCTGTGGCCCAGGTAGATCTGTCCCATATTTACAAGGGACCCTGGGTAATTCACTTAATGTCTTCAGGGTTTATCTAGCAATAAGGATAACAGGAGGAATAATATAAGATTAATGACATCTTGGATTGTCAATGAGTCTGTGAAGGTGATAAATGTCTCATTAGCCATTTCCCTCTCATTGGTCCAACACCACAATGAGATAACATCCTGATTATGCTCTACATTATTACAAATTTTACCATCTTCCTTTAGCATGTCTGTGCCCACAGCTGGACAGCATGATACCGTTTGCACAACTCATTGTAGTCTTTGTATGTTTGAACTTTAATCTCACAAGAACTAAGTGGGCCAAAAGGCATCATGATAGAATATCAAGCTGATGAAGCAGCTAATAATATTCCAGATCCCTTAGACTGAGGAACTCTAACACAGGAAACAGGGAGCACTTGCCACACGAGTTACTGCCATTGCTGGGGGAGCTGGAGGCCTCTGCAGCTGTTGCTCTGTTCAAACCCGCTCAATGGAAGCCTACTCTGATGTCTACAAAACCAGTGTATCAAGGAGACTTTTGTTGGGAGATTCACTGAATATTGGTTGTAACCCAGGCTATTTCTTGACCTTTTTCTGGAGATTACACTCACCTCCCATGCTCTCTGTCTCTTAGCAGTTGTGCAAGGGGCTATTGGAGTTGAAGATTTGATTCCTGGAACTGGACTGATATCTGTTGGCAGTGCACATAGGTCAGCGAACTGATCTTCCCATCAACCAATCCAGAAAACATATCACAGAATCACAAGGTTGGAAAAGACCTTTAAGATCATCAAGTCCAACTGTTCCCATCCTGTGCTAAACCATATCCCTAAGTACCTCATCTCCCCATCTGTTAAACACACCCAGGGCTGGGGACTCAGCCCCCTCCCTGGGCAGCCTGTGCCACAGCCCCACAACTCTGCCAGGGAAGAACTTGGCCCTCCCAGCTGAGCTGAGCCTGCCCTGGCACAGCTTGAGCCCAGTGCCCCTTGTCCCAGCTCCTGGCCCCTGGCTGAAGAGACCAGCGCCCACCTCTCTGCACCCTCCTGGCAGGGCAGGGGAGGTGGGGAGAAGGGCTCCCCTCAGCCTCCTCTTCTCCAGGATCAACACCTCAGCTCCCTCAGCTGCTCCTCAGAGGATTATTTTTTTGCCAGCCTCCAGTTGAGTGGAACATCCCCAGTCTGCCAGGATTGCTGGTAGATCATGGCATAATCAGGCAGGGCCAGAGACTTTTGCTCTGTCCTGACCACATCTGTTCTGCTCAACTCTTTAGCCTCCAAGACTAGATAGCCATTTCCAAGCTGCCTGGTGACTCTGGGCAATGCATTTGTCTTTGGTCATATATAGATGCTGTTTGGAAAGGTAGATTAGCTGACCTGAGCCCCAAACTGGGCAAAGAGAGCTCTCAGGTTTAAACAGCATAAGCAGACAGACTCTTGTGCCTGACACTGTTCATTTATCAGTACTAATGTATCCTTGCCTCCTGTAAGCTGCAGGAGACTCTTTAGACTGTTGCCTCTTGCACCTTGTTGAATGGATTCTGCAGCAGCATTTCTTTTATGAATGATGCAGTTCTCATGGTGCCTGGGAAAGGGAGGCTGCTTTTACAGGGAAAACCTGCTCCTGCATCAGAGGATTTGCCCTCCAGCCCCTTCCCCAGCCTGGTTGCCCTTCTCTGGACTTGCTCCAGGACCTCCATGTCCTTCTTATGGTGAGGGGCCCAGAACTGGACACACTCAAAATCAAGCAGAGACTCTAAGACTGGGTGTCTTTCAAGGGGACAGGACTTAATTTCTTCATCCAGGCCATAAGTGTTCCAGATTCAAACAGCCTTTTCAATTCTGGAGTCTAGGCCAGCTTTCCACCCCCTTCTTCATCACCTACTCTGCCAGGCAGCGTGCAGGCACGCTCCCCCACCCAAACCCTCTCCAGCTCAATCAGCTGTCACAGGCCCTGCATTCCTTCAGGACTCCCAGAATTGGCAGCTCTGGACATCTGCTCTTTTCCACCCCCCACAAATATGCAAGCAGGTGTGAGGCACCACAACTTTCCTTGTTCCTAGCCACTTTTACCCAGGCAATATGAATGAAGGCAAAGCCAGAGGGGCAGATGACTTGTTCCCCTCCATCCTCTTTGCAGCCCTCCAGGGAACATACAGAGACAACAGTCAATCTCTTCACTACCATTGAAGCAAACCCAGAGAGATTAACTTTGTGTGGCTAACTGTAATTCCTCTCTACCTCACTCTAACAGGGACTTTACAGCAATGATGAAAATGAAAAAAGTCAATGGTTCTTGGTGCACTGCAGCACCAATTACAAAGGGTTATCTGGAGCATGAGTAAAGCTGCAAACTACTGTGCACCAGTATTGACCTTGCACTTAGATGACCTTCAGTGAAGGGATTCTGAAGAACAGCAGTTGCTAGTGAAGACCAGGATGGAAAAAAAACCAAGAAATTTGTCACTAGTCATGAGAACAGCAACCACTGCTGATTGCTTTCCTCCAGCCAGCCAAGCTATCACAGAATCACAAGGTTGGAAAAGACCTTTAAGATCATCAAGTCCAACTGTTCCTGTCCTGTGCTAAACCATATCCCTCAGTACCTCATCTACCCAGCTGTTAAACACACCCAGGGCTGGGGACTCAGCCCCCTCCCTGGGCAGCCTGTGCCACAGCCCCACAACTCTACCAGGGAAGAACTTAATATGATGGTAGGTATTACAGGGTTACAATGGCAAAGAAAAATCAAGTGGCATCAGCCAGGAATACCAAAACTACCATACAAAATTGCCAGGAGATCCAGGTTTTAGATTTCCATCATCAGCACAGAAGGGACCAGGCTGAACCTCCTACCCAGTCCCCTCACCCAGCCTCCAGCAGCCTGGATGCTGTTCCAGTACAGGACAAAGCACAGTGTGACTCTGCTTGGTTTAGCAGCTCAAACACAGCCACCTCACAGAACATTTTGACTCTGTTCATTTTCCTGCCACAGCAGAAGCTGATATCACTACAGCTTTTCATCTCACACGGTCTGTACTTGTCTCCCCACCCCAACCCCTGCATCCACTTGTGAGAAGCTCCAATATTAATGAAACCTTTCAGTGATCAATTTGCCCTGCCAACCACCTGGAAAACGTAGAGAGACAGTGTAGAGAAGAGGTGTTTTGCCATTAAAGACACGATTGGATGCAATCCCCATAGAGAAGGGTTAGGTTAGGTCTTTTTGCATAAATTAGATAAATGCCTTTCTCTAGTGATGGTTACACTAACTTCTGTTGAGACTGGTCACCTTACACAGAAATGAGCCTGTTCTTGACTGATGTTGCAGCAGTTCACATGCTGCAAGAGGGACAACATGTGATGGAAAGACACTCAACTGCAGGGCTTTAAAAATAGAATCATAGAATCACAGACTGGGCTGGGTTGGAAGGGACCCCAAGGATCACAGAGTTCCAACCCCTCTGCCACAGGCAGGGACACCAACCTCCAGGCCTGGAGCTACACAAGGTTGCCCAGGGCCCCAGCCAACCTGGCCTTGAACACCCCCAGGGATGGGGCATCCACTCCGTCTCTGGGCAGCCCATTCCAGCCCCTCACCACTCTGTCTGCAAAGAACTTCCCCCTAATCTCTCCTCTAACCCTTCCCTCCTCCAGCTTCACTCCAGCCCCCTTGTCCTGCCAGGCTCTGCCCTTGGAACAAGCCCATTCCCCTCCTGTTCCTCTGCTCCCTTCAGGGACGGGCAGGCTGCAATGAGGTCCCCCCAGAAGCAGCCTTCTCTTCTCCAGGCTGACCCAGCCCAGCTCCCTCAGCCTCTCTCCATAGGGGAGCTGCTCCAGCCCTCTGAGCATCTTTATGGCTCCTCTGACCCCTCTCCAACAGTCCCACATCTTTCTTGTGTTGGGGCCCCAGCTCTGGACACAGGACTCCAGATGGGGCCTCAAAAATAAGATAATAACAATTAAAAAATAATAAAAATTAATCCTAATGTATTTAAACCCATGTGCAGGTGCAGCCCGTCCCTGCCGCAGGTCTGATGGGCACACAGGAGCAATGCGCTGTGGCGGGTTAGAGGTGCGGCTGCGCTTATCACAGCCACGAGAGAGTCACAAGACGCGCTGCTGCCAACACAGCAGTCACGACATGTCGCGACCCGCAGCAGAGTGACGTCACAAGGCCCGGTGTCGCAACCGCGGCCGGTCCCTGGGACACACGGTCACACGCGCACGGAGCACGACACGCGTGTGAGTCAATCCGTACAGGCTCGAAGCACACCCAGCCTTCACTCACCCGGCTCTCCGGGTCAGGGCTCTCGGCACGGCCCCTCCGCCGCCATCCTGGCACGGGGAAGGGTCTCCTCGCAGAGCTGCAGAAGCGGCTCCCCCCTCTCAGGCCCAACCCGAGGGGCGTTATGTGCTTCTATGCCTGATGTAGGTGACGGTGGGCAGGACTGTGCTGGGACTGGACAATGCCACCTTCCGTGTCTGTCATTAGCCGTGTCCCCCTTATCTCACGCCCTATCTGCCGCATCCCCTTGCATTGTCTGGGCCCATTGAAGCCAAATGGAGACCCATTGGCTTGCCTTTGTCTTGCTGCCAGGCAACTCAATAACGGCTTGATGGACCCTCAGTGTTTGTTGAAGGCATTCGAGGCTCACCCTAGGTTTGGGTTCCTTGTATTACGAAGCTCTGCCCTGTTTAGTCTGGGTTTACAAGACATCTCAAGCCTGAGCTACCTACACAGCTCCTCATTAATTGTCTCTGCGGAGATGTGGCCTCAAGGCAATCCAAGGCTGAGTTGCTTCACAACCCCCCCATGAGCCTCCTGATGGGCTAGACATTGCCAAAACTTGTTTGTAGAACTCTGAGCCAGACCATGCTTACAACAGTTGCCTGGCAAGTTTGTCAATTGCCCATCACATCAACTACTTTGTGAATGAATGGTAATCACCATGGAGCACTGTGGAGGATGGGTTTTCCCCAGGCTCCAAAGAAACTTGAAGTGTTGCAGAAAAATAAAGTGAAAAAGGAAGTTTGGGCAGTTTATGCCATACGGGTTATTACTCTGGGGAGAAAAATAATTTAAAAAAAAAAATCACATTCAATTTAGAGGAAATTCAGGCCAGCCAGGGTTAATCTCCTGACCACACCCATGTGGGGTACCTGAGCTAAACTGCTCTTCCCAATATCGCTACAAGACTGTCCTGGTTTCAGCCAGGATAGAGTTAACTTCATTTGTAGCAGCTGATGGAATGCTGTGTTTGGGAGTTACAATGAAAGCAGTGCTGAGAACACCCTGATGTTCTTAGTTGCAGTCAGACAGTCAAGGACTTTCTCAGCTTCTTCATATTTCTCTATTCATGAGAAAGGAGGGGCGAAGCCAGGGCAGGTGACCCAGATGGGCCAAAGAGAGTATTCCATGCCAATGACGTCCTGCCCAGGAGAACGGGGGGCTGAGGGGAGGAAGAAGAGGGGCGGTGGCGGGACGCGTGCTGCTTGGGGGGACGGTCGGTTCCGGGACAGCTCTGGGTGGTCCGGCCTGAGTTGTGTGGGTCGGGGAGAAACTGCATTGGGGATCAAGAGTTTCATCTTCTTTTGCTCTAAAGTCCTGTTAGCATTGGGATATTTTACCTTTCTGTTATCTTAGTAAACTCTCCTTATCCCAACCCACGGGCCTCTTAGTTTCTTGGGTTTGGAGTTATTTCCCCTTCCTTTTCCCTTCCCTTGTTTCCCCCTTTTTCCCTTTTCCCCTGCTCTTTTACTTTAAGAAGCAGGCAGCTGCGTGGATCTCGGCCCACAGCCGGGGGGAAACCACGACAAAGATGTAGCAGTAGCTCTAAGTAGAAAACATCCACTTTCTGCAGCTTCCATGCAGACACAGAAGTCCGACACCCAGTTTGCACAACCTTGCACCCAGCTGCTGTCCCGGCACCCTCATGAAACCCAGCACTGCCCCTGAGCACCGCCACGCTCCACCGACACCAGATCCCGCTCCCAGGATCAGCTTTGAGGTGCCCAAAATCTGCCAGGCATCTACTCAGGCTGTTAGGGGGAGAACGTCAGCCCCCAGTTGCCCAAACATCATCTTTCCACGGCAAGGTTATTAATGCCAAACATGGATAAACAGCCAAAGGGCAATGGAAAGACAACCATATCGTCTTCCTCTTCTTCAAGTGGGTAAACTGAGGCATGAGGGGCTCCCCTCCCCGTCATGTCCTCCCCTCTGTGCCCTCTTACAGCTGGCATGCACAGGATGTACTGTTGTCCCTTTTCCATCCTTTCCATGGTCCCCTTGCACCCGTGCTCCCATCAACCTGATTCAGCTAAAATTTTCAGAGAAAGGGAGGGCAGAGCCATGTTGTCTCCAGCACCCTGGTAAAACCATCAAGCTTTTCCAGCTCTCCTCACAAGGAGCATGTTTCCTGTGTCACAGCAGTAACACCACTACAGCGATGTTGCAAACAGTGGAATGGAAAGTTCCTAGAGTCACAGAATCATAGAACGCTTTGCGTTACAAGGGACCTTTAAAGGTCATCTAGTCCACCCCTCCTGCAATAAGCAGGTTCATCTTCAACTAGATCAGGTTGCTCAGAGCTCAGTCCAACCTGATCTTGAATGTTTCCACCGAGGAGGCATCTACCACCTCTCTGGGCAACTTATGCCAGTGTTTCACCTCCCTCACTGTGAACAATTTCTTTCTCATATCTAGCCTGAATCTCCCCACTTTTAGGTTTGAACCATTACCCCTTGTCTTATTGCCACAGATCCTACTAAAAAGTCTGTCCCCATCTTTTTTTATAAGTCCCTTTTAGGTACTAGAAGCCTGCTATAAGGTGTCCCCGGAGCCTTCTCCAGGCTCAACAAGCCGAACTCCCTCAGCCTGTCTCCTTCTCTCTTGATATCTGTAGTTCACAAGGGCAGAAATGTGTTTGGATTAGACACTGCTTAATTTATGATTAAATAGAGTACCTTTCTTTGCTAAGGACTATACAGAATCACAGAACAACAGGAGTTGGAAGGGACGTCTAAAGACCATCTACCTTTGAAGAAATGCAGGAAGAATTGATGAATCACAGAGCTGTAGGGGTTGGAAGGGACCTCCAGAGATCATCGGGTCCAACCCCCTGCCAAAGCAGGGTCCCTAGGACAGGGCACACAGGGTGGTGTCCAGACGGGGCTGGAATCTCTCCAGAGAAGGAGACTCCACACCCCCTGGGCAGCCTGGCCCAGGGCTCCCTCAACCTCACTGGGAAGAAGTTCTTCCCCAGATTGGGGTGGAACTCCCTGTGCTCCAACCTGAGGCCATTGCCCCTTGTCCTGTCCCCACAGACACTGAGAAGAGGCTGCCCATGTCCCCCTGTGTCCCACCCTTCAGATATTGCTAATCATTGATCAGGCTTCTTTTCTCCAGGCTGAACAGCCCCAAGTCACTCAGCCTTTCCTCGTAAAATTACAGTTGTTTACCATGGAGCCAGGGTCGTAGCAGATATGACAGGACTGGTGCATGCATCCCCTTAAGGGAGTTACCTTAGTTTCACACTTTTTTCCCTTTTTTTTTTCCCCCTTACACTGGCACTGGGAAACATCCCCAACTTTCTCAGAGTTAAAGAACAAAGTGAAAAGTAAACCTGTCACTCTTCTCCTTACCAACCTCCTACAAACCGAAAGCAGAAAAGAACTCTATTTTTTTTCCCACTTCAGGCCAGAACTTCAAGGTTTAATTTCTTCCATGGGGCAAAAATACTTTTGAAGTGCTCTCAGCCTTTTTTAGCAGGGAAATTTTTCATGTTGAAACCAGAGTGACCGTCTCTTCCAGAGGTTTGAACACTCACCTAAGATAGAAGAAGGTGTAAGATGGGTTAGGATGCTCACCAGGGAGCAGGCCCTGTGGTGAAAGACAGCTTGTAATAGGACTGTCTGAGAGAGCAATGTCCTATGCTAAGTGAAACAGGACAGGGTAATGCTGCTGGGTGCAGGACCTTAACCATCCTCGCTCCAGGAACATCCTCAGCATGGGTTTGGCTGAGATGACTACTCTCTCCCAGCATTTTCCAGGCACATTTCAGGAGTTTGCATGGCCTAAGACACTTCCCATCAGGCAGCTGGATGCAGCAACCATGTTTTGGAGGTTAAAAGGCATTAACAATGCCAATATGGATCATTTGGCATTCAGGCCAGGGAACTCTGCCAGTCATTTTAATTCCCTAGCTTGGAGGTAGCTCTAAAGGCTGTGATTTTTTAAGTACTTCCTGTGCCTTTAAGTACTCCTTCCAAGAACTTGAGCATGTCACCCGTGCCTTGGTTTCCCAGCCATAAAGCAAAATGTCAGTAGCATTTCCTGCTCCCGGGGTGAGATGAGGACCTGAGAGGCACTCTGAGGCACTCAGACACCCCATTAATATTACCTGCCAGGCAGGACATGGGTCAAAAACCTCTCTGCAAACACCCACCCATACAAAAGGATTCATTTCCAGTCTTCCAAGGGTGCTATTTTTTTTCAAACAGATGGAGAAGAAAAGGAGAGGCGAGCTCATGGGTGCTTCTGAAGACTCAGGGGTGGGAAGGGCCCAGGGGACAGTTTGTATCCCTGGCTGTACCAGTGTGACAAGTGGAGCTGGTTTGGCTCAGCCCCCCACTTTGCAAAGCCCCAACACTTGCAAAAGCCCAGCTCCTCCCATCGTGCCCAACCACCTCTACTAACCCAAGACCCCCACCAGGATTTCACAGAATCACAAGGCTGGAAAAGACCTTTAAGATCATCGAGTCCAACCGTTCCTGTCCTGTGCTAAACCATATCCCTGAGTACCTCATCTCCCCAGCTGTTAAACACACCCAGGGCTGGGGACTCAGCCCCCTCCCTGGGCAGCCTGTGCCACAGCCCCACAGCTCTGCCAGGGAAGAACTTTTCCCTAACATCTAATCTGAGCCTGTCCTGGCAGGATCAGACCCAGCCCAGATCCAGCTCTGCTGCTCCTCCTCCTCCTGCAGCAGCAGCCCTCTGGCTTTTAAAACATTAAACTGATGTAATAAATGCCTTTATTCTCAGAAATTTTCGTTGGTTCTTGGGGTTTTGGGGGGTTCTTTTTGACAGGACCGAGCTGCAGCATCGAAAAGAAGGGATGGAATGAAGAACGTGCCCTCCCAGCATGGGACAGCTGAAGCGGTGTCACTCAACGTGCCGCTGTCAGAGGGGTGATTGAGGTGGACAGGAGGGACAGGAATGGCCGCAGGCTGTAAAGGACACGGGCAGGTGGGGAGGACAGGGCCATGGAGTGGGCTGGCCCTGGGGTGTAGGCAGTACAAAAGGGACCGTGACAGCTTGCCAGGGCAGGGAACACACTGAGATGCTGGGTGAGCATCTTAGGGGTAGAGCAAGGCAGGGAGGGGAAGAGAGGCAAGGAAGATGCATGAGAAGAGCCAACGGGCAACCTGAGGCACCGGGGTGGCAGAAGGCTGGTCTGCCCCAGGGAGGGATGAGACAGGGATACAGATGGAAAATCCTTAGCAATTAATAGAGCCAGCCAGGGATTTATAAGGATGCTAAGGCAAAGTGGAGGAAATGAGCCCAGAAGGTATAAAACCGAGTGAGGGGAAGGGAATTTGATGTGATTGTTACTGAAATGAAAAAACAGTGATATGGAGGAGAGGGGGAAAGTCCCACCTCCCCCTACATGCTTGCACACACCCAGAGGGCTCAGTAGTTTAAGCTGCTTCAAGCGCTTTTTTAGCCTCAGCCTTTGCTAAGAGACTTTTCGGCACCCCCCAGGCATAGGCTGCTTGCTGGACAGCATTTCTGACCACACCAGCTCCTGCTTCCTTGGGGAAAACTTAAAAGAGAAGGAAAACACCCCTTGCTGAAGATGCCAGCCCTGATAACACCCCTGGGGTGCCATGGAGCCACCAAGGAGAGGAGGACAAAGAGACCAACTGCTTCTTTGCTGAAGGTAATATCTCAGATTTGATTTGATTTAAATGCAATGTCTCCTGCAGCATGGGAATTGATAATATTTATGGTTCAGCCTACGGAGTACAAGCAAGAGCCAGCACCACACATCTGGGATTGTGCATCATAAGGGAATGTAGGGAACACTGGGCAGGCCAAGAGATGGCAAGGATGGAAAAGGGAAGGGTGGAGGGGTGTGGTGCTCGTGTGGTCCAAACAGGACTCCACACTCACCACCAAGTTCCCAGGAATCAGACTGTGCTGCCTGGATGTGGCCCGCAGCTGTAGCACTGATACATCCCTTCAGAGCACATGTGCTCAGGAAAACTAAAGGGGGGTGTGTGATTTTCAGGAACATCTTCCCCCCTAAAAAAAAAGGAGGTTGGTTCACAAGGGTGGGACAATTTGTGTTGGCCAGATCTCCCAGTTCACAGGGGAAACCTGAGCACAGGGAGCACTGAGGAAGGACTGTAGCATCTCAGCTGGTTGTCACAGGCTAGAGGACTAGTGTCATCCCCTGGGAAGATCTGCAATGTCAGATTGCTCCCAAGGAGCCTCCTTTGACTGCAAAGGGTGCCCAAGGGTGACTAAAGCTTCCAGGGAAAACACCCTGATTTTCTTTCTCACCTTGAAATCAAAGGTCACCAACAAGTTTCCACTAGTGACTCCTTGCCTTCCAAAGCCAGTTGTGAAACTATGTCATCACCACACAGGTCTTGATACATTTATCATCCCAGAATCCTTATTAGACAAGAAAGTGCTTTCCCCATCTCACAGATGGAAAGCAGGGGTATAGACACACACACACAGGTCCAATTTCATCACCCTTAGACACTTAAGTGAGGAATCTAAGTGAAGAGCAATGCTGGCTCCTTCTGAAGTAAACAGAGATGCCCCCGGGCCCTCTCTCAGATCCCTGCTCTCCATGGGCATCATTCCTTGTATTTCTATTGTGTTAGCAGTATTGGTTATTTTAATTGGGAATGCATGACTGATGCTGTCAAGAGCCCAGCATGGGTTTATCCTTCTCCTGTCTCAACACCCAGCTCCCTGCACACAGCCCACATGAAAAGGAACTAACAAAAAAGAAACCAGAGGAAGGGCATTGTCCTCCTCCCCAAAGCTGTACCCTTTGCACCCACTCTTAGACTATATCATTAGGTGTTCTGGCTTCCAGGAGAAATCTCCAGGATGGAGAAGGGTTCATGGTATGAGATCACCCAAAATTTCCCAGTCTTTGAAGCAGAAAGAAGCAGAAAGAAGACAAAAGAGATTCTCCCATCTTTTAAAGTCAGCTTCTCAAGGGACCCTTATGCTAAATTGCATATTTTCTAACTTCACTTGCCTTCAAGATATGGAAAATAAAAGGGAAAGCAAAGGCCCAAGGGAGGCCGTGCTGACCTGTGTGGACATTGCTACAGTCTCTCTGGTTTGACCCAGGCAAACAATTTCAGCTCTGTGCCTCAGTTTCCCCAACCATAATCCGCTTAATCTGGGAATACTGGAGAGCAGGCTTTGCTCACAGGCAATTATTCTGCTCTGGTGCAAAGAATCAGACTGGCTAAATAAAACACGATGGGGCTAAACCAGGCCAAGGTGTCAGTTTAAAAGCATCATGTATTAGACCAGATAGAGGAATGAGAGAGACATAATGCAAATAGCTTTACATATTGAGTGAAAAGTGGTAGAAAATCAAATGAAGAGGCCAGCAGGATGGATAGGCAACTTGGCAGGACTGCTGGTGACTCTGACGCAGCTTTTCCAAATGCTCTTGGGCAACTCACTTTCTCCAGCTCTGTCCTCTGCCTCATGCCTCCCTTTTTGAAGATGTTTGATGCAGGCATAGTAGGACTGAATCATAGAATCACAGGCTGGTCTGGGTTGGAAGGGACCCCAAGGATCACAGAGTTCCAACCCCCTGCAACAGGCAGGGCCACCAACCTCCAGGCCTGGAGCTACACAAGGTTGCCCAGGGCCCCATCAAACCACGCTCGTTGAGGCCTCATTCCTGCTGCCTTCAAGCAGAGAGCTCATTCCCATGATCTACAGAGGAAACTCAGTAAGCCCTGAGACACCCTCATGAAACCCCACCAGAGTGTGAAAAACCCAGGCCTATGAAACACCTTCAAAACCCAAGTGCCTAAATATAGTCTCTGGCTAGAGATAGGCAATATTTTGCAGACAGATGAAAACTTGCTTTGCTGAGCTTTAAGCTTCCTGGAAGCTGTGGTTAGGACAGTGTTTAGATTAAAGTAATCAGCTCTGCTGCACACACATACCCCTCAGAACATTAATTTGGCTCTCAGGACTGAAATGTTAACCTGATTTGCCCGCGGTCACACAGAAAATCTGCAAGACAGGCAAGAAAAAAACCTCTACATAAGTTCCTGCCTCATGCCTTTTGATGCAGGTAGGGGAACAAGGAGGTGGCAAATTCCATCCATGCAAAGATTGGCTCGAATCCTTCCCCCAAAGAGGGGCAGAGAATTCAGAGGAATTAGGGAAGGAGACCACAGCACCTTTTTGGTTCCATGCTGGGGTTTTCTTCTCCCTTTTAGGTCAATGGGATGCCTCTTACTTGCCCATTCCCTTCTTTGCACTACTGTCACACCAGTACACCTCACCATGATTGTTATGTGTAGACAGGCAAACGAAAGGCTAAGCAGCTTCCAGGAACAACTGCTCAGAGGAAAGCGTTCATCTTGCAATCCAGGGTGGAAAAAGAAACTTGACAGAGAGCCCAGAGGAGCGAGTGCCTGAATGCCAGGCGTATTAGAGACCCCATTTTGGGAGTATCACCTCCCATCTCATCCTCAGTGGCCAACCATCTCAATCCCAGAGACCCTCAGAGGACAGCTGCCCCATTCTTTCCTCCTTCTCTTCCTCGCACCAGGCAGGGACAGATGTGGCTCTGGATATGTCTCAGATGATTGAGTTACTCTCAGAGGCTCAAAAAGGCATGATCTGTTGGCTCTTAGTTTGCATATCTGCTGTTTGCAATGAATATAACATTCTTTGGTTGTTAAAATGAAAGATACTGGCTCTAAATGGGTGCATTTATACCCCATTGGCTTTCTTATCCACAGGCTTTTACTGTTACTCCTGTAAATCTTTTTACATTTGTATGTTTCCCATTCAGCTTCACAATCCCTACTGATTTATAGATAATTTCCAAATCCATATTTCTTCAACCCTCTTAGGTTTTCATGTTGTTTGTTGGTTGGTGGTTATTTTTTAAACATCACGCCAGTGTGGTCTGGCAAGCCAACTTAGTGAGGTTTTACTCCAACAGTCTCATTTCCTTCAAGTACTTTAATACAAGTCTCACTCAGGTTTTAGCACCATCAGAAAATTCACATTTATTCCTACATTAAGATTTTAAAATCCCACCTCACAGTGTACAGGATAATCACAGAATCACTAGGTTGGAAAAGAGCTTTGAGATCATCGAGTCCAACAGTTCCTGTCCTGTGCTAAACCATATCCCTGAGTACCTCATCTCCCCAGCTGTTAAACACACCCAGGGCTGGGGACTCAGCCCCCTCCCTGGGCAGCCTGGGCCACAGCCCCACAACTCTGCCAGGGAAGAACTTGGCCCTCCCAGCTGAGCTGACCCTGCCCTGGCACAGCTTGAGCCCAGTGCCCCTTGTCCCAGCTCCTGGCCCCTGGCTGAAGAGACCAGCGCCCACCTCTCTGCACCCTCCTGGCAGGGCAGGGGAGGTGGGGAGAAGGTCTCCCCTCAGCCTCCTCTTCTCCAGGCTCAACACCCCCAGCTCCCTCAGCTGCTCCTCAGAGGATTTGCCCTCCAGCCCCTTCCCCAGCCTTCTCTGGACAATGTATGTAAATAAGGAATATTGGCCCACCTACATGTTTGGGAACAAGAAGCTTTCAAACAGCTAGGTTCTGCTTCATCAGTAACCCCCCTGAAACCACTATCTGGTCCCAGAATTTGTATGATAGTTTGAGAATTTAAGAACATGCTGCCAGTAGGAAACTGTACATATTTTTGAATGACAATGTGTTCTCCATATCTATTAAGGGAGTCTAGAAAATGCATCTGTGCAAAATCTTTGCTCTAAAGTTTATTGCAGGGGAAAAAAAGAAAAAAAAAGGAAAAAAACCAAAAAAGAGAAAAAAACCCAAGGAAAATCTTCAGAAAGTATTAATCTTGGATAAGGATTGTTAGTCTGTCCTATAAGGACTCAGGAGGTTAGGTGGCTTAGCAAAGGTCGAGCGCCATAATGAAAGGTTTGATAAAGAACATTGATGCTCATCTCTGAAATTTTTTGGTTTGTAATTACTTTTTTTTTCTTTTTAATCCCCCAACCATGAATTTTGTTGAAGCTGTTATTTCCTTCCCTATTTTCTAGATAGCATATTTACGTTATTCCTACTGTGGGAGTGGGACTCCTCTCTCTTACCCTCAGTCTCCTCTAAATTAAGCTTCTGGCCACCCACTGCTGGTCTCTGATGGTACCCACGTGTCCCTGTCAAAGCTGCCAGCAACCCAGCTCTTAGTGAGGTTGGACATACAACTACTCTGTGTCCAACCCCCAGTGAATTGAATCTCACTCACTTGAGTATCTCTGTCATGCTTAACAATTCATGAAGCTGCAGTAACACACTTGATAGCAATCATGGTGAGGATTCTGGAGATCTGGTGCTGGTTGCCTCAATGCACTTCCCTCTGCTGTGCCTCAGTTTCGTTGCCAGACACTTACTGGGACAGCTTTGCAATCAGAAACTTTTGTGTGATTGGAATGAGGAGCAAAGAACCTGGTGTCAAAGGCTTGAGGGTCACTTTTCAACCCTACCCTGAGGTTCATTGGCAAAGGGACCTTTTTTCCTTAGTGGACAAAATATCTTCCTGTTGCAGCAGCCCCTGCTCCAGACTGGTTTGTGACCCAAAATACAGCACAAAGATGAAGCAGGGTTGGTCCTACCTACCTGATAACATGCTTATAATAGAGAATAATAAAACCCACACAGATCCACACATCAGCTAACCAGCCTAAGAAGAAACATATATTAATTCATTATTGTTGATAACTGATATAAACAGACTTCAGCACCCAAACAAGTAGGAACCCACAAACTGAGTCATGATTTGAATAAAATTTCTGGGAGTTTTAACCTGATGCCATGAAGATTCATCTTCCTCTCTCTTCTGAGTCAAAAGTTTTCATGTAGCTGGGGAGTAAATGTTATACTGAGTTCTTAATCTCAAATTAAAATGTAATTAGCGTTCCTAAAAAAAAATTAAGAACTGGAGTGTTTAACACCCAGCTGCAGTTGGTGTAATAAATCTTCTATGTAATGCAGACCCCGTTCCTGATCCTGTGGACTTCTAAGCAATATCATTTATATTGTGTCACAGTGTGACTCATCTTTCTTTAAAACTCACATTAATTTGTGCTATCAGTTCCTGAGGTTAATAAAGTAATGACTAGGTGAAATTCCCTGCCCTGCATTGTTCTAGAAATCTCAAAGGAAGAAGGTCTTTATCGTGCTTCAAAACAAACCCAGCAACTCCCCACAAAAGCCACCCATCTGCTCAGTGTAGTCAGTAAGTCTTTCTATATGAGCAAAACCACTTAGCAGCATTTATAATATCAGAATCACACTGGCTTTAAGTGAAAATAAACTGGGACATTCCCAGACTCAACAGCCTCTAAATCAATGGGAAAGAAAAGCTACTAATGTTGTATGAACTAGGATTTTGTCTTTGCAAGTACCACAGGTTTTCCCAGCTCTGACGGGTTCCTGCTAATGGGGGAATGTGGAGTCTCCTTCTCTGGAGAGATTCCAGCCCCATCTGGACACCGACCTGTGTGCCCTGTCCTAGGGACCCTGCTTTGGCAGGGGGTTGGACCCGATGAGCTCTGGGGGTCCCTTCCAACCCCTACAATTCAGTGATTATCCATCCCAATATATTCCCTGTCAAATGCAGGAATCAGGAGAGAAACACAGCTCTCCCTTCTGTTGTGAGCTTCCCATATATCATGCACCAGCTGTGTACAGTTTTTTCACTACTAAAACACACACAGAACATATGAATCCCCTTCCATGCCTTGCCAGAGTCAAGTTTGGCTCTAAGTAAAAATGTAGGTTATTGACCAGTTCAGCCCCAACCAAGCATCACGATGAGCAATGCCATGAAGCAGCATGGCTTGATGACACCAAGCTGAGTGGTGAAGTTAATGTGCTGGAGGGAGGGGATGCCATCCAGAGGGACCTGGCCAGGCTGGAGAAGTGGGCCCAGGTGAACCTCAGGAGGTTCAACAAAGCCAAGTGCAGGGTCCTGCACCTGGAATAGAACAATCCCCATTATCCATACAGGTCAGGAGATGATGTGCTGGAAAGCAGCTTTGAGGAAAAGGACTTGAAAATACTCGTGGATTAGAAGCTGGACATGAGCCACCAATGTGCATCTGTAGCCCAGAAGGCCAACCCCATCCTGGGCTGCATCACCAGGAGTGTAGCCAGCAGAACGAGAGAGGGGATTCTGTCCCTCTGCTCTGCTCTGGGGAGACCTCACCTGCAGTGCTGGGTCCAGCTCTGGAGTCCTCAGAACAAGAAGGACACGGACCTATTAGAGTGTGTCCAATGGAGGCCACAAAAATGATCAAAGGGCTGGAGCAGCTCTGCTGTGAAGCCAGGCTGGGAGAGTTGGGCTGATTCAGCCTGGAGAAGAGAAGGGTCCAGGGGGACCTTACAGTGGCCTTCCAGTACCTGGCATGTAGCAACAGGACAAGGGGTGATGGCTTTAAACTAGAAAAGGGGAGATTTAGGTTGGGTATTAGGAAAAAGTTCTTCACTCTGAGGGTGGTGGATCACTGGCCCAGGCTGTTCAGAGAGGTGGTAGAGGCCCCATCCCTGGAGACATTCAAGGTCAGGTTTGATGGGGCTCTGAGCACCCTGCTCTAGTGAAGATGTCCCTGCCTAATGCAGGGGGTGGGACTAGCTGACTTCTAAAAGTCCCTTCCAACTTTACACGTTCTATTATTCTGTGATTCAGTGGACTTCCACCATAAACCCTTTTGAAAGGGTTACAAATGATGTAAGGATGTACAAAGGGTTACATGATGTAAGGACAGATTTACTGAGCAGCTGACAGGGAGAAAAAATAGGGGCAGAGGTGCATGAGATGTGAGCATCTCAGTGCTGTCAGATACTGGAAGAAGTTGCAAGAGATATTTCTCTGAACTAGCATCATGTAAGAGAACGCCTCTGCCACAGGGAATGATGGACAACTCTGTAGGCATGAAGAGTGACTCCAACCCAACTTCTTGAACACAAAACAAAATGGGAATGTCATTCTTTGCTGGAGAATGGCAGCAAAACTGGGGAGAGAGTTCTGTGCTCCAAGGAGACCTGCAGCTTCTGATGAGCACGTGTAGTGCTTCTCTGCTGTCTAGAGTCTGTGCCTGGCCAGTGTCTTCTCACTAGGGTCTACCTTCAAGACCTGGGGTTACTCCCACCTGGATTTTAATGCTCTTAATTAACTGAGATTGTTCCTTATTGTTTTGGAAGATAAGATGGGGAGAAAGCTTATTTTCTCCTCCTGCCCTATTTATCTGTGTGAAGTAGTTGTATATCACTACCCTGGTTACGCCCCCCTCCCCTTTCCTGTCCTCAGAGAGGCTTCAATTTAGAAAGAAATGAAGCCAGTACACAGACAAATTGATTCCAACCAGCCTTGTCCCAAGGATCACCATAACTCCCTTTGTGTGTGTCCAGCACCCTTGGGTGTGCCTGCCCCAGCGAGGGCAAGAGCACCCAAATCGAGCCCTTAGAATAGAGGTGGACACCAGGGTACCCTGCATTTCACCCTGCTCATCCTTTCTATCATCAAATAGAGAAATGTCTCCATATGTCCTGACCTCTGCGTGGTGACAGTCCCTTCTCAGAGGTACATCAGGACAAGACACAAGTCAGAACTCAGGAAATTCCAATTAGGTATCAGCACATGTGTTTTTTCACCATGACATTGGTGAAACTCTGGGGCAGAGACTCATTAAGCCTGGGGCATCTCCATCACTGGACAGTTTCAAACTCAGTTAGACATGGTGCTGAGCAGCCTGAACTCAGCTGGCCCTGCTTTGACAACTTAAAAGCTGCTGCCTGGTTTTGAATGTGTTCCCTACTTGTCCAAGCAGCTCTCCAGCACACAGACCACCTGCCTGAGCATGTATGAGCATCTCCTTACCCAGGTCCTCAAGGCCTTGCCTCAAAACCAGTAATAAAAACAATGAAGTGACTAGAAAAAAAAACCCAAAACAACCAACCTATCACCCCTCACTCATGTGACTTGGGGTTTTTTTACAGCATACTTCAGTTTATCAGGATTTCTGTGCTACTAACACAAGTCCAAGGCACGCCCCAACATGCACCTCCATGCACACACGTGAGATTCCAGCCTGCAGCACTGTTTGATGACAGGCTTGGGAGTGCTTGCAAATAATGGGGACTGGGAAAGCTGAACCACCTGAAAATATACCTCCAAAACATCCCAAACTGACCAAGGCCACCAGTGAGATGACAGTTTTTTTCTGCTGCCACTGCTTTTCCAAGGAAGCAGCAGACTACCAGCTGAGGAGCAACACATCTGAGGAGCAACATTACATCTTCAGGAGGGGACAGTGGACAACTGTCCTGCTGCCCAGAGGTCACGATCCAGACTTCTCTTATGAGATGACATGCTTCTTTATATCCCCATATGGATTAGGCTGCTATGGAATGTAAGGAAGTGTGTGGTTTCAGGGAGACATCGCCAGTGTCCTCTGCTTCCAGCAAGGAGTCAAATGCTTTCCTGTAATTGCTTTTTTTTTTTTTAATTTCCCAAACATAGTGAAGCACCTTATGGTCACCCTACAGGGCCCTGGGTCCCAGTGGAAAGCACACAGGGATCTGCAAATCTGAAAAGCTTGCAAACTCCTGAATCCATGCAAATATGATAACAAGTATGCATTCCACACATCTTTCTCTGGAAAAATCACCCACCTGAATATAGGGTCCATCTAAACTTAAAAAAAAAAAAAAGTATTTACACTGTCATGAAAGTGGTTTTCAAGGGGATTCTGAAAATCCATGACTGTCAGCCATTCTCAGCTGGTGGAAAATGGTTTGGATTTAGTGACATGGAGAAAGAATTTCACAGTACTGGGTAGGAATGTCCTGCAAGGAGAGAAACTGAATATACTTGACTGATGTAGACCTCACATCAGTGACACAATTCTCCTCTCAGTAATTCATAACAAGGTATTACACTTAATGGCATTTAAATGAATGCTATCCATACAGGAATTGCTGGAGTAGATTCATCAAGATTAATTCAGTATACCATCTGTACTGATAGAGAGTTGGGCTTAGAGAAGCCTGGAGAAGAAAAGGCTCTGGGGGGACCTTATAGCCCCTTCCAGTCCCTGAAAGGTGCCTGTAGGAAGCTGGGGAAGAACTGTTCCCCAGGGCATGGAGCAATAGGATGAGGGGGGATGGTTTAAACTAGAAAAGGGGAGATTTAGGTTGGATCTTAGGAAAAAGTTCTTCAATATGAGGGTGGTAGATCACTGGCAAAGGTTGCCCAGAGAGGTGGTGGAGGCCCCATCCCTGGAGACATTCAAGGTCAGGCTTGATGGGGCTCTGAGCGCCCTGCTCTAGTGAAGATGTCCCTGCTCACTGCAGGGGTGGGACTAGATGGCCTTTGAAGGTCCCTTCCAATCTTACATGGGATTCTATGATTCTATGATCTCAGTGCAGTTGGCAGAGCAGTCTGGGTTATATGGAAAGCTGCATCCTGGTTGATGTGACACTGGAGCAAAGCAGGCACACAGCCTTCTCAAAAACAGTGGGATTATTTCTTAAATCTCCATTATCATATCTCTCTGATGATGGGGACTGTTCAAAACTGTTATGTTTTGAAAGGTTTTCAGATGCTCATTTCCCATGAGAAATCGTAGGAATTCCAACCCAAAATATCCTCAACAAACCAGGTATCATTAGAAGCTTAAGGACATGATAATGCCCTGATGATTAGTGTTCACAATTTCATTTTACCCTGGCTACAAGAGGTAGCAGGTAGACATAACAATCCAGCAAATTCATAACCACGAACTCATCCAACCCCCAGGCCAGCTGTGTAGTTCAGGCTGGCCGTGCTCTGCTGTAGGCAATGCTGGAGCCAGCTAGCTTTTATTGCAGCAGCTTGTATTCCTTGTTCTCATACTCCAAAGAGGCTTTGGCATCTAGGAGGACAAATTCCACCATCTGCACTACTTCTAGTTCATTAAACAGTGCCAGGGCCCACAGTCTTGCCCTCAAAACTGTGGGCAAACAATGACTGTTGAGCTCTCTCACTTTCTTAGGTAGATGGTCACCTTCAAATTCCCTGTTGGGAATGGCCCTTGGTCTGCCTTAATTCCCAAGCTGAGCTTGGGAACTGTCAGGGTCAGTGCTAAGTTGACACAGGTCAAAACTGTGCTAGAGACTGCGCTCCATACAGCAGAAACCACCAAGTTCCTGTGCTTGTACCTCAGCACTATTAAATATACCAATATAGGCCTTGAAACCAATGACATTTATGTACCTCAGTCCCCAAGATGCTTTGCAAAATTTCAGTCTGAATCAAGACCAAGGCTTCTGCATCTGACCCAAGCCCTGTGGTCTCCTAGATGTACTTCAAGAAGGTGCACACCAAACATTGCTTCATCCTGTCCTCCTTCTGAAGATTTAACTCTTAGGTTATGAAGACTAATTCAGAGGAGAAACAGAGCAAAATGATCCTTTTATTTTGATCACAATAACTGAGCAAGATAAAAGGGCATCGACTGGAAAGAGCAGGCAGGGGGATGAATCCAGACCTCTGTTCTCTCCCTGGCTTTACTAGTCAATCACGTTGCCCAGGTCTCAAGCACAACACCACCTCTCTGCACCAAATGGCCTCTTCATCTCTAACATGTTGAAGACGTGCTGTAGCCTGTAGACACCTGGACTTTATTTAATTGCCTTAAATTATGTTCCTAATACTACCTTAGGAGTAGCTCCCTGACCTCTAGCTGTTCCTCAGGTATGTCCTAGGCCATATTTACATGTCACATTGGGGTGTCTCAGGCACCCTACGGCTCCTTAGATAACGCCAGACGTTTATGTGCTGGCAAATGAAGCCAACCCTTCTGGCTGGTCAGCTGAACCCATCCCTAGCCCTGACTGACTGTATGAATTTGGGGCTTAAATCTGGAGTGGAATCCCATCCCTCATTTACTCTCTGCAGCTGTCTCCATGCGCCTGTTCTGCTGGAGCCTGTGATCAGCATTAACTCTTGCTGCACAGCACGGGCTGGGATTAAGTTACAGGCACACACTTGCAAGGACACATGAGAAGAAATAATGCAGACTAGTCATGCAGAACCAGGGCTAGAGTTTAGGAAAGCTTATAGCCCAGCTCAGGGGTTTAAAGCCACTGTTTAAACTCTGTTCCTCCTTCCATTTTCTGGTTGGGCCACTCAGAACCTACCTGAAGGTTAAATTAACTTAAGGACAGGTTTGATTTTTCCTCACTTCCATCAGGGATGCAACAGTCTGGTGCTGATGTGAGAGCACATACAATAGGTGCTGTAGCTGAATGCTTGCCTGAGCTGCTCTTGAGGCAGCAGGGTGGGCGTCTCTGTAGGGAGCACGGAGTTTATATTGCTGATGTTTTCTTTGCTAATGAATAGCCTTGAAGAAGAAAAGAGAAAGCATGAAGCAAGCAGAGGAGTCCTGAGGTTATTCAAGTTAATATTCCTCCCAACTCTGAGCACAGAAAGGGCAAAGGGAAATAAAGGGGTGTGGGGGTGGGGGAGAAACCTGCCCTAATTAAACTGGTTTTCAGAGAAAAACGTGTCAGATCCCTGAAAAACCACATGCACATGGACAGGGGCCTATGCAGGGGTTGGAAAAATGCAGCTTTTGTCCTGTTTGGATGCTGCCCCATGCCCCACTGCTCCTGGTCTCTGGCAGCTGTCTTCTCGCTGAGACTCCCAGGTACAGCTGGAGGGCTCGGGGGTGGCTCTCTGAAAAGTGATGCCTGACTGACAACTGGCTGGTGACTTCCCTTCAATTGACAAAGGAGGCGTCTTTCTTCCCTCTTCTCTCTCTCCCACTTTTCCTTTTTCTTTATTTAAAATAAATCAATAGGGAGAGAGAAAGCAGCAGAAAGAAAAGAGCTGTATGAAGAGAAACCTCCAGGCACATGCTGCTGGGCTCGGGATGGGAAAACGCCAATCCTCCAAGATTCAGAAGACTTTCCTCATAACCCATGTCCAACCTTGTGAGCTGAGACCAGATTCCAAAACAAGGCTGCAGTCCATGAAACATCTAGACAGGGACCCAGAATTGTCTCCTGAGGCTTATCCAAATCCTTAGAGACTCTCGACTTATGCATTAGTGAGAAATTCACCCTAGTCCAGAAGAAATGACCCAGGAACTGGGGCATCACATGGAGCCTATGCAGGGACCAGTTCTGAGCCAAGATGTATGTACCACAATTCACCTAAGGTAGAAAGCGATGAGGTCTCCTAAGCTGGTGTGGCTTAGCACCCTTAAGTGCTACATCATCCTTCTCTCCCTCTAAGCAGTGGCTGGTACCAGTGCTCTTGCCTAATCTATCTAATTCCCTTTGCAGGTAAGGTGCCACAGAGCCAAGGGAGTTCCACGGTCAGGAGCTATGCTCTGCTCTGGCTGGTCAAACGGAACCAAGCCCGTCTTCCTCGGAGGTTTGGTCCCCTTCAACCAGCTATAGCAGTGTTGAAAACATCAAGCCGGGAAGATCTCTCCCTTCGCCTCAGCTTGACCCTACCAGCCCTGGATGCATCTGCCACCCTTCTGAACACGTCCAGAGGGGTGTATCTGAGGGTGAGCCAGCTGAAAAGGTTTGGCATAGCTTTCCCCTGTTATAATGGGCATCACTGCAAGCGTGCTTGCCCCTGCAAGGGCACATGCACGTGCCTGCTCCAGCATTACCACAGCCACCAAATAACACACACAAGGCTCGCTGGCTCTGCGACATTCAACCGGTTTCTAAGTCAATATGGATCCACAGGGTCCTAACACGCAACCTTCTTTACCTCCCTCCCCTCCCAAACATGCATCCACACCCACCCTTTTGCTGAGCACTAATGTACTGAGCAGCCCAACTAATTTACATGTAAACTTCAAAAGGACAATAAAATCACAAAGCACAAGGGTAACATAGCCTTTAAACTGTGTCTGAGTGTCTTTTTTTTTTTCCTTTTTGCATTAAATAGAGCTGTAAGTAACAATAATCTACAGGGTAAAGGGTTGTGACTGACAGGAAACAGCATATGAGTTATCCCATAGCTGCTTCAGCCCACACCACACACATCACCTCACATATCTTCATGCGAGGTATCTTCTGAATCTTCTGATCCACACCACACTGCAGCAAGTGAAGGAAACCAGCCACATGACTTGAAAATTGCTTTGCTGACAGGGCCTGACCTCTTCTTAGGGCCAGGCAATGATTTTGGGTGTCTAACTTTACACATCCAATTCAGCAAGTTGTTCCTTGCCCTATCACCCTGCCAAAAAAAAGGTGGTAGAAAGCTATTACTAAATAAATTAAGAAATTCATACTAAGATAAAATCATTGTGTTCACCATCCATGATGGCTTTATTTTTTTTTCTGGATGGATACAGAGGAGAATACAAACTGTACTGAGCAAGGACTGCAGTGTGTCCCAAGCAGCTTGGGTCTTTGCTACAGGACGGTGATGCTCCATGGGGTGCCACATGCTCCCAGTCCCTGATTTTCCTCTATGGGGATGATTTGGAGCCCAACTTCATTTCTGCTAGGTATCCATAGCCAACGTCATACTTTGGAAAATCCAGGCACACAGGGGCACAGGCTGGCCAGGATCACATGTGTGTGACTGAACAAAGGACACCAGATATTAAGTCCTGATCACATGTTGGAGGGAAGGGGGGTTAAGAGGCAAGAAGAAGTATGCACAATACATGGGTTTGCTGGCATTACTGAATGTTAAAGCTTTAGGAAATTCAGGTCAAAAGACAAATTGCTCCAAGATATCCAGTTGCCCTCTCATGCCAGATACACAATTCATCATGAACAAGGACTGTGTCATCACTGACAGCTCATGGATCTTAACCACCACATGGGCAGAGAGAATTATTTCACAGTTCCAGATCCCTGGAGAATTCTTAGCTCTTCAGGCAACCTGTCCCTGGTTTGAATCAGTTCCTGGAGATGACTCAGCAGGGGATTATTTTAACATCTCTTATCTCACTGCTCCTCCAGTCTGCTCAGCCTCAGCACTGCCCTGCAGTAACACCACTTCTGCACAGGGTTTGCCTGCAGGGTCCAGCACTGGATTATGCAATAGATACCCAGAGCATCCTACCACAGTGGGCAAAGAAAGCATCAGGACATGCAATCCTCAGCTAGTCAGGATGTATTTTCCATGGCAGGAAGTATCTGGAAATGTGGTCCCATCCAAAATAAGAAACAGCCCTAACAGAAGATCCAGCAGTCCCAGCACAATACCTAGATGTATTTCTGCTACAGAAAGAACTTGAGGCAAGGTCCATTGTTTCTCCTTGAGACCCGCTGGACCCCTCTGGCCATGTCCACACTCAGCCACCACCACATCACTGCATTCAAACGACTTCCTGGAGGAGGCTAGGTACTAACCCAGGTCCCAGACAGCTGATGGAGAGGAGGAGACCGTGTCAGCAGTGGTGGGCAGGAAGCAGTGATGTGCCAAATCCTCAAAGAAACAAGGGGAAGATGCTCTGGGGCATCTGATGGAGACCCTGTCCCTTCCTGCACAGGGCTTTTGGTGCAGCAAGGGGACTACAAACATCTGACTGAGGTACCTTGGTCAGTCCATCTTGATGCAGAGGCATGCTGTGACAGAGGAGGTATCTCTGAGGGCAGCCATGGGCAGCCCACGCTGGAGCAGAGACCCCTGAGGGACTCACCAAAGGGACTGGCAGGACTGAGCATGATGTGTGGTGACAAAGGGGCTGGAGAAGAAAGGAGTTGGGTTAAACCTGAGCCTGGAGAAGATGAGGAAGGTTTTTCCCTAAGTGTCTGCTCAATTGTTTTCCTCTGTTTCTCAAAACCCAAGTCAGTAATTAAAAGTTAAAAAAGTAAAAGTTAAAAGTAATAAAAAGGGAGAGGTTCCCTGTTGATAATAAACTAGCTGGATTTCCCTTAGCTGAGACTCTCTTGTGTACCACAGCATGGGTTTGAACACTTCCCCTGCCAAGACACTGCCAACCCAGTGCTGCCTCAGCATATGGCATGGCATGTCCAAGCACATCTATACACTGTATCTACCTATGTGTGGCCTCCCTTAGCAGAGTTTGGTTGGAGTTAACCCAAGGGTTAACCAGTTTTGGTCAGCCCTGGGACTCCCCTTCCTGGTCTTTCAGCCAGGATTCTTCACCATTGAAGTGGTGACCTCCTCTTCACAGAATCAAAGAATCACAGAATGTTGGGGGTTGGAAGGGACCTCAAAAGATCATCTAGTCCAATCCCCCTGCCAGAGCAGGATCACCCAGAATAAATCACACAGGAACACATCCAGGTGGGTTTGAATGCCTCCAGAGAAGGAGACTCCACAGTCATATTAAAAACAAAAATAAAACCACAATAAAAAAACCCACACAAAATAAAAACACAACAAAACAAAGACACAAAACCATGAAGACAAAAAAACAGAGCCCAAATCCAAAAACACCAGCCCAAAATAAAACCAAGCCAAACAAATATATAACTACTCCCAAAAACCAACCAAGCAAAAATCACACTCAAACTGAAAAAAGAATAATCCAGGAGAAGCAGTACATAGAATCACAGACTGGTCTGGGTTGGAAGGGACCCCAAGGATTACAGAGCTCCATCCCCCTGCCACAGGCAGGGACACCAACCTCCAGGCCTGGAGCTACACAAGGTTGCCCAGGACCCCATCCAACCTGGCCTTGAACACCCCCAGGGATGGGGCACCCACCCCCTCTCTGGGCAGCCTGTTCCAGCCCCTCACCACTCTCTCTGTTGTTGGGAAGTGGTTGCAAGAAGGAGGACACAGGTCTATGGGACAATTGTTCAGTGTTTCACCAACAGATGTTATCCAATAACTGGAAACATAGTAAGATATGAAACATGCTGTTGTAGCAGAAGTATGAAGAACTTCGCTACAGTTGTAACTGCAAGTAGAAGAAGCATTTGAATGGAACCTTTAGTTGGCAGCCAGTAGAAAAGGAAACAAATGTATATGATACAAATGTGTATGCTAAGCTTACAGGCTATATAAACCAGAAAGTATCTGCAGTAAAACAAAGCTTGCTTATCAATCATATTGGTTGTTGCATGTCTTCCCTCACCGTCTTTCGGCACTCTGTAAAGAACTTCCCCCTAATCTCTCCTCTAACCCTTCCCTCCTTTAGCTTCACTCCAGCCCCCTTGTCCTGCCAGCATCTGCCCTTTAAAAAATTTCCACCTAAGTGGAATCAGCCCCACAACTTCAAAAGGAAAAGATACTCCAGCCAACTGTCCAGCCAAGGACCTCAGAAAAATCCTGTCAAAAATGTGAGTGGGGAACAAGTGCTCCACTTGCTCCACAGTGTGAGGGAAAATAAATGTGTGAAACAAGACAGAATTAACATTGGAACATTAGTGAGGCTGCACCTCAAGTACTGTGTCCAGTTCTGGGCCCCTCACCATCAGAAGGACATGGAGGTCCTGGAGCAAGTCCAGAGAAGGGCAACCAGGCTGGGGAAGGGGCTGGAGGGCAAATCCTCTGAGGAGCAGCTGAGGGAGCTGGGAGTGTTGAGCCTGGAGAAGAGGAGGCTGAGGGGAGACCTTCGCCCCACCTCCCCTGCCCTGCCAGGAGGGTGCAGAGAGGTGGGCGCTGGTCTCTTCAGCCAGGGGCCAGGAGCTGGGACAAGGGGCACTGGGCTCAAGCTGTGGCAGGGCAGGCTCAGCTCAGCTGGGAGGGCCAAGTTCTTCCCTGGCAGAGCTGTGGGGCTGTGGCCCAGGCTGCCCAGGGAGGGGGCTGAGTCCCCAGCCCTGGGTGTGTTTAACAGCTGGGGAGATGAGGTACTCAGAGATATGGTTTAGCACAGGACAGGAACAGTTGGACTTGATGTTCTTAAAGGTCTTTTCCAACCTTGTGATTCTGTGATTTTGCTTCATGATCTGATGTACCCTCTTGGTGGGCATCCTTTGGGTTGGAATAACAAGGCAAGGAATAACCTTCCTGTGCATGTGTTAGTATGCTCAGAGCTTCCACAGAGATATTTTACCACTGCCATAAATTAAAAGCAATAAAAAGCATCAACAAATAGTAAAAATAAAGGTCTTTATGTATACTTGGAGCTCACATTTTTCTTGTATGACAATCTTGAGCAAAATATATTGATTCACTTAGGATCAAAATTTCTTTCAATGTTAAGTTATCTGATAAAAAGAAAGAAAAACCATTTTGCTTTGCTTGCCAGTGGATTTGGGCCATTTTGGTCCCCTTAGAAGTGTTTTCCAAAGCAAGGAACTACATTTAACATTGAACTGAATGTGGTTGGGCTTTTTCCACCATGGAGTAAGCACAACAGGACAAAATCTCGCTCCTTTCTCCACTGAGATCTGTAGGACAAGAGCAGCATATTTAGTCCTGGCTCAGCAGGAATGAAGGGGCCTGTAGAGAGCAGCATTTTCACAGGTGTCATACACATGTTTTGACTGTCACCACATCTCAGTTCACTTCATCACTGCTAATGTGATTTTTTTTCCATGGGTTCAAGTGAAAGACATACTTCTCCATTGCACACACTTCCACCCCTCAAGCAGCAGATCCACTCAGAACTGAAGCCAATGCTGGTGAGAAATGCCAAATGGCCAGGACAGGGACTAACAGGAGGAAGAAAGCTCCCTCAGAGCCAGAGGTGCCACTGCAGAACCACTTCGTGGCTCTGCAGGAAGAGGAAGGAAAAGCATCTGTAAGAGGTAAAGTCTTCAGTGGTGCCATAGACAGGGCTTTGGCTATTTATAACATGGGACTTGCCTTGAGAAATCTGGCCTTCTAGAGGCTGACAGGGTCCATCTTTCAGACAAGAGGAAGAGCATCTTTGGCAACAATCTTTCCAACTTAGTCAGGAGGACTTTAAACTAAGAGGATGCCAGGGAAGGGGATCCTCAATCCAGTCACTTCTAGGCTGATTAGAGTAATGGACACCCTGGGCCTGGAGTAGGATCACAGGCCAGGAAGAAAGTACCTGAAGAAAAGGACAAGGGAACTCCAATTAGTATATCAGCTTTGATGGGTCCCCATCCTAAATGCCTGTACACTAACACACAAAGGATGGGGAACAAGCAGGAAGAGTTGCAAGTGTGCAACTCATCATAGCCTACAGGGCTATGATGTCATTGGCATCACTGAGATGTAGAGGGATGGCTCTCATGACTGGAGCATAGGAATAGATGGGTATAAACTCATTTGGAAAGACAGACAGGGGAAAAGGGGAGGGGATGTTGCTGTCTATACCAGGGACCAGCTGGAGTCCATGGAGCTCCTCCTGAGAACGGATGAGGAGCTGCCAGAGAGCTTATGGGCCAGGGTTAATGGGCAGGCAAGGAAAGGAGACATCATAGTGAGGGTATACTAAAGGCTACCTGACCAGGAAGACCAAGTGGATGAGGCCCTATATGAACAGATAGCAACAGTTTCACATTCACAAGCTATGGTCCTCATGGGGGACTTCAACCACCCCAATATGTGTTAGAAGGACAACACAACAGGGCACCAGCAATCAGAGAGGTTTCTGGAATGCATTGATGATAACTTCCTCTTCCAAGTGGCACAGGAACTCATGAGAAAAGGTGTTGTGCTGGACCTGGTCCTCACCAATGAGGAAGGGCTGGTGAGTAACATGAAACTCAAGGGCAGCCTTGGTTGGAGCAACCATGGCTACTTTGGATTTCAAGAAAGACTGAGACCTCTTCAAGGATCTGCTTGACAGGGTGTCATGGGACAAAACCCTGCATGGAAGAGGGGCCCAAGAAAGCTGGGTCAGTATTCAAGGACCATCTCCTCCAAGCCCAGGAGCAGTGCATCCCAAAAAAGTGGAAGATGAGCAAGAATGTCAGGAGGCCTCCATGAACAAGTAGGTCCTGGACTTAGTGGGTGCAAGAAGAAAGTCTCTAGAGAGTAGAAGCAAGAACAGGTCAATTGGAAAGAATACAAAGAGGCTGTCCAAGCATCCAGGGACCATTTTAGGAAAGTTAAAGCCCAGAAAGAATTAAATCTAGCCAAGGACACAAAGGGAAACAAGAATTTCTACAGGTATGTCAGTCGTAAAAGAAAGGCTAGGGAAGAAGTAGGCCTTCTCCAGAAGGAAACTGGAGACGTGGTCACAAGGAACGTGGAAAAGGCTGAGGTGCTCAACTTTTTTGTCTCAGTCTTCACCAGTAAAGACTCTAGCCACACCATCAAAATTGGAGAAAGCAAGGGTAAGAACTGGGAGAAAGTAAAGTGAAGATCAAATTTGAGACCATCTAAAGAACTTGAACGTGCACAAGTCCATGGGACCAAATGAAATCCATCCACAGGTCCTGAGTGAACTGGTGGATGGAGTTGCTAATCCACTATTCATCATATTCAAAAGGTCATGGCACTCTGGGGAAGTTCCTGCTAACTGTAAAAGGGGAAACATAATCATTCTCATGAAGGGGAAAAAAAGAAGACTCAAGAAACTACAGGCTTGCCTGTGTGCCTGACAAGATCACGAGCAGATCCTCCTGAAGGCTCTACTAAGACACACAGAAAATCAAGATGAGGTGATCAGCGGTAACCAACATGGCTTCACCAAGGACAAGTCATGCCTGACAAACCTGGTGACCCTTTATGATGGAGTTATAGCATCAGTGGATAAAGGAAGAGCCACTGGCATCATCTATCTGGACTTCTGCAAAGCATAGGACACTGTCCCACACAACATCCTGGTCAATAAATTGTATAAATATAGGTTTGATGGAAGAACTACTCACTGGCTAAGGAAATGACTGAATGGTCACACTCAGCTGCAGTCAATGGCTCTGTGTCTGAATGGAGACTGTTGGTGAGTGGTGTTCCTCAGGGACTGGTACCAGGACCAGTAGGCACTGTTCAACATCTTTGTCAGCAACATGGACAGTGGGATGGAGTACACCCTCAGCCAAGGGCCAACCTAGGCTACATCAGGAGAAGCATGACCAGGTCAAGGGAGGTGATTCTGCCCCTCTGCTCTGGTGAGACCCCATCTGCAGTGCTGTGCCCAGTTCTGTGGTCCCTGACATAAGAAGGACATGGAACTGTTGGAGTGGGTCCAGAGGAGGCCACAAAGATGATCAGAGGGATGGAGCACCTCCCCTATGAGGACAGGCTGAGAGAGTTGTTCAGCCTGGAGAAGAGAAGGCTCCAGTGAGATCTTATAGCAGCCTTCCAGCACCTGAAGGGGCCTACAAGGAAGCTGGGGAGGGACTTTGTGAAACATGTAGCAATAAGACATGGTGTAATGGTTATAAACTCCCTGTTAACAATAAATGATGTATGGTGTAAATCCACCTCAAGAACAGTCTACAAAATAAAATGCAGTTTTATTGGGCATTAGTTGTCATAGCTGCCAGTTTTTAGGAAGTGTTGCATTCACTTCCATTTTTTCAGAGGAAAATAAATATATGTGTCTATTCTTATAAAAAAATTCAAAACAGAACATTTCTGTTAGCCTGATGTAATCCATTTCATTACATCAGTCTTTCAAAACTTATCACCCAAAAGCTTTTGATCATTGTTATCAAGCACTGCCCACGCTTGCTGTCCAAGGGGAAGAGCATCAGCATTCTCAGTCTTTCAAAATTTATCACCCAAAAGCTTTTGATCATTGTTATCAAGCACTGCCCACACTTGCTGTCCAAGGGGAAGAGCATCAGCATTCTACCCTTTCTCCTAATTCTCCCATGGGGGGAAGGACCAAGACCCATCTCTTGACCAGATACTATTTACCTGCTCTTTCCTCAGATAACTAAGTTCTGCCAGGGCATGAGACCATTTAATCCAGTTTAAACCACCCTTTTCTCTCCCCTGAAGGAACAAAGGTTGCCTACGCATTTGCAGAAAGCCTCTGCCAATGCCTCCCTTTGAAATCAAGAAAGAAAATAAGACAGACAAGCAACCACCTCACCATCTGATTAAAATTTTGCTTTGCCTAATGCAACTTTATATGGTAAAAACTTTCTTGAATCCTTTGCAAACAAACTTCAGATTGGGATGATGAGACATTTGGGTACTTTGCCTGCTTGTCTCCTTCCGCTCATCGCATATAAGTTGCTTATCAGTCATCAGCTCTTGTGTACCACAGAAGTCTTGTGCTATCTGGCATCTCCTGCCCTGCTGCTCTAAGACCCATCTCCAGCAGCAAGCCAGGGAAATGTCCAAGCATCAGGGGAGCTGGAGGCATTGGGCACACACCCCTGCAGGGATGTGCAGAGAGAGGCTTTGCAAGGTGGTAGAAAGCAGCAAGAGGATGTCGCTCCTCGGATAGGCACATCCCATTTTAATATCTGGAGACAGGACAAGGGGCGATGGCCTCAAGCTGGAGTACAGAAAGTTCCACACCAATCTAGTGAGGGTGAGGGAGCCCTGGGACAGGCTGCCCAGGGGGTGTGGAGTCTCCTTCTCTGGAGAGATTCCAGACCCGTCTGGACACCAAACTGTCCTAGGGACCCTGCTTTGGCAGGGGGTTTGGACTACATGATCTCTAGAGGTCCCTTCCAACCCCTACAACTCTTATTTCAGTCTTCACAAAAAAACAAGGGAGAGTAAAATTCAGCTCCTATTTTGAAAGAGCTTTTAACAAATCCTTAAGTGATTATTTCAGGGAAACCAGGTTCCTTGCAGTTATGCATACAACTCCTACACATTTATACAAGCTTCACACTGCTCCACACAGTATGGCTTATACACTTAATGTACAGAGCAATCAGAAAATCCACCTTTAATCCTAACTTTTATTTCTGCCTACCCCATTCAGCTTGTTTAATGCAATAGCTTCCTCTGTTCCTGAGTATGTGTATCTCATTTCAAGGTTTAGTGTATCTGGAGAGACTTAATTTCAAGCACCAGTATTTTTAAAAGGGTGCATTTCTTCTGAAATGAAGGCTGGATGCAAAGATGATCACCTCTGGATGGTTACGATGATAATCATTTGGTCATAATTATGTGAAGAACCTCTTTAGTCTACAGATGATAAACCCATGGGGTTTCTTTTCTATTTGTCTGGTAGTTAAAAATGGATAAAAGGTATTTTAGTTCTGTGCTAAGTAACTACGTCCAGATAAATATTCAACCAGCCTGCACAATGAAACTTAATATTACAGCTTAAATATAAAGTAAAAATAATACACAGGTTCATCTTACAGTGTTTATGAAATAGAAATGTGTATTTAGATTCTAGCATGGCATTAGGTGCTGGAACAGGCTGCCCAGAGAAGGGGTGGGTGCCCCATCCCTGGGGGTGTTTAAGGCCAGGTTAGATGGGGCCCTGGGCAACCTTGTGTAGCTCCAGGCCTGGAGGTTGGTGGCCCTGCCTGGGGCAGGGGGTTGGAGCTCTCATCCTTCGCATCCCTTCCAACCCATGCCATTCTATGATTAGTCACTAAAACTTTTGACGTATCACATCTTTATTTCAATCTGTAGCCCTTATTATCTATTTCTCACCAAAGACTAAATTCAAAATTCTCACTTAGTTTATTGCAGAATTACTTTATAAAATCAGAAATCTATATTTTCTTGAGCTCATTTAACAGGGAAAATCCATATTAAAAAGAACAGCAGTTCAACAGTGAAAACGATGCAAATAAGTCTCTTGAAAATCACTTTACAACTGGAATGCCTCTGTTGCTTTTGAGAAGGAGAACTGACTCTGGTATGAAAACATCTAGGTCCTGGGCATATGAAGGAAAAAGTCCAAATGCTTTCGTATATCAGGTATTAGTCTCCCTAGTCTAGAATCACAAGGGACTGAACATGAGTCAGCAGCATGCCCAGAAAGGTCAACAGCACCTTGTCTTAGTATCAGACACAGCATGGCCAGCAGGTCCAGGGAAGTGATTGTGTCCCTGTACTCAGCATTGGTGAGGCCTCACCTCAAGTACTGTGTTCAGCTTTGGGCCCCTCACTACAAGAAGGGCATCAAGACACTGGAGCAAGTCCAGAGAAGGGCAACCAGGCTGGTGAGGGGGCTGGAGAGCAAACCTTACAAGGAGCAGCTGAGGGAACTGGGGGTGTTTAGCCTGGAGGTGGCTAAAAGGAGACCTTATCACCACCTACAATTACCTGAAAGGAAGTTATAGAGAGGTGGGTGTTGATGCCCAAGCAAGAGACAGGTGATAGGACAAGGGGAAACAGCCTTAAACTGCATCAAGGCAAGTTCAGATCAGACATCAGGAAAAATTTCTTCACTGAAAGGGTTATCAAGCATTGGAACAGGCTGCCCAGGGAGGTGATTGAGTCACCATTTGTGCTGTTTTAACCCCAGACAGTGGCTGAGCCCCACACACCACTCACTTCCAGAGAAGAAAGAGACAGAGCCTCTATGGGTTGGGATAAAGACAGCTTACTGACAAAAGCACCATGAAAGTAGAACAATAACAGCAAATTACACTCACACCCAGGGACAATACAGAGCACCTTACTGACCTGACAAGCATAGAGTGCTGCATAACGTGAGGACCAGTCCAACACACTCAGACTGCTCTGAAGGCAGCCAAACAGTACCCCTTCCCAACCAGCCCCTTTTATGGGGAAGTGATGTCAGGTGGTGTGGAAAACAGCCCCAGCTAACTCAGCTCACCTGTGCTGGCTGCTTGGGGAGGTTGACTCTGGCCTGTCCAGAACCAGGACACCATCCGTGGATGTATTTAAGAGACAGGTAGATGAGGTGCTCAGGGATATGGTTTAGCATAGGACAGGAATGGTTGGACTTGATGATCTCAAAGGTCTTTTCTAACCTAGTGATTCTGTGGGAGTATCTACTCCACATGGGTTCATGGTGTCCTATGAAAGGTCATCATTTTCTATCCTGTCCAAACATTTCCACCATTGTCTGTAATCCATTACCATTGCCCAGAGCTTCCCTGGTGGAAAAAACAAACATTTCTTAATTCTCAGGTGAGCAATAGTGAGGCAAAGATCAAAATAGTGTCACTGCAGTGCCTGTGTAGTCCATGTGAGACCTTGGTCTGTGCATTGCTTCATAACCTCTTCTACCAAATTAGACTGGTACAATTAATGACAAGGAGGATTTATAGCAGCATTTATGAGAACTGTGGGCACAGAGCTCCTTGAGTGGGAGGCTTAAGAGCTGCAGCTTCAAATAAAACTCCACTCTGGCAGAGCTATCTTTTGCAAATAAATTATCGAACAAGTCAATTAGCTAATCAAGTAAATAATTTGCATCCTAATTTGTTCCTTCTGGCTCTCTGCCCTGGATACAGCTTGGATGAGCTGCAGTCAGCTAAAGTTTTATCTGTATCTTCTCATGTTGATATGGTATAGATGCTGTTTGCTTAATGCCACCGCTCTCTCACTGGATGGGTGAGACTTTGGACACAGAAATATCAAAAGATCTTCAAGTGTCCAAGAGCTGACTCTTTCACACGATGTGGGCTACTGTCACTATGGGATCCTGTGACCTCTTCATTTCCTGCAGTGGGTGGGATCATGAGACACACTCAGTTGATTTGGGGCTGTGGGTCGTGTCCTTTAAGGGACTCTATAACAATGCTGATCATACAGTCTCGTGTTCATGAAGTCAGAGTAAACTGCAGTACTCTTGTCTTCAGTCTCATCCGGGATGTGGAGACCTGGCCATTGGTTATATTGTTGGAACCACAGACTCTTCATTCTCTCAGACTATTGCTTCCTTCTCCCGGTCTAGGATGATGCATGTTCCTGTGGTCCCATCTACTTTGGGCTCAAGGGGGACTGAAGAAAGAAAACCCCTTGACCCTTACGATTTGCTGAGCTTTGATACTGGCCCTTCTCACCCCTATATCCATTTTGGGGTTAGCTTGTTGGCTGTCATTCCTTGCCTAGTCTTTGCAGTGGGAAATTAAGAGACTACGGTCTGCAAACAAGCACCAGGAACAGATGATGACCTCCAGAATTGATGGAGAAGGTGTTATACAAGGAATATATGGTCATGCAGGATTGCACATTGGTTGAAATACAGACAGGACCAGAATCTCTTTTTCTAGCCCTACTTGGGTTCAATATAGCCAGTTCACCCAGAATAAAGATCTGTTAAAAGCAGTGGTGGTGCTCTATTTCAAGAGAGAAGTTACTCACCAGATCCATTTGGCATACACCTCTTCATTTGGCCCCTGCACCCATGTCATCAGCACGGAAAGAACCAGGTCTGGTTAAAAGACATCACTCAGGTTACAAGAGGACAGCAAGGTTCTGTCACCCACCCAGTGACCCCACCCCACTGCGGCGAAGGGTGCATGTCTCAGAGAAGGAGACTGTCAGCAGTGGTTATTCTCTGAAATCTCTGCCTGGGATAGTTCTGGAAACTGCAATCACTGTGGTTAAAGGCTGCTCGTGTTGGGAAAAATGATTAATTTCCTTTTCTTATTTAAAAGAAAAGTCAAAAAAGACAACTCAAACCCCAGTTAGGTGAAAGGGCTTGAAAATTAGGATCCTTATTTGCACATTTCCAACTCAACAAAACCACACTGAGTCAGTTATTCTTAATACTTTTCAATGATGACACTTTCCTGCACTCAAAAAGTGGCCAGGAGTCATTTTTCTGAGGAAAAAACAATAAAAGGAGCTTGACTTCATAAACTGAGATGATGAATGACTGAGGTTTTCATATTTTACCAAGCAGTGGGCAAAGAGTGACAGTGGAAATGACTTTATTTCTGCAGATTTCCTTATCAAACCTGCCTGGCAGCCCTGAGTGTAAGCCTTGGGATACAGGTACACTGAGTGCATTGGTAATAAAAACTAACTTTCTGAACCTAATGTGGTTTGAAAGCAGTAGGCCGTGGAACACAGGCTGGTGGCTGAGCAGCTGCTGGCTAAGGACTGGCGTTTTGGCACGTAGCACCAACCTCTCAAAGCTGTACACAAGTCTCTTTCCTACCATGTTGCCTTTCATCACTGCCAAAACCACGAGAGTTTCACAGGCGCCACATGGTGATGAGGACCACTTCCCCTGCACTGAGCAGCTCAAGGTACCGGATCCCAAACCTTATGGGCATCACCACAGCCCGGGGCAGAAGGGAGTGCAGATGAGAGAACTGAGATTGGAGGGAGGGGACTATTCTTCAGCAGTGCTGCCTCATCTTACCCATGTGTGGTGGTTTAGCCCTATTTGGAGGCCAGACGCCCACCAAAGTCAGTCTATCACTCCCCTTTTCAGCTGGATAGGGGAGAAAATACATATTGAGAGTCAAGATAAGGGCAGGGAGAGATCATTCCGCAATCAGCGTCATGGGCAGAACAGACTCAACAGGGAATAACGGAAAGAAAACTCTGCCCTGCACACCCAGTGACACCAGAGTCAGGTAATGAGAAGTGTGACCAGATCTCAAAGCACCTCTCCCCACCCCTCTCTTCTCAGCAGACTTCACTTTTGTCAGGATTTTGCTCCCTTCTTTACCCCAATTGGCACAGGGAGGGGCAGGGACTGGGGGAATGGGGGTTTCAGTCAGTTCCTCACCCCTCCCCCTGCTGCACCCTGGGCTCCCACCCACAGGAGACAGTCCTCCATGAATGTCTCCAACGGGAGTCCTTTCCCACAGGGCTTCAGCTCTTCTCCAGCTGCCCCAGCGTGGGTCACTGCAATGGCTGCAGTCATCAGTCACAATGTCTCTCAGTGTCTCAGGCCCAGACTGATCCAGCCTGGTCCCCCATGGGGCCCCCCAGCAAACCTGCTGCGGTTCGGGTCTTTCTCTCTCATCTGTGTGTCTCTGTCTCTCTCCACGGGCTGCAAGTGCTGGCAGGGGTTTGCTCTACGTAGGTCACAGCATCTCCTGTCTGTCTCCCCCTGCTCCAGCGTGGGGCCTCCCCACGGACTGCAGGTGGGGTCTGGGCCTTTTCCATGGGCTGCGGGGGGACACCCACTCCACCATGGGTTTCTCCAGGGGCTGCATCTCCAGCACCTGGTGCTCCTCCTCCTCCCCCCTTCCCTGCCCTACCATGCTGCCTGCACAGGTTCTGACATCTTTTCACTCCCTTCTCTGGGGGCAAAAAGCAGCTGCTTGAGGTTTTTTTCTCCTAAATGTGATTCCCAGAGGCGCTGTGACCATGGCTGATGGGCTTGGTCTTGGTCAGCAATGACTCCAGCCTTGAGGCAGCTGGTGTTTGCTCTGTGGGGCCTGCAGAGAGCCTCTGGCTGCTCCTTGCAGAAGCCACCCCTGCAGCACCCTGCTCCACCAGAACCCAGGCACACAAAACTATACCACCATGCTTTGGTCCCCATCCAGAAATGGTTGAAGATTTCAGGGTCATGTTCTCATTTGCACCATGTGTCATGGTTTCCCCCCGGCTGTGGGCTGAGATCCACGCAGCTGCCTGCTTCTTAAAGTAAAAGAGCAGGGGAAAAGGGAAAAAGGAGGGGAAACAAGGGAAGGGAAAAGGAAGGGGAAAATAACTCCAAAACCAAGAAACTAAGAGGCCCGTGGGTTGGGATAAGGATAGTTTACTAAGATAACAGAAAGATAAAATATACCAATGCTAACAGGACTTTAGAGCAAAAGAAGATGAAACTCTTGATCCCCAATGCAGTTTCTCCCCGACCCACACAACTCAGGCCGGACCACCCAGAGCTGTCCCGGAACCCGACCGTCCCCTCAAGCAGCACGCGTCCCGCCACCGCCCCTCTTCTTCCTCCCCTCAGCCCCCCGTTCTCCTGGGCAGGACGTCATTGGCATGGAATACTCTCTTTGGCCCATCTGGGTCACCTGTCCTGGCTTCGCCCCTCCTTTCTCATCAATAGAGAAATAGGAAGAAGCTGAGAAAGTCCTTGACTGTCTGACTGCAACTAAGAACATCAGGGTGTTCTCAGCACTGCTTTCATTGTAACTCCCAAACACAGCATTCCATCAGCTGCTACAAATGAAGTTAACTCTATCCTGACTGAAACCAGGACACCATGTTATCTGGAAACCTTCCCAAAGACGTAAGCCTCACCACACCAGGGACTAAATTTCACCCTCATGAGGCAACTGAAAGCATTAAATGAAGAATTCCATACTCTAGTATCTCTCCTCTTTTGCATCAGCCTGGGAAGTAGACAGAACTAAATAGATAGCATTGTGTACCTGCTGCACTGCTCATTTTGTCATCCTGTTGAAGCCAGGGGTGATACACAGAACCACAAGCTGTGTCCATCTGTCAGAAACTTGTAGTTGCAAATTCTAACAGCTAGAACTGATAAAACTGCACAAGGAGAATTTATCTTTCTTCCCCTTCCCCGGCTCCCCCAATGGAACTGACTCTCAAATGTTCTCAAGACAAGTCTGTGTTACGTTTTTCTCCCTGTTTGCCTTAGGTTTTCAATTTTGGAACTTCTGAGCACTCCAGTACAGCTACTCGTTTTCTGCAGAAATAGTCATAAAAGTAGCTGTAGCTGGAGGTGAAAGAGACCAAAAAAATCTGCAGCTGGCAACTGCTTTTGAGATAAGGGTGCATGCATTGAGGACTTCCTGGTGACCTTCTGCATCTACCTGATTTCAAACAAATTTTAATTACAATAGCCCTGCATTGCCTGCATTGCAGGCAGGGGCCATTGGGGTGCAGGGCAACAGCAGGACCCCAAGTCCTTCTCCCTCTGCTTCCTGCCATTCGCTAGGGCCAAAGTGTGGGCGAGACACAGGAAGCGAGAAGACAACACAGCAAACAGAATCTCAAAATCAGTTAATTGTTTGTACAAACCATTCCACCAGCTTGACTATGAGCCAACTTTACCCATAAAGGGTTTCTTCTTCTACAGTGGGAGTGAAATGTATTGCCCAGGGAGGTGGTGGAGTCCCCATCCCTTGGGGTGTTCAAGGAGAGGTTGGATGAGGTACTTAGGGACATGGATTAGTCAGTGATATAGGTGCTAGGGGGACAGTTGAACTGGATGATCTTGGAGGTCTTTTCCAACATTAATGATTCTGTGATTCTATGATTCTATGAAGTGATGAAAATAAAGCATGGACAGGTCTTTAATAGATGACAAACCTATTTGGCCATTAACATCATTGATAACCACCAAACCAAATAAATAAGGAGAGGCATTAAATCATTGGTGCCCTCTACCAGCTCTGGTGATCTGGTTTCAGCCTAGATCCCCTCTTATCAGCCACTCCTTGTATTTCTCAAACTTTCCTTATCATGCAGACAAGTACCAGGAGATTCTGTCCCTTCCATTATCTGTCAGGTGCTAATTTGGCCCAGCTTTGTCAGGAACCCTTGGACACTATAATAACACAAGTAGTAACACTGCTGCTGCTCACAGACAAGTGTAATCAGAGCTACTCCCACCCCATGATGGTGTAAAGCCCCTCTCCACTTACCCAGAGTATATTAACATGTATTAATCATCTATTAATTACTACAGAGCAGGCAATAAAATTCTAATACCTAACATCTATTAAACATTAGCCATGCAACAGCCATGTCAACCATTGAAAGCCACCACAGCTAATGAACAACCATGATATCAAGTTATCTGTGTTTGGAAGATACAGGCATGCAGTAAGAGGTCATGATTTCTACCTCAGCTACTTGGGAGGAAAAAATAGAATAATGGAACTATAGAATGTGTTGGGTTGGAAGGGACCTTCAAAAGCCATCTAGTCCCACCCCTGCAATGAGCAGGGACACCTTTAACTAGATGAGGTTGCTCAGAGATTCATCAAGCCTGACCTTGAGTATCTCCAGGGATGGGACCTCCACTACCTCTTGGGTAACCAGTGTCAGTGTCTCACCACCCTCAGAGTGAAGAACTTTTTCCTAATGTCTCATCTAAACCTGCCCTGCTCTAGTTTAAAATCGTTGCCCCTAGTGCTATTGCTACATGCCCTTACAAACAGTCCTTCCCCAGCTTTCCTGGAGGTCCCTTAAGGTACTGGAGGGCTGCTGTGTCTCCAGAGCCTTCTCCAGGCTGAACAAGCCCAACTCTCTCAGCCTGTCCTCATAGGAGAGATGTTCCAGCTTTTGGATCATCCTTGTGGCCTCCTCTGGACCTGCTCCAAGAAATTCATGTCCTTCCTGTGCTTAGAACTCCAGAGCTGGACACAGTACTCCAGATGGGGTCTCATGAGAGCAGAGGGGGAGAATCACCTCTCTCGATCTGCTGGCCACACTCCTGGTGATGCAGACCAAGATGCCATTTGGCTTCAGCAGGGGCACACTGTTGGCTCATGTCCAGCTTTGTGTCCATCAGTACTCCCAAGTCCTTTTCATCAGGGCTGCTCTCTGTAACACCATCCCCCACCCTGTATTCATAATGAGGATTGTCCCAACCCAATTGCAGGATTTTGCACTTGTTTTGTTGAACTTCATGAGGTTAGCATGGGCCCACCTTTCTAGTTGGTCCAGGTCCCTCTGGATGACATCCCATCCATCCAGCGTGTCAACTGCACCACTCAGCTTGGTGTCATAGAATCATAGAATGGTCTGGGTTGGAAAGGACCCCAAGGATCACAGACTTCCAACCCCCTGCCACAGGCAGGGACACCAACCTCCAGGCCTGGAGATACACAAGGTTGCCCAGGGCCCCATCCAACCTGGCCTTGAACACCCCCAGGGATGGGGCACCCACCCCCTCTCTGGGCAGCCCCTTCCAGCCCCTCACCACTCTCTCTGGAAAGAACTTCCCCCCAATCTCTCCTCTAACCCTTCTCTCCTCCAGCTTCACTCCAGCCCCCTTGTCCTGCCAGGCTCTGCCCTTTGAACAAGCCCATTCCCCTCCTGTTCCTCTGCTCCCTTCAGGGACGGGCAGGCTGCAATGAGGTCCCCCCAGAAGCAGCCTTCTCTTCTCCAGGCTGACCCAGCCCAGCTCCCTCAGCCTCTCTCCGTAGGGGAGCTGCTCCAGCCCTCTGAGCATCTTCGTGGCTCCTCTGACCCCTCTCCAACAGTCCCACATCTTTCTTGTGTTGGGGCCCCAGCTCTGGACACAGGACTCCAGCTGGGGCCTCCCCAGGGCAGAGCAGAGAGGGACAATCCCCTCCCTGTCCCTGCTGCCACCCCTCTGCTGATGGAGCCCAGGATCCCATCGCCCTTCATAGCTGCAAGAGCCACTGCTGGCTCATGTGAAGTTTCTCATTCCCCATGACACCCAGGTCCTTGTCAGCAGGGCTGCTCTCCAGGAGCTCTTCTCCCAGTCTGTATCTATGTCTGGGATTCTTCCAGCCCCAGTGCAACACCTGACACTTGGCAGTGTTGAACCTCATTATGTTCACCCAGGCCCACCTTTCCAGCCTGTCAAGATCCCTCTGGATGGCTTCCTTTCCTTCTACAGTGTCAACCACAAACTTGGTGTCATCCACAAACTTGCTGAGGGTGCACTCAATTCCATCATCGATGTCACTGATAAAGATGTTAAAGAGCACCGGTCCCAAGACAGACCCCTGGGGGACCCTGCTTGTCACTGGCCTCCACCTGGACATAGACCCATTGACCACCACCCTTTGTCTACGTTCTGTCAACCAGTTTCTTATCCACTGGATGGTCCACCCATCAAATCCACATCTCTCCAGTTTAGAGATAAGGATGTGGTGGGGGATTGTGTCAAAGGCCTTGCACAAGTCCAGCTAGATTACATCAGTTGCCTTCCCTTTATCTACCGATGCCGTCACTCCATCACAGAAGGTCACCAGACTGGTAAGGCACGACCTTCCCTTGGTGAAGCCGTGCTGGCTGTCCCAGATCACAGGCTCATCCCTCATGTGCTCTAACATGTCATCCAGGAGGATCTGTTCCATGATCTTTCCAGGCACAGAGGAAAGATCTACAGGCTCAGGGGCCAGCCTGTAGTTCCCTGGGTGCTCCTCACTCCCTTTCTTATAACCATCTGCAAGGCTGCTGAAGGTGTACTCGATCCCTGAGTGATGAGGTCCTGAGACCCTCTCATCTTGCCTGTGACACTTGCAAAAGAATGCACTCATGGTTCAAAATAAACCATGGAAGGGTGTTTTGTGGGGGTTTCTTCTTTGCCTTTTTTCCCCATTGCGATGCTGTGTTACATGAGCTGTGCTTGCAAGCTTAACTATTCACCTTTCACATACTGGGGTAACCCAAACCACTGACATATTTAGAGTAGATGAGCCTGGATTTAGAGTCAGGCTGGCTGAACCTGACCTTCTGCTACCTTGCAAGCTTTTGAAATCTTTCTTGCTTCTAAAATTGGAAAACTAACTGACCCACTTTGAATGGTTTTTTCAGTAAACGTTGTTAAAGAAAACCCCTTCTGAGGGAACCATTTCCTTTAACCTGTACATCTCTAACTCTGAGAGGGAAACTGAATTATACATTTAACATTTCAAGCATCAGCACCTTTTAAAACTACCTGATATAGGTCATGGCCATCCCAGAAACCACAAACTAAATTCTACCCTTGTTTGCATCTTCCTTTGGATGATACAAGGTGAGTAAAATTTGGACTTAGACAGAAAAATTAATCACATGTAAAAAACCATAACTTTTCTGCTTCATTGCATCTGAAAACATCACCAAAATTAGACCTGAGAAAAGGGTGGAACTTTTCAATGCTTATTCTGTATATTTTCAACCCACTGTTAGAGCAAAGTGATAAGAGTTCTTTCCTAAGGAAGACCTGTTAAAGAGAAGGATGGATTCAATATCCCCTCCCTCCTTTCTAAATCATAATCCCCTCCTTCAAGAATCTCCCAAATTCAACCTACAAGCAGCATCAGCACTCTAGTGTCAGTCTCTCACTCATCTACTCTCCAAACAGCTTCTCAGGAACCTCATTAGAAATATGACACAGCTGGTTTATTATATCTCATAGTTCATTACGATCAGCATCATTACATGAGAGACTGAGAGATTCAAGCCAACCCCTCTCTCTGTGTGCCAGGTTTTGTAGCACTCTGGATGGAGAGTTTTTCTTTGGGAAATGTTGAATTATTAGCTATGCCATGAAGTATTTGCTGGAGAGAAAAAGTGAGAAGAATCCATAGGCTGTCAGTTGGGATATTTCCTTGGGAGGAGACTTCAAGTTTCTTCAAGTCTTCAACTTTTAGTTCTTAATCCAGTATCTGCTTTATCTGAACCTTTCACATCCCAACTTTGCTGCTGATAGGTGTAACTGTAGAGGTCTGAGCTCTCAACAAAGGATATCGAATGATGCCACAGAAACACCTCATCCCAGAGCATCCCATCCATCCCAGTGTCCAAAATGCAATAGAGGGCTGTTGATTTAACTCCCTGAAAACAGAGGAATGAAGGCAGACATCCCTCCTTGTAGGTAAGGTTTCTTTCAGGGTCAAGCCCACAGCTATTCATGAGCATTCAGGGTTCATCAGGACATCTGCCCAAGAAGAATAAAAATGGAGGCAGTTGCTACCAGCCTGAGCAACAACAATGACCCAAAGTCAAAAGGGAACAGCCTTGAAGAAGCACAATCTATCCACATCTGCAACCCCATTACAATATCTTAGTGAATGTATAAAAGGAGAACCATGAACAGGAGAAAGGGATATTGACTGTCATTGTGTCACATGGAGTCTATCTCCTTCAGCATGTGGATTTAAAGATTGCACATCACAGCTGTGGTATACTGATCTTACAAGGATGGAGAGACAACAGGGTGGGATTAGGAGTTCTATAGAATCATTGATCCCTGTCACCCAGCACACAGGGCTAGAGCACAGGGAGTCATAATGCCTGGGTGCTACATAATGAGGGGCATTTTAGCTCCCTATATTTTTAAGTTCTGCATGCCATCACTTATATAGCATGGATGAGGTGCCTACAGATCCTTCCAGTTTTCCTGCCTACCAGAGGAGTCATTTTGCATCTCTCAGACTTCACAAGGTTTCTCTTGAATACCTTTGTCCTCTCCCTAACTTAGGAATAGAAGATTTAACTAGATCCATCACAGTTCCCAGACCACCTTTCCCTAGGATCACAGCCCCATCTCACAGCACAAGAGCCTGAAGTGAAATGAAAAGGAAGCAAGCTCAAAATCAATTTTCATGGGGTTGTTTGGTGGTTTTTTTGCTTTGTTTTGCTTTGTTTTCCAGACAGAGAATGACTGAATTTGGGAACCCTCTTTCACAAAACACTCTGGTCAAAACAGACATGATCACACCTCAGGTATAGAGTTGAATAAAAATAGCCTGATCCAGACTGATGCTCAGTTCAGGATGAAAAAGACATCAGCCCAATGTAGGAGAAAACAGACCACATCTGGCAGTGCCAGGGACACTAGTGTTTTTAATACAGCATCCCAAGTCAATACCATGAAGCTCATCAACCTAGGTTTGACTAGGTGATGACTCTAATTCCAATCACATACTTTGCATCTGCTTGCTGTAGTGCGTGACAGTTTTTGGTGGTTTTCCAATGCCATCATTGATTTTTTGTTGTTACTAGAGTGACATGGCTAAGGGTAATGTCACTCTGAGCACACTGACACAGATCTAAGAAAGGAGGAGCCCATATCCTGCCTTTCACGTGCGTAGTGGAATATACACATATACCATTAAAAAAACCCCATAATTAATGGTTAAGTGGGGCAGCACAGAAGCCCTTATAAAAAGCCCACCAGCAGACGTGCTCAGACACCTCCAGTTCAACAGCACCCAGCACAAGCATCACCTGCAGCAAGTGAAGAAAGGAAGATGTCTCCGAACCTTCAAGCTTCTCTGGTAAGAACTCGCTTCGTTCTTTCCCTCTCCCACCACCCTGTTCCCCCTCAATTTGACAGAGACATATTTAAATTCTAATAGATGACTGCCAGGAATAGCAGTTGTCTAAATGGTTGTTTAAACCATTGGTAATTGGAAATAACTAAAGCAGGACACTGCTGAGTAACATCAGCACGGGGCAGCAGTGAGGCTGTGTGGATATACTAGCAAACAGGGTTACTGCTACATACCCCAGAGTCAAGAAATGCACTAAAAACTCGACCTTAGAGTGTCTTTTTTGCTGTTGCATCCTTTCTGCTGTCTCCTGTGTTATTTTATTTGGTACAACTGGTTGCTTGTTTTAATCACTGAATTACAGCAGGGTGTAATTTGTTACCTGTTGCACTGTAAGACTTAGCTAATGAAAGCAAGCACGGATGTGTGATGTTTGGCACGATCTTCTGTAACTACTCGAACCTGTGGTATAACTACCAGCTAGTCTGACTGTGGATGGATTTCCCAGCCCCACAGAGGAGTCACTAGGCGTGCTGTGTTACAAGCAGATGTACCTGGGCTGTGTCCTAAAATGCATCAACTCTCTTCAGCTCAGATCACTGCTCTTCCTGCTGCTGGCGGTGCTGTCAGCCAGCAGTTCTGCCTACGGGAAGGTGATACAGCCTGGGCTCAAGCCAGAGAACCTCTTCAAGCAAGCATATGCTGGATGCCTGGCCCAAAGAGACTCGAAGTTCCCTCAGACTGTGAGAGTCAATATCAGCATCAGCAGCATGAATCAGGACACCAAAACAACACTTGATGTCAGCAGACGCTCTCTGGCTCCATGGGATTACAGGTATGATCCCTAGGCTAGAAATACAGTGGCTGTAATGGTCAAGAATAATGCAGAGGCTAGGTCCACATCTGTATTATCAGTGCTTCATTGCTGAGAGATTTTGGAAATAATGAAGGTATCCACAGTCCATATAATCCTCTCTGAAAGATAACCAATACAGAAAGGAGCACAGAGCAAAAACATGGACTACAGGAGGAAAAATAAATTTTTTTTTGTAATTTAATGAATTAATTTGTATATTGGGGCAAGCTTTCTCTTCAAAAGTATTCTTTACCTAAGGCATCATAAAAAAACATACCTTGGAAGGCTAACACTGCACCAAATTCAATGGTGGTTTGATAGCATCAACATCAGGCCCTAAGATCATTTCATGGTTTGGAGGGGAGCTGAAGGTCTTTGGGTCGTTAGTCAGTCTGACATGTTGGGATGCTCAAACCATTTCTAATCAGTCTTCCAAAGTCAGTGACTACTTAAAGTAAGTCCTTTGCACAGAGACTTGGCATGCATGTCTCACACTTAAAAACCTGAGGTACTTACTTACCTACATTTTACTTCTCAAAAAAACCACAGTAGTGGAGGGTCTACTGCCCCTTCACAGGCAATCTCACAGGTGGTACACCTTCACCAGCTGGGAGCCCATAGTCATCCAGACTGTCATGCCTCTGGAGATGGAGCAGCATTTCCCTTTCAAATACTCCCTTTCATGTCAACTTACAGGATCGATGAGGACCACAACCGTTTCCCCCAGGTGATCGCTGATGCCAAGTGCCGCCACTCCAGGTGTGTGAATTTGGATGGGCAGCTGGACCACAGCGTCAACTCCGTTCCCATCAAACAGGAGATCCTCGTCCTCCGGAGGGAGCAGAAGGGCTGCCACCAGTCATACAGGCTGGAGAAGAAAATCATCACGGTGGGCTGCACCTGCGTTACCCCCTTGATCCGACACCAGGCTTAAAGGGAGACAGAATTGTGAGAGCAGGGAGCCTCAGAGGAGAGTTTCCTAGCCTGGAAGCGATCAAATGAAGGGCCTCGTTCAGCTTACACAAAAGCAAATCAAGCTATAAGGATTAGATAGCATGTATCAGAATAAATTAAAAATTAAGAAGTCTCTGTTATATAAAAAAGAAAGTATCTTGAACTCTGTGAATTCAGAATCTAGACACCTTCATATGCCCACTGAAAAAGTAATGGGAATTCCTTACACATCTTTAAGTTTACACTTTGAAAGGTCTATTTATGTAATCTATTTATGCTGGTGGAAAAGTTAGTAATAATGTATCTGCTTATTTATCTCTGTGTAATAAAAATTAGTTAATAAACCTGTGGTATTCTCCTTTCTTTCTAAAGAAGCCTTTTTGGTAAGACACGAAGTCATTTGGTTATGATCATATACCTGAGCCCAATGGCATCCTGTCTTGTATCAAAAATAGTGTGGCCAGTAGGCCTGGGGAGGGGATTGTGCTCCTGGACTGGTGAGGCCACGTGAGTGCTGGGTCCAGTTCTGGGCTCCTCCCCATATGAACGACATTGAGGTCCTGGAACTTGTCCAGAGAAGGGCAACCAGGCTGGGGAAGGGGCTGGAGGGCAAATCCTCTGAGGAGCAGCTGAGGGAGCTGGGGGTGTTGAGCCTGGAGAAGAGCAGGCTGAGGGGAGACCTTCTCCCCACCTCCCCTGCCCTGCCAGGAGGGTGCAGAGAGGTGGGCGCTGGTCTCTTCAGCCAGGGGCCAGGAGCTGGGACAAGGGGCAATGGGCTCAAGCTGTGCCAGGGCAGGGTCAGCTCAGCTGGGAGGGCCAAGTTCTTCCCTGGCAGAGTTGTGGGGCTGTGGCACAGGCTGCCCAGGGAGGGGGCTGAGTCCCCAGCCCTGGGTGTGTTTAACAGCTGGGGAGATGAGGTACTCAGGGATATGGTTTAGCACAGGACAGGGATGGTTGGACTTGATGATCTTAAAGGTCTTTTCCAACCTTGTGACTCTGTGATTCTGTGATATAAGAGATTTGCACCTAGGCTTGTGTTATTACCACCACTTTACCGACAGAGAAACTAAGATATCTGAAAGAAAGTGCTTTATCCAGTGATGCCAAATAGATCTGCATTAAGGACCGACTGGGGGAAAAAAAAAACCCAAAACAATGAGCAACTGCCTAGTTCTCCACCTAATTATCCAATTGGAGAGGAATTTGTAAAGATAGATTCAACAATTCAAAATCTTCTTTGAGGGGAAAGACACTCCCCCCTCACCCCCACCCCCCAAAAACAATGTCTAGTGCGGTTCCACTGCTGAGTTTTCATTCCGATGGCACCAGTGAATTTCAGCCCAACCCATTTCAACCCATTTTCTGTACCTCACTACGTGGGCACACGAGGGAGAAGCGTGTGAGTGAGTCGGGTGGATTTTTGTGGACTGGAATAGTCATTTTCTCCATGGTGGTGTCCTTCCACGGCTTGTGCTTCAAATGTAGAGCACACTGACACAGCACTTCTTACCGCGGTCGGGATGGGACTTGCGTAGGTGCGTGTGTCTAGCGGTGCAGGGGGGTTTATTTAAAGCACTCTGGGGTTGAAAGTGCTCAGAGAGAAAAAAAAAACCAACCAAAAGTTCCATGTTTCAAAGGCAGGCTGCTCTGCGGATGTTTTGTTTGCTGCCGTCTCAGGGAGGTGTGACCAGAAAGCCCTGGCAAAATGCCACTGGCAAATGCAACGGCCAATGTAGCATCTACAGAAATGCAGAAGTCAGGGATGCAAGTTCCTAATGAGAGGCAAGGTCCTCCTGGGTAAAAGCATCCTTTCCAGGTCCAGCTGTGCTGACTGGAGACGTGATCATCCCAACTTTTCTTGCTGAGGGGGTTATTCCCATCATCTGTGTCCACGAGTCCAAACCCTCCCTCGTCTACTCCAGGGAAAATCATGTGGGTCAGTTTTTAACCCAAAGTCACAGCACGGCCACAGGTTTCATTCCTTGACCTAGCAGATATACACCGGTCCAAGGAAATGTTAATTAACTCAGAGTCACCACAGTATCTGCAATCACAACACTGAACTCCTGTCCACACCTTTAGTTACCTTCAAACTAATATGAATCTGATATAGCCTTGCCCACATGGAGGTATCTAGCAGTATAAATGAGCCTAACTTAGCTTGTTTCCTACCTTGTCTCCAACTAGATCTCCTGCACATCTTGAAGTTCATCCATCTGGTTGTCCCAAGAATTTTAAGCATGGAAACAGACTGCCAAAAAACACATGGAGGAACCCTCCTCCAAGGAACCAAATAAATATCAGTCCAGGGCATTGAAACAGAACTGCCTTCTCCATTTAGATAATGTCTCAACGTTCTACCACTTGCTATAGAAGGAGCTTTGTTAGGTCTGCACCAGCCCAAATATCTTCTAACAGTTAAAATTCCTGTCAAGTCCCTCCCTTTGTTACCTGGTAGTGGTATGCAATTAGCTGGACTTGGCACGTGAGTAATGGGGACTAATTAGCAATGCTGAGAGAGAGCTACTGTGTGGAAAAAGTCAGACCAGGTCAGCAAGAGATGATGCAGCTGAAGAACCAAAACCCCGGCAGCTTTCTGCTGACAGGCTGCAAAGATGCCCCAGTTCCCCTTTCAGCAATGTCATTCTCCCCTGGACCATTTACCAGCCCAATGACATCTGTGCCTTAGGACACAACCCTTTTTTACTTACTTAGAGTCACTCCAACTTGACGCTTACCTCTGCAAGCTGCTTGAGTGTTGCACATGCTCCTGGAGAAGCATGAAATGGCATGATTGCCTGGATTCATTTGGCCTGAGGACTTTTTTCCTTCCTACCACAAGTTCTCTTCTAACTCCTGGTATTGTAAGCTAAGAGGTCTCCCTTCACCTTGCATTGTTCAGGTGATAAGGTGCAGAATAATTCCATATCAATGCACCCTGCCATGAGGTCACCTAATCAGTGCAGAGACCAAGGAGAGCAGGACTCCTCTTTCACCCTTGCACAGCTCTTACCAGTTTGAGGTCCAACAGGTAAAGCTTGCTCATTCTTCTTTCAGAGACTTTCAGTGCAAATTCCTGCTTATTTGGTGTTCTTTAAAGATGTCATCAGGAATGACAAGGGGGGACCTTATTAATGTTTATCAATATCTTAAGTATGGGATGCAGGAGGAAATGGCCAGCCCCTTTTCAGTGTCTGTGGGGACAGGACAAGGGGCGATGGCCTCAAGTTGGAGCATAGGAAGTTCCACACCAACATGTGGAAGAACTTTTTACACAGTGAGGGTGAGGGAGCCCTGGGACAGGCTGCCCAGGGGGTGTGGAGTCTCCTTCTCTGGAGAGATTCCAGCCCCGTCTGGACACGGCCCTGTGTGCCCTGTCCTAGGGACCCTGCTTTGGCAGGGGGTTGGACTCGATGATCTCTGGAGGTCCCTTCCAACCCCTGTGATTCTGTGATTCTATGGTGGGTGGTAATTGCCACAAAACCCTCTTTGACACACACAATGGTTTCCAGTCTAGACTGCTCCCTGTCTCATTTTCACGCCAGTTTGCAAAATCTGAGCATCAGTGGCTCGGCAGCCAGATCGCTTGACAACCTGTGAGTAAGAAAGGGAAGTCTGAGGTTTGATTTGTGTAGCAAATGGTCAGATAACCATGTTCATCATTGCCAGGTATCAAAGCAAGCCGGACAGAGAGTAGATGCTTCTAAGAGGTGACATAGATACATCTGTCAGGGAAGCCTTACGACATGGAGGAGACATGGGATACAGATTTCAGAAGTATGAAATAAAAAGCAAACCCAAAAAATTATAGGGGTGAGTTAGAAGACAGAGAGCTTCTAGCTGCTTCTTGCAGCAGCCATCTCTGCAGCCCCCTCCTCCACCAGTACCCAGCTGCACAAAACTGTGACATTGGGTCTATTCTCAATGAGCCTTGTCTGCTCCTGGATTTTTAAGCCATTGCTCCCCTGGCTTACCAAGCACTAATACAAACAAAACCACAAACTGCTCTTGGGTTGTTTCAACCTTTTAGGTTGCAAGCTTTACATTCTTTACATATTTAATTTCTGTGCATGAGCAATAATTTTGTTGGTCAGGCTGACTGGTCTGTAATCCCTTTGAACAACCCCAGGAGCATCTGCTGTTACCAAGGGTCCCATGAAACCTAATTGACACCTGCAAGCCAACACATCTGCAGGGTAAAGGTCTGGGCTCAGAGGCGGCATCTATCTGGGTTCACATCACTGCTGTGCCTTCCAGCCCTGGCTTACGCAGGCATCTCTGCAGCATGCTCCCTCCAGCATCCCATGAGAGCTGTTACACAAGGGGATCCCTGCTGGAGCTGCTTGAGCTGCCAGAACAGGCACAGCCAAGGGGAGGAGTGAGCAAGGGGACAGGGAAAGGAGGTTAGAGAGAGGCAAGCAGAAGAGGAAAGGAATAGGAAAGGTCACAAGACTCGGGTACCAACCTTTAAGATTAAGAGAAGACACCGTGGGACTGCTACTGCACCTATACCTGTGTCTTCTCCTCCTGGTCAAACAACAGAGTGCCTGAAGGCTGCTCTAAGCTACATTTCAGAGCCACAGATGCCTAGCTGGGCATCCAGGGACTGTTGCAAGAGGAAAAAAAAAAACAAAAAACCAGGCAAAAGCTGGTCCTCAGCTGTGAACTGTGCTTGCTCTTGGTGGCAAGATGAGTGTGCTGTTTACAAGAAGCATGAACTTGTTTGTCATGTTCTTAGATTGCTGGGAAGGAAAGCCAACCACCTACCTCATCACAAAAACCAGCACTTAAAAAATAGCCAGACTTGTATTTGCAACCAACTGCACTCTAAGAATGATGCCATTAGAAGGAAATGACCCTTGTTGCTCATTTCATGTAGAATCAATGCCCACATACAAGTGCATGGCCTTACTGAGAGCTGTGTGGTTTGCTGTTGGTAGTGCTGGCTGCGAAACCTCATGGGCGAGACATCCTTAATTAGCTACCTTTGCATTTTCTTCATTAGTTACTTCATAATTCAGCCAGTTAGAGTAACTCCTAAGCTAAGCTGACAGATGTTTAAGAACATCAGCACAGGAGCTTACACACATTTAGCTGCCACGACCCAAATGCCCAAGTTATTATGTTTTGAGAGAGCAATGCAGGAGAGTTTTCTCCCCACAAAACAAGTGAGGACAACCCCATGAGCTAGGTTTATCAAGAGAGAGAGAGAGAGAGAAAGAAATAGGTCAGGAGTAAGGAACTGTGGTGTGCAGCATGCTATTTCCTGGTCAGCGGTTACTGTAAGAGGAGGGCTGGTATTACACAAGAGCGGGTAGAAGACGCCTCCATAGGTTTGTGCTGCACCACAAGAAGAGCTTGGTGGTCATAATGAAACAGCTGCTGCCACAAAATGAGTACAAATGCTTGTAACTGAATGAGATGTTTTCCTTATCCCGTTACCCAGGGCTTGTTGAACTGGCTCCCAGTGACCTGTAGGGCAAGGAATACAGCCCACTCGACAAGCAAGCACCAGAGGAGTCATTTAGACCCTACGACTCATCTCACCTACTCTGGAGGGGGAGGAAGAAACCCAGGGTGTACCTGCACTGAGCATAGCTAATTTAGAATATCTTCTGTGCAGCAAGAATGAAATACAGTGCAGGTTTACACTGTGTTAAATGCAGGTGAATGAGGAAATACAGGCTTAAAACCTCCACCAGCGGAAACCAAAGTCACAGACCAGAGAGTTGGTTCAGGTCTGGATGGTGAGTAGTGTCAAAGAAAAGCAACAGTGCAGCAACCTGAAAGAATGACAGCGTGCTAGGCTGTGCTCCTTCTGTAGCCAAGGGAGAGAAAGGGTAATTCCTCCTTTTTCAAAGTTGGGACACCACAACTCAGCAGGCTACCCTGCCCTGGAGGTGTTTATTCGTTGTTCCCTTGATGTGGGGAAATCCTCAACCACCACTTAGACCCCAGTGCCTGATACCTGGGTGGTTAAAAAGTGGTGAGATGAAGCCGTCTCTGCACATTTCTCCGCATTCCTCCTCAGCCCCCATCCAGCTGGCAAAGAAGGTTTCTCACAAAGATGAGACCTTCTCTGGAAAAGCATAGGCCAGGCCTTTCCCAGCTCACATGAACCAGGCGAGACCACCATCCCAAATTTCAGCTGCAGCCCTGCAACACGATGTCTCCCACCTCTTTTCCCACCACCCTTGGAGACTGTCCCCAAGGCCTCGAGAACCTGGCTCCATTGCCAATGTCTCCAGCGCCTCCTGTTTAACCTCACTTCACCAATTTCACCCCTTTTATTATTTATTTTCCCATATTTTCACCTCCTTAGGCTGCAAGTTCCCTGCACTGGAGAAAATCCTGTTCCTTGCTGAAAGCTGTGTGATACTGCAGCACAAACTCATTCCCTGCTTTCATTTTGAGCTACTGCAAAACGACACTCTTTTATATAAAATAGAGATTTTATTCAGTGGATAAGTTATGGAATAAATACAGATAAACATTTATCATTTTGGGGATGCTCTGAGCACACATAAATCCACAAATATAGTCATAAATAGAAGAGATAAATAGAAATATAAACACTCAGTAGTTCTGTTGTAACGCTCAGTGCAAGGGGGGTTCAGTTCTCTCCCACACTGCTCTGGACTAAGTCAGCCACTGCTCCCCACGGAGCAAAACCAGAGTGCAGTGAGAATCAGGCCTGGAGGCACTTGTGTCAGTTTTACACTAAAGCAGTGATGGTCAGAGAAGGAAAAGGGGCTGGGTGATAAGGAAGGGAGGGAGGGAGAAGGAGCAGGAGGAGGGATTTTTTGTGGCAGTGCTATTTGGCATGTATACACCAGGGCAATTTACTGCCAGTGATGATTTTTGAAGCTGTAATTTGATTGACCAAAATTATATAAGCTGCAACAAAAAAAAAAACAAACCAAAAAAAACCCCACAAAAAAACCTAGAACCAAAGCAAACAAACAAACAGAAAAGCACTACCTTACTCCCTCCCTGCTTAGAGTCACTAAGGAAACTTCTTCTCCATCCCCCTCTTTCCCCTTCTCTATCACCAGCTGTCAGTGATTCCTGTTCTAAAATCCATAAATGAACAACAGCAAGGACCAGGACTCTCAGGAGGTAATTGGCTCAGATTTGGAAAGGAAATAGCATGTTGGATTTCTGGCATGCCAGATGGGTGACTGTGCATTTTCTCCAAAGGGATGTTCATAGAGGGAGTTTCTTCTTCCCAGCGCTGCCTGTCCTACTAATCCCTCCTAGGACTGGTGGTAGACAATGGGAGTGGCACACGTGCAGCCCACGGTGATGACTTTCTTCTCCAGTCGGTAGGTTGTCAGGCAGCCCCGCTGCTCCCGCCGAAGGACAAGGATCTCCTGTTGGATGGGGACAGAGTTGAAGCTGTGGTCCTCCTGTCCCAGTGGGTTTACACAGCCGGAGAAGCGGCACTCAGCGATAGCGATCACCTGGGGGAAGCGGTTGGGGTCCTCGTCGAGCCTGGGGGTGAGGACACAGAAGGGTTTTATGCACAAGGACAACATGGTTTGGCAGGATCTTCTTGTTTATCTCCATGGAAGCATCATAGTATTTACCTGTGTATGCTCACTATGAGATGGGGCCAAAGAATTTTCCTATCCTCAATGTTTTTTTTAATAATTTCCTAGAAATGGACTCAATTGAGTCACCTTCCCTGGATGTGTTTTTAAAAAGGGTAGATGAGGTACTTAGGGATATGGTTTAGCTTGGGATGGTTGGACTTGATGATCTTTAAAGGTCTTTTCCAACCTTGTGATTCTGTGAATTTGGGGAGAGTAATAATGCCATATCATTCTTTAGGAGATGGAATGGAGCTGGGTGAAATACAGAACTGATTGTGAGTGAACTATTCATTGTTTTTCTTTTAACTTCAACGTTCAACAATTTCTTTCAGTTAGGAAAATGTACAATAAAAATGTACTGGCATAATAATTATTCAACAAGATAAATAGAAATCGTTCCAATGCCATCTCCTTGCACTGCAAACTGTTACTCAGAGAAATATCAGCCGACATCAAAATGACAGTGTATGTCAAGAATCATAGAATCATAGAATTGTAGGGGTTGGAAGGGACCTCCAGAGATCATCGGGTCCAACCCCCTGCCAAAGCAGGGTCCCTAGGACATTTCACTGAGATAGGCGTCCAGATGGGTCTTGAATATCTCCAGAGAAGGAGACTCCACACCCGCCTGGGCAGCCTGTCCCAGGGCTCCCTCACCCTCACTGGGAAAAGTTCTTCCGCATGTTGGTGCGGAACTTCCTATGCTCCAACTTGCAGCCATTGCCCCTTGTCCTGTCCCCACAGACACTGAAAAGGGGCTGGCTGATTCCCCCTGCATCCCCTGCTTAAGATAATTATAAACATTAATTAGGTCCCCCCTTAGTCTTCTCTTCTCAAGGCTGAACAGTCCCAATCTTCACAGCCTTTCCTCATAGGTGAGATGCTCCAGGCCCTTCATCATCTTCGTAGCCCTTCTTTGGGCTCTCTCCAGGAGATCCCTGTCCTTTTTATACCAGGGAGCCCATCACTGGACACAACACTCCAGGTGGGGCCTGACCAGGGCAGAGTAAAGAAGTATTTGCAATAGTCACAGGACCCCAGGCATATAAGAACCAGCCATTGCTCACCACAAAAAACACGTGTGTAGTGCAGGTATTGCAATTTAGATAACAACTAAGCAGTTACCTGTAATCCCAAGGAGACAGAGACCGGTTCCTGACATCATGGATCATCTTAAAGGCATGATCGGAATTGCTGATACGAACATCAACTTTCACCATCGCAGGGAAATTGAGATCCTTTTGGTTCAGACAGTTTTCATGAAGCCTCATCGAACCAGCATCCTTTCTGGGTCGAAGCCTATCTATCCTCCCACGGGGTGAGCTCCTTACGGTGAGTGCTAGAACCAGCACCAAGAGCAGTGATCTGAACTGGAAGAGAGAAAGGCGCCATCAGCAAATAGCACAACATTAATAATAGTCGTGACAATGGATGCTAACCTCCGATTCAAATTCTGATTCGTACTCGGCTCTGCCTCAGGAAGAGCATCTCTCCAAAAAGCTATGAAAGGTTCCCAGGGGGTGTGGAGTTTCCTTCTCTGGAGAGATTCCAGCCCCATCTGGACACTGACCTGTGTGCCCTGTCCTAGGGACCCTGCTTTAGCAGGGGGTTGGACCCGATGAGCTCTGGAGGTCCCTTCCAACCCCTACAATTCTGTGATTCTCTGCAACCAAACAACAATGTCTTATGATCAACAAGGTGGGGTGAGGACTCAGCTGACCCCGTGCCTAAACCTCAGTCTTCTCCAGGCTAAAGAGGCCCAGCTGCCTCAGCCTCTCCTCATGAGGAAGGGGTTCCACTCCATCACCTTGGTGTCCCTGCACTGGACTCTTTCAGGGAGTTCTGTGTCCTTCTGGAGCTGAGGGGCCCAGAACTGGACACACTATTCCAGGTGTGGTCTCACCAGGGCAGAGCAGAGGGGGAGAAGGAGCTCTCTTGACCTACTAACCACCCCCCTTCTATCATACCCCAGGATGCTAAACCCCTTCTTGGCCACAAGGGAACATTGCTGGTCATGGTCATCCTGCTGTCCACCAGCACCCCTGGGTCCCTCTCCCCTACACTGCTCTGCAATAGCCCAGTCCCCAACCTATACTGGTACCTGGGGTTGTTCTTCCCCAGATGCCAGACCCTACACTTGTCCTTTTTATATTTCATTAATTGCTCCCTGCCCAGGTCTCCAGCCTGTCCAGACCTCTCTGGAGAGCACCACAGACATCTGGTGTGTCAGCCACTCCTCCCAGTTTTGTGTCATCAGTAAACTTGTTGACAGTGCACAGGGTTCCCTCATCCAGGTCATTAATGAATATATTGACTAGTACCAGTACCGACCCCTGAGGGACTCCACTAGATACAGGCCTCCAGCCAGACTCTGTCCCCCTGATGACAGACCTCTGACTTCTTTCCTTCAACCAGTTCACAATCCACCTCACTATCCGATCCTCCAGACCACATTTCCTCAGTTTAGCCACGAGGAAGCTGTGGGAAACACTGTCAAATGCTTTACTGAAACCAAAGTAAACCACATCCACTGCCCTACCATCATCTATCCACCTGGTTATGTCTTCATAAAAGGCTATCAGGTTGGTCAAACATGACTTCCCCTTGGTGAAACCATGCTGACCGCTCATAATAACCCTTTTCTCAATGAAATCTGAGATTCTTAGGCCTTTTCCAGGAGATGGGATTTAAGGAAGATAAGACAAATAAGTGCAAAGCTGTTAATAAAATCAGAAGAATTTTCAGTACTGCAAATACCACCCAGGTTGAACTTTAAATCACAGACATTTGCAATGACACCTCAGCAGAGTTGATAGCATGTAGTCTGAGAAAAAGACTGTCTCACCCATGTTTTTTACCATGAGAGAGGTGAGACAGGCACTGGAACAGGTTGCCCAGAGAAGTTCTGAGTGCCCCATTATTGGAAGTGTTCAAGGCCAGGTTGGATGGGGCTTTGGGCACCCTGGGCTAGTGGGAGGTGTCCTTGCCCACTGCAGGGAGGGTGGAAATAGATGATCTTTGAGGTTCCTTCCCACCCAAACCAGGTCTATGATTCTATGATCCTAAGATCTGCACTATACTTTTCCTCTTACAGCAAATATACCTTAACACTTACAGCAAATACACCTTAACACTTCCACCAAATATAAGTACTTACCCCTACAGCATAGCTGGCAAAAGCCATGGCAAACTCTCTGCTGCTTTTGGCAGGCGGAGCACGAGAGCTGTCCTTCTCTGAGAACTCTTCCTCTGTGTCTCAAAGCCAGTTGTGGGCTCCTTTTTATGGTGTTCAACTGCTGCTGTCCTTTCCATTGCAGCATATTGATGCTTTACTTGACCTGAGATTAGGAGACGTGCTAGTCCACTTCCTTCCGCCTACCCTAAGAAAAAAGGGAGGGCATCAGAATCCCAAATCAGTCAATACAGTTTATTCAGACAGATGACAAGATAAGGGAAGAAAAGGAGAGAAAAAAACCCCAAACCTGTTTAATCAGGGTTTTTTTTTTTCCCTTTCCCACCCCCTCTTTCTAATATTAAATATTCTCACCACAATCATCTGTAGATGCACCTCCACATGCCTCACACAAACCGACTGGCAGATATCAGCAAGCTGCAAAGTCAAATACCCAACGACAGTTTCAAAATGAGGACAGAACATGGAACTTCACAGTTTAATCTCCCATTGCTTCAACTGCACTGCCCACCCCTACTTCATCTTGGGGATCCCAGTCTTGTGGTGACCGGGCAGGGGAAGAGTAGGTGCCCAGGGCAATGCATAGAATCATCAAATCACAGACTGGTTTGGGGGGAAGGGGCCTCTAAAGCCCATCTCATCCCAACCCCCTGCCATGGGCAGGGACAGCTCAGGGTGCCCAAGGCTCCATCTAACCCGGCCTTGAACCCTGCCAGGGATCCAGGGGCAGCTCCAGCTTCTCTAGGCACCCTGTGCCAGGGCCTCACCACCTGCACAGAGAAGAATTTCTTCTTAATCTCTAATCTAAACTCTATCTTCTTTCAGTTTAATGCCATTCCCCCTTGTGCTCTCCCTCTCTGCCCCTGTAACCAGTCCCTCTCCATCTGTCCTGTAGCCCTTTGAGGTACTGTAAGGCTGCTATAATGTAACCCTAGAGCCTTCTATTCTCCAAGCCCAACTCTCTCAGCCTGTCCTCATAGGAGAGGTGCTCCAGCCCTCAGACCATCAAGTCTTCTGAGGCACCTCAGTCCACAAGGAGCTCGGATGCTTTCCCCACTCCTTGTTCAGATCCCAAGTTGACATGTTCTGGAGAGCTCTCTGAAGAACTCATGTATGCCCTGAAAGGGCCCTTAGGGCACTAACTGGCCTTACTGACCTTGACCAGTTTCACCATGGGTTTCTCTCTACAGTACCTCAGCAGGAGCCCCATTTCAGTTCAGCTTTAGGCACCCAGTCCCTCCATGAGATATGCCATAGGAGTGCTTGTTTCCTACCCTTTCTCTGTCTTGGTCTACTAGATGGACCTTGAAGTAGCATTTCCTCTGGATGGACTCGTTGGAAATACATAATAAATCATCTCAGTGGCCACACTGTGCTGCATTTTACCTCAGAGTGACAGAGGGGCTGAGGAAAATAGAAAGTGTTTTAAAATTGCTTCTAAGTTTCAAGTGCCTGACAGGGCTGTGTCACCACACCAACCCCAGTGGCTGTAGATGGTGATGGTGCAGCAATGTGTCTGGGGTGAGGTGTAGTAAGACCTTGTATCCTGGGCTGCATCCCCAGGAGCATGGCCAGCAGATGGAGAGAGGGGATTCTGCCCCTCTGCTCTGGGGAGACCTCACCTGCAGTACTGTGTCCAGCTCTGAAGCCCTCAGCACAAGGACATGGACCTGTTGGAGCGTGTCCAGAGGAGGCCTTCCAGTCCCTGAAAGGTGCCTGTAGGAAGCTGGGAAGAACTGTTCCCCAGGGCATGGAGCGATGGGATGAGGGGTGATGGTTTTAAGCTAGAAAAGGGGAGATTTAGGTTGGATATTAGGACATAGTCCTTCTTCACTATGAGGGTGGTAGGTCACTGGCACAGGTTGCCCAGAGAGGTGGTGGATCTCTCCAGTGACTGGCCTTAGACCATCTCTTGAGTAGCTGGGTCCCCCAGTCTTCCCATTGCTTCACGCACAGACACAAACACACACCAGTGTGTCTCCCATGGCAGCTGCTCCAGACTTAAGACCTTACCACTAACCAACCTCCAGATCCCACAATCTCTCCAGTACCTCATCTAGACCTCTCAGTATCCCCAGTAGCAAACTTAAAGACCTTTAGGTCTCTCCAGCATCCTGCCCAGACTTACAGATGTCCCAATACCTGGAGCTAGCCCAGTTTGATGCGTCTTGCATTTCCATGCTGCCACGCAGACTCACACAATATGCTCACACCAGACCTCTAGCTGCTGGCCCTTAGACCTCACAGCACTTACATCTAGGTCAGAGAATGAAATTACACTAAAAAAGGGGAAGGGGGAAGCTAAGAAAAGGAATTAATAAGGAGGCAGGGCACACTGGGGTGGGCAGGCACAGAACTCAGCCAGGCAAACATGCTGACCACCATCCCACTTATGTGTGATCAGCCTCTATCATCCCTCCCTCTCATTTTCCTCTTTATTCCTCACTGATTCATGGATTCACAGAATTTTAGGGGTTGGAAGGGACCTCCAGAGATCACTGAGTCCAACCCCTATGTCAAAGCAGGCTCCCTAGGAAGCAGGCTCTCTAGGATCCATCCCAACCCTTTCCTTTCCCCAAATTTCCCCCTCCTTCTAAACATCCCATAATAAGTATTGCACAATCCCAAAATTCTCTTCCCAGGGTGCCATAACGAGTTCCATATCCCTGTAGCCAGTGAGGGGATGTAGAGAAAGCTTCCCCCATCGGCATGTCTGGTGGGTCTCACATCTGGACTTGGGCTGACCATCCTCCTTGGACACCCCTGAAAGACCTGGGTCAGGGGAAACACGTTATTTGGGTTCCTCCACCTGTTTCTTCTCCTCTGCTTCTTTGTGTTCATGGAAAACAATGGTTCTTAATCACACAGGAGAACAATCCCCATTTCATAACTGAGGGAGAGAGCGGTGAAAATAAAAGGGGAAGCAGGAGCAAGGACTCTGCTGTCTGTGATCCAGCAAGGATCAGCCCCAAAGCAGAGAGGAAAGACCAGTGTACATGTCCAGAAGGACCAGCAGCTCTCTTTGGGAGTAAACACTATTATTATTGGAGAAAAAGACCCCCACATGTAACCAGTTTGATCAACTTCTTTGTTGAGAAAAGCCCCTAAGAGAAGCCTCTCCCAAAGTGGAGCCTCTTCCATGCTGGCAGAGGGGGATGGGAGCATTGGGCTCCTCACACAATTTTCAGTACTCCATAAAATCAACTGATTCATGGCATTTTCCAATGAGGAGGGACTAACCCAGTCCCTGCTCTGTCATCTCTCTTGAGAAGCAGTGGCAGAAATCTCCATCGACTCATGCTTCATGCCACTGCAGGATGCTGTCATGATTTTGTGGTCTGATTCCACTGACAGTTCAGAGACAAGTCACTCATCTCACATATCATCTTTTTTTTTTTAAATTAAGGTTACTAAGTTCACCTGAGGGTAACATCAATTTTGCAAAACACAGTCCTATTCTGACTGTTCACATCTATAAATCCACAAATGCACCAACAGAAACAAGGGTGTGGAAGATCAAGAGAGGGTAGAATTACTAGAAACCCACTTTTATACCCCAGAAAATGACCCTTTTTACCTTCTTTTTTTTTTCCACTGAGGGTTTGCAGTGAAAGGAAAAGGGCATTGCCATGAAAATGGGTTGGATTTCACAGGTACAGGGCTAAGTGGAAACTTCGCAGTGACATCATCACGCCATATACTGGTTTATTAGCCCAGACCACCACTTTCCATTCACAATCTGCTGTCTTCAGCGGCTTACAACTTCAGCAAGGATTCCCTCTCTGACCTGCAATTTCCTGCAGCTTCAACTGGAGTTGAAGTTCGCTGAAAATTCAATCAAAAAGAGGTCACTGAGACTGAGTCACCAAAACGGGAGGAAAATGCTCGCTCTCTGGGAAAGCTCTTGGGTACCAAGGGCCTGGAGCAGTGATGGGAACTTGGAAATCAAGGAGGTATTTTTAATTTCACCAAGAACTCTTCTACACTTGAGTTACTCTAAAGAAAACCACCGTGTGCACCGCAGGATTCATCACATACTTAGGTTTAGGTTTTCACAGCATGACGCATGCCTGATTACAGGTTGGGCTTGGCTGCCACATCCTTCTAAGCTCCTCTGAACTTTTCAGCTTTTTATTGCACCAAATACCAAATTCCCTCCCAGAAGGAGCAGTTGGTCTCAAATAATTGGTCTTGTGAGACGACAGAACCTACAGAGGCAGGATGATGCTTTGGTGGACCAGGGCCCTCACCTTCCAAAGGCTGCAGAGTCCTGGTCTGAAGGCAGCTGCCCCGACAAACCAGAATCACAGAATCACAGAATCATGGGGGTTGGAAGGGACCTCCAGAGATCATCAGGTCCAACCCCCTGCCAAAGCAGGGTCCCTAGGACAGGGCACACAGGGCGGTGTCCAGACGGGTCTGGAATCTCTCCAGAGAAGGAGACTCCACACCCCCCTGGGCAGCCTGTCCCAGTGCTTGAGGTCCATGCATCCCAGCAAGCCATCACAATTTCTGTTGGGAGAACAGGCAGCATTTTAGGGGCAGGTGTCTGAGCCAGCCCAGCCAAAGAGCATCAGAGGACCTTTCACATCCTGCGGCAGCAACGCAGGTGATGGGGCTGAAATCACAACCCCCTAAATCTGGGGCTGCTGGGGACAAATAAAGATTGCAGAGCTGAGGTCAGCTGAAGCACAAGCCAGGGCTGGGCTCAAACCTCCAGCAGCTGACTCCCACCTCACTGGCCACCCTGGGTTTGTCACTCTACGATGTGTGGACACCATAAGCCTTCTGATTTAGGGAGCTGACTGTGCACACCCATGCTTACCCACGGCGCTCAAATCACACCGATGAGACTCATGACCCAAGCTGCAGACCACAGGCAAGAGATACAAACTGGAAAGGCCAAATTTTGAGGGGAAACATTAATGGCTGAGCGTGCCACAGGTACTGGTAGCAGAAACCTCTGTGCTGGGCTGGTGGCAGGCATTGCTCCAGCACAACAGCCACCCCAGCTTGACTGGAGGCATCTCCTGGCTCCCTCTATGGGCCATGGGTAAAGCTCATCTTTGGCTGAAACCCCTGGTTTGGCTTCATACTTTGGCCAGAGATGTGGGTTGAGTGGAAAGCAGGGATTAAGGTGGTGTGGATGGTGCTGGCGTGGGGATTTTTACCCCTAGTCCCTGCATCCTGTGTGCTCATCCATCCCACAGAAGGTGGGTTAATAGGGCGTTTCATCTCCAGCATCAATAACCCTGCAGAGAGCAGGGGGGAAATAAAGGCTTAAAAAATACAATGCTAAGACACAGTATGTTAAAGAAGGCACCAGGGAGATACCTGAGTGCAAGACCAAGCCCTGGTCATGGGCTGGGTGATGCACAAGGGCACTGGTGGACAAACTCTCTGCTTTGGGTTACCCAACCCAAAACAAGGGACAGACATGGGGCTCCTGTTTCCCACACCACAGGCATGAGCCTGGGTAAATTACTAATGACACAACCTGACAACAGGGAACATGAGTCTATGTGCTTTGGTTGCCCAAGCTGGATTGCCCACATCATTATTTTTATTACCTGTGGTCTTCAATCTCAGACTGAGCTTGGTGTCCCTCAACAGAGGCTGTACCCTCCCCCTTTCCCAGCAGGTGTTTAAGGTCTCACCTACATTCCAGGAATCATGTAAAGAGTCAGGTGCTGGTCTGGGTCACGCTGACATGATCAGTTTGTTACCTGATTCCTTCCCAGCAAGGCAAATTGTAGTCAGCACATTAATCAGGGCTGTTCTGGGGAAATCCCAGCTGCCCCTGGCTCACATGCAGCTCTTCCTCAGATGATGTAGGCTGCATTTGCATTCACACTCTGTATGTTGCTGCCTGGTAGGTCTTCCATAGGTCAGGCCACAAAGACATAGAGATTTCTGGCCAAGGTCTGGTGTTTTGGCATGGCATCACATAGCCAAGTTAGAGTTATAGAAACATCACATCCTTCAGTATCCTGGGTGACATTTTCCACTCTGCACTGCAGGAAACTGGGCTGGAAGGGATCATAGAATCACAGACTAGTCTGGGTTGGAAGGGACCCCAAGGATCACAGAGCTCCAACCCCCCTGACACAGGCCGGGACACCAACCTCCAGGCCTGGAGCTACACAAGGTTGCCCAGGGCCCCATCTAACCTGGCCTTGAACACCCCCAGGGATGGGGCATCCACCACCTCTCTGGGCAGCCAGGGATCTTGGAAAGGAGCTTAGTCCAGCTGTGGTCTCTTGCTGACCCCCAACATAGCAGCACCTCTACCCAAACCATGCCTGACAGGTGATTGACTAATCCATTCCTGAAGAGCTACAGTTAAGCTCACCATTCTCTTCTGTGGCCAAGGCAAAAAAAGGTGCTTTTTTTTTTTCTTTGACACTAAAATGCCTTTCAGACTGTACAACATCTTATACATTCCAAGATATCAGGATCTCCACACCATCATGACCCTTACTGGCTCACAATTAGCTTCTGATCCACTTGTTCAAGGACAAATCTCTTCCAAAAGAACTATTCTCTCCCTGTCAGTCTCCAGTCTCTGATCAAGGCAGAAGGTTCCCCAGCTTCAAAGGTTCATACATGCCTTGACTGAACTGGATACTATTTATTTCATATTATTTCCTGAATTGGCCATCACCTGCCAGTATTAGTAGGAAGATATTCTGCTCCCTTACTCAGCCTGCTAATCAAAGGGGTGAGCAGTGCTGGACTGAAGACAACTCCTGCGTGAATCCTGCTCTGTTACCCTCCCCATACCACAACTACTCTTTAAGTAGGTCTTTTCCAATCACATAGTCACCCACCACTTCATCATTTCACTTCTAGACCCCTTTTTAGCATACTTATGAGACTATGTGCAACTTAAGGCACATGGGCTTAGTACCATCAAGATAAAACCCACCTACAGTTCATATCCCAGCCACAAATCCTGTTACCTATCAAGGAACAGCATGAGTTTGGTTTGGCCTGGTTTACCTGGCACTTTTGCTATTGCTTTACTGAGTGCAGCTTTGGCTGGATTTCCTGCCCCTGCAGCTCTCTAGGAACAATGTCTTTCCCTGGTTTCTCCTTTGCTTTCTCCCACTTATTTGTTTTTTAATATCTTGCCAGTTTTCTGTACCCATCGTCCAAGGTTTCCCAGAAGGAATCCACTCTGCTGGTTCAGTTGAACTGGTGTGTCTCCTAAAACAAAGACATCTGGAGCTGAGTTTGGCAACCCAGGCTTGCTTTAGATTCAGCAGAGTGCAAGCAGGCACATTTAAACCACAGTTAATCTTAATCCAAATTAATCTTAGCTCCTGCAGATTAAGCTCAGACTTAGTCCTATCTGTATCAGATGAATCTTAACCTAAAGGAATCCAAGGTTTGTTTCACCCAGTTTGAGTTGGATATTATTTCTTGTCCTGGTTTCAGTCAGGATAGAGTTAACTTCATTTGCAGCAGCTGATGGAATGCTGTGTTTGGGAGTTCAAATGAAAGCAGTGCTGAGAACACCCTGATGTTCTTAGTTGCAGTCAGACAGTCAAGGACTTTCTCAGCTTCTTCATATTTCTCTATTCATGAGAAAGGAGGGGCGAAGCCAGGACAGGTGATCCAGATGGGCCAAAGAGAGTATTCCATGCCAATGACGTCCTGCCCAGGAGAACAGGGGGCTGAGGGGAGGAAGAAGAGGGGCGGTGGCGGGACGCGTGCTGCTTGGGGGGACGGTCGGTTCCGGGACAGCTCTGGGTGGTCCGGCCTGAGTTGTGTGGGTCGGGGAGAAACTGCATTGGGGATCAAGAGTTTCATATTTTTTTGCTCTAAAGTCCTGTTAGCATCGTTATATTTTACCTTTCTGTTATCTTAGTAAACTATCCTTATCCCAACCCACGGGCCTCTTAGTTTCTTGGGTTTGGAGTTATTTGCCCCTTCCTTTTCCCTTCCCTTGTTTCCCCCTTTTTCCCTCTTCCCCTGCTCTTTTACTTTAAGAAGCAGGCAGCTGCGTGGATCTCAGCCCACAGCCGAGGGGAAACCACGACATTTCTTCAAGAGTTGCAGTTTGCTGTAGCTGTGCTGCTTAGATGGCTTTTGCAAAGCAGCAGTTACAGTTTGTTGTGAGTTCCCAACAGTAAACAAGAGCCAATTCAAGGCCAAAGTCACTTTTGACCAATCCCAGAAGGATTCATAGTGCCTCTGGGAATCACATATTGGAGAAAAAAAACCTGCAGGCTGGTGCACTTTGCCACCAGAACGCAGAGTGGGAAGATGTGACCAGCTGCAGCGATAGCCAAGGCCAGGCCCTGAACGAGAGTGGGGGGAAGGAATGTGGAAAGAAAGTTTCCCCTGCAGCTCGTGGAGAAGACCGTGGTGAAGCGGGTTGTCCCCTTGCAGCCCATGGATGAGGATGGGGAGCAGAGACATCTACACCCTGTGAAGAGGTTGATCCACGCCTCAGCAGGTTTGCCAGGGGACTTAGGACTTTGCGGGGAGCCAGGCCGGGGGAGTCTGCGCCTGAACGTCAGCACCCAGGGAAGGGAGTCCTGCTGAGAGGCCTGTGGTGAGCAGATGACTCCCCGATGGAGAGGACTTACGCTGCAGAAGTTCGTGGATACAACTCTGGCGTGGGTGGGACCCCATGGCACAGCAAGGGAAGGGTGTGTGTGTGTGTCTGTGTGTGTGTGGAATGCACCCCCCTCCCAGCTGAGACCAAAAACAGTTCGGGCGGAACAGACTGAACCCCCCCACTCCCCATTCCCTGCCCCTCCTGGTGCTGCGACGGGAGGGAAGAAGGGAACGAATTGATGATTAAAGCAAAGGGTACGAAGAGGCCAGGGGTGGGGGGAAGGAGAAGTGTTCAGATCTGGGGAAGGAAAGCAACTGGTACCGCCGGAACCCCACTGCCCATTCCCTGCCCCTCCCCACGCCATGTTGGGGGGGAAGAAGGGAGTAAAATCGTGATGAAGTTTAAGTCTGCTAAGAAGGGGAGGGGTGGGGGAAGGCACTTTAAGACCTGGCCGCTTCTTACTCTTACCTCATTCCAGTTCACTGGGTGTATCAGTCGTAGTTGGAATAAATCACTTTTCTTCCCTTTATTCTGTGCCGAGTCTGTTTTGCCCATTGCACTAATTGGAGAGTGATCCCTCTGGCCTTATCTCAGGGCCTGAGCCCCCAAAAACATATCTTCTCCCCTTTTCAGCTGAAGGGGGAGTGAGCAAGCGGCTTGGTGGGCATTTGGCTTCTAGCCAGGGCCAAACCACCACATCAAGATACAGCAATCCTCTTCCAGACTGTTCTCCCATGGGATCTTCCCTATCAAGCCAATCAAACCCTTCCCTATCATTAGTCAAACCAGGCTTCTCAAGAATTACAGTCTTCTACTGCCTCCTTCCTTTGCCTTGTAAGTACCACAAACTCCACCATCATTTTCATCCACGCTGGAATCTTCAATCAGTTCTTTCCCATCAGCAATAAGGAAATGTAATACCAAATAGTATCACACAAATATTAGTGAATATTAGTAAATTAATAGAGTGGTGAGGGGCTGGATGATGCTCAGAGGGCTGGAGCAGCTCCCCTATGGAGAGAGGCTGAGGGAGCTGGGCTGGGTCAGCCTGGAGAAGAGAAGGCTGCTTCTGGGGGGGCCTCATTGCAGCCTGCCTGTCCCTGAAGGGAGCAGAGGAACAGGAGGGGAATGGGCTTGTTCAAAGGGCAGAGCCTGGCAGGACAAGGGGGCTGGAGTGAAGCTGGAGGAGGGAAGGGTTAGAGGAGAGATTGGGGGAAGTTCTTTGCAGAGAGAGTGGTGAGAGGCTGGAAGGGGCTGCCCAGAGAGGGGGTGGGTGCCCCATCCCTGGGGGTGTTCAAGGCCAGGTTGGCTGGGGCCCTGGGCAACCTTGTATAGCTCCAGGCCTGGAGGTTGGTGGCAGCTTCTCTCCCAGGACCAGCGATTTGTTTCTCTCTTGGCGGCTAAGACCCCTCTCCCAAGGGTTTGGGCAATTGCAAAGGATACTCGGTGATGGCCACCAGCACAAGGAAGCAGGTAGTTCCATTCTAGGCTATAGAATAGTAAACTAAACTAGAACTTAACCTACCCTGGAGCTCCTCCTGGTGTCTTGTCATGGGAAATGCAGTATTAGCAGTTCTCCAGAAGCAGGAGAGGGAAAACACAAAGACTCAGCTGAGTAGGAGACGGCTCCAAAAAGCCACCCTGGCCAAAAGCCCTCACTGCTCCCTGCTGTGTCCTGCAGAGAGAAACAGCCTCCAAAAGGCTGGGAGAAGCCGGGAGCGAGGGAGGAGGTGACAATATCTCCACCTCTACCAGCAGTGTGGGAACAGAAGTGCTGGGGAGATTGTCATACGCACACAGGAATCTCTCCAGAAGAAAGGTTGGTTCCTTTGCCCACCGCTGGGTTGGTAAGAAACCAACACCTACACCCTGCGAAAGGTGCCTGGGTGCATCTGACCTGTCCCTCCTGCCTGGGGGCTTTGCAGTGAGGAGCCACCAGGCTGGTGGCCATGCAGGAGCTGAGCAATGCTGGCCCAGCTTCCTCCCCAGCCCCACAAAGCTCAGGACTGAGTCATAAAACCACTGAGAGAGAACAACTCCAACCACGTGTGTTCTACTCACCTGCACTGACCCTTCCAGCTCTATGAGCCAGGCTGGGGCTGCAGGTCTGAGGTCACAGAATGTATTGGGTTGGAAGGGATCTTTAGAGGCCATCTAGTCCCACCCTGCAGTGAGCCTTAAATGTCTCCAGGGATGGGGCCTCCACCACCTCTCTGGGCAGCCTGTGCCAGTGATCTACCACCCTCAGAGGGAAGAACTTATTTCCAAGGTCTCAGCTAAACCTGCCCTGCTCTAGTTTAAACCATCATCTCTCACCCTTCCACTCCACACCCCCTTAGAGTCCTTCCCAGCTTTCCTGTAGGTCCCTTCAGGGACTGGAAGGGGCTATAAGGTCCCCTGGAGCCTTCTCTTCTCCAGGCTGAACCAGCCCAACTCTCCCAGCCTGGCTTCACAGCAGAAGCTGCTTCATCCCTTGGGTCATTTTTGTGGCCTCCTCTGGACTCACTCCAACAGGTCTATGTCCTTGTGCTGAGGGCTCCAGAGCTGGACCCAGCACTGCAGGTGAGGTCTCCCCAGAGCAGAGCAGAGGGGCAGAATCCCCTCTCTTGTTCTGCTGGCCACACTCCTGGGGATGCAGCCCAGGATGGGGCAGCTTAAAACCAACTTCAAACCATCCCAACTCCCTCACTCCCCACATGCAGTGAGATGCTACCAAGTCCTCTCCATCACCAGGACATGTAGCTCCAGGTGGACAGAGGCCATATAGCTGTAGTGGGAGAGGCAGGATGCCCACATTCATTACCCTCCCACACCAAGGGCATTTCTGCAAGCACCTGGTCTGCAATGGAATGACACGTCTAACCCCATCCCTGAGCCCAAAAGGGCCAGCACCTGTCTGAAGGCTTCCCATAGCAGCACTAGTCCCAGTAAGACCACAATTGCATCCCCAGAAGTTGGAGGTTTAAATCCAAGTGAGCAGCAAGTCACAGGAGAAAGAGTTATCTTGACATTTTTATTATTCCAAGGGGTATTTATGGCCTCCAAAACAAAGGCACATGAATGATGCAGGTGCCCAGAGATGGTCATGCACAACAGCAAACAGCCTGTGCTGATCAGGGTCTTCCCCAAAGCTTAATCTTAAAATTGCCAAAACAAATAAAAGAGGCAACAAAAGAAACCCAACTTAAACCCATCCCAAACCTTCAGCAGCTCTGGTGGCACAAGAAGCTGAGACCGGTGTGACTGCACCCATCCCAGAGCATGGGAGCCTGCTGGTTTCTAGGGACAGCCTTTCTCCAAGAAACAGTCACTTGTGTGTCACCAGAAAGCAAGAGAGTTCAACCAACACCCCCTCAAGAGCAAGGGAAGGCGTTTACCATCTCACTAGCTTGTGGTCACCTTCCTCAGATGCAGGAAGATCTGTGGTGATGGCAGGACGTGCAGGGATGTAGAATCCCAGCTCCCAGCAGCTTTGACCTTTCCTGGTTTCCTCACATTTGTGGTGGTCCCATTATGTTCATGCTGGCACAGTCCCAAGGTGGAGGAGGCAGAAGCAGCTGGCGGCCAAAGCCCCACGTGCCAGGGACACATCTCCTGGGCAGCTCTGAGCATCCCAGCTCTGAACATCCCAGCCCTTCCCACCTCCTTGGGGCCAAAAATCCCACATGGGCTTTGAAATCTGGAAATGAAGCTGACCCATGGGCAATGGAGCAGGTCAGGCTGCACGTGCCCTACCATCACCAGAAGTCCTCCTGCCCAAGATGGGTAGGAGATCGGTGGGGGAAGAGGCTGTTCATAGCTGGTGGACAGGTGTTGGGCATCTTTAACCATGAGAGAAGCAGATCTAGGCTATGAAATTGGGGAAAAAAGGGGGGAGGGAAAGGGAGAAATAAAAGCTTCACTACTCAGTGGAGCTCTCTTGTTGCTTCTTACCACCAATGCTACTGAACATTGGACAACTAAGCCATAACCTAACCAAGCCACTAAGAGCAATGATAATTTGCACCCAAGTTTTTCCTTCCAGCTCCTCTTCCCAGATGCTCCAGTTTGGAGGCAGCAACAGTAGGAGAGCTTTCAGAGCTCCCAGCTTTTCTCTGGTGCCAGCAATGGGGTGAGGAAGGGCTGTAAAGTGCACAGACTTGAGTTCCCCAGAGTTCAACTCGGCCAGATGAAGCGTTCAGGAGAGAGCTGAAGCCAAAAGGCAAAGAGTCTCCAGCTGTGGAGCTCATGAGAAGTTGGGCTCTGCCTCCCAGAGCCCCTCAGATTAGGAAGATGATGTCATCAGACACCATGATCTGGTTTTCATCTTGCATGTGGGCCAGCGCCACCTTCACCTCGGCCAGCGAGAAGGGCTCAGGGTTCTCGCGGTTGATGGACTCCATCACGCTCTTCAGACCCACCGACTGGGCACGGGAAGTTCTGAAGACCTCCAGGAGGGCAGTCTTGAATGCTTTCAACCTGGTCAGGCAAGGTGAGAAGCAATCCCCCTCAGAGAGCACACGCCAGTCCTTTCCCTTCTTTCCCAGCCCAGGATGCTTCAAACCCACCCCAATTCCCATCAGGAAAGCTGAAACCAGAGCTAGGAGCACCCACAACCACCAGCACTGAACAACAGCTTAGACCCACCAGGGTGGGGTGGGACATGCAGGGACAGACACTACTTCCAGCCCCACTCACCTTGGCTCAGCCAACTCTGTCTTCTTTGCTTCACCAGCGGCTGAGGCTTCAGGTGTTTTGGGAGTGTGTGCCTGGACTGGAGCAGAGAAAAGAGTTACCTTCCACCTGTCCAAGCATCCAGAGAGCCTGAGGATGGGGTGGGTGATCCCAAACTCCCTCCCAGCATTGCTACTTCTCCAACAGTTTGGAAGAGGGCAGACAAGGGGAAAAAACAGAGTCCTACGTGGCCAGGGAAGGTTTAAGAACAAATTAAAAATTCTTCTTGGTTAGTAGGGCTTGATGGTGCCACTCCAGGGACCCCAAGGCATCGCTGCTCCCCATTCAAGGCCAGGTTGGATGGGGCCCTGGGCAACTTTGTGTAGCTCCAGGCCTGGAGGTTGGTGGCCCTGCCTGTGGCAGGGGGTTGGAGCTCTGTGATCCTTGGGGTCCCTTCCAACCCAGACCAGTCTGTGATTCTATGATTCTATGGGCACAGACCCACCAGGGCAGAAGGCAGCAGCACCCTCAGGAGCCAGGTGCCAGTGAAACCCCAGAGACTCACCCTCTGGCATCTCCTCCTCGGCATCACTGAAGTCGTAGGGGTCATAGGAGTCATCCTCACCTTCTGTGCGTGCCTTCTTTCTCCTGGGTGGGGGAAGAAGAGGTCACCCCTGCTCCAGTTGAACTGTAGATTTCAGGATGCACAACCCCCAGACCCTGAGATCCTGGAGACATCTGGCAGGGTACCTGCAGCTCCCAGGTAAGCGACCCTCCAGTCACAAACCCTGCCCATGGTACAGGACCCAAGCCAGCACCAGCCCCAAGGGTTGTGGACTGGGACAGAAGGATCTGGGTTGCATGCCACGGGCAGGGGCACCCTTCACCAGACCAGGGTGTCTCAAGGCCCCCCAACCTGGCCTTGAACCCTGCCAGGGATCCAGGGGCAGCCCCAGCTTCTCTGGGCACCCTGTGCCAGGGCCTCCCCCGTCCCTGGGAAGGATTTCTGCCTCCCAGCCCCTCTCCAGCTGCCCTCCTGCAGCTGAAGGCCGTTCCCCTTGTCCCATTCCTCCCTGCCCTTGTCACCAGCCCCTCTCCAGCTTCCCCATAACCCCTTTAGGGACTGGGAGGCTGCTGTAAGATGTCCCCAGAGCCTTCTTCTCCCCCTATTCCAAAATGGGAGGGATGATCCCAAGGCTGAGCAAGACACAGAGTACTTCCCCAAGGCCAGCACTGCCTGAGCAACCTCAGGAGAGCCTGGTGCCCCCTGCATAACATTCCCCTCCTCCTTTGCTCTGGGGCTCCTACCTCCTCATCCTGCGCTCCTCCTTGGGTTGTGACTCCTCCTCCTCTTCCTCAGTCTCTGAGTCATCCTCTGCCCGCTTTCTGCGCTTCTTCTCCTTCTCCAGCACCTACATGGCAAGGGAAGAAGGGACTCAGCCCCCATCTTCCTCTCAAGCTGCTCTCCAAGAGCCAACCCTGAGAGACCCAAGATCCCACCGCTGCCCCATGCCCACACCATCAGCTGGAAAGGGTCCCACCAGCAGCCCAGGGTGCTCAGCCTGCACCAAATCCACCCCCTCCTGATGAGTTTTCCTGAGTGCCAAGGGACACCATCCTCCCACCTTTTTGAAGTAGGCGAACTGCACCAGCTCCAGAGCTGCCTCAGCATCCTGCAGATCAACAGTCTTGCTCATCCTGGCCTTGGCATGGGCTGTGGAGAGGCGGATCAGGGTCTCCAGGGTACGGGCTGTGACAGGAGAGGTCTGGGGGACACAAAGAGGTGACTCAGTGAGGCTGACCCCCCATCGCAGCATCCCACCTCACCAAAAGGTCTAGGATGGAAAACACCCCCATACAGGGAGAGGACAGCCCGTGCCTCAGTTTCCCTCCTCCCGGCCTTAGAGGGAGCTGCTCCCCAGGCTCACCCTGGCAACGTCTGAGTTCATCTGGTTCTGGCTGCGCAGGCGGGAGTACTCCTCTGCTATGTAGCTCGCTGACTCCTGGGTCAACACAGGCTTGATCATCTTGGCCACGTGGATGTACTTCCTCATGAACTCCATGCTGACGATCTTTTCCCTGGGGAGAGGGCATGCACATGGGCAAAGGGCGTTTGAAGAAGCTGCCTTCCCATTTTATACCCTTGGTGGGCATCCAGGCACGCGAGGAATTCAGTTCCAGGAGACATTCCCCACCTGCCTGGCACAAGAGAGCACAGACCTCCCCACAGATCATCTGGAGCATCGCTGAAACCAACCACCAATCAATCCAGCCAAACCCATCAACTCATAGTACTGGAAGCCCACAGAGAGCTCCAGGGGATGTGGGATGAAGGACTTACTTGCGACGGTTGGGCCCGTGCAGGAGGTCATCGTGTTTCTCATACACCTGGAGCTCCTGTTCTTCCTCCTGCACAAAGTCGGGATCCTCCGTAGCCAGGATCTCCACGGCGCTGCCCAGGGGCATGGCTGGAGAGGGGAGGGTCACAGGGAACCAGCTTTAAGCCTCTGGAGCAACTTCCAAAAGCCACCAGAGAGCAATCCTCAACAAAAGCCAGGGATGCTGAACCCAAAGAGCTGCTACCAAAGGGTCACAGCTGCCCACCGAGGAAGGACAGGAACAGAGCAGCAGAGAGGTCCCAGTTACAGGTCACTCACCATCCCCATCCTGCTCGTTGGGGTTGCGGTAGCGGTGCATCCGCAGGACATGGTCTGAGATCTCCCTGTCCTGCTCAGGGTCCATCTGGTCCAGCACAATGAAGAGCAGGTCAAAGCGGGAGAGCAAGGAGTCCTGTAGGCCGATGTTCTCCATGGGGGTCTTGTACTGGTCATACTGCAAGAGGACAACATAAGGGGTTACAGGAGACCCTCATGGGACGCGGTTTTGGCTGCCAGGGAAGCTGGGAGGACCTCCTCAGGCCAGGCCTTAAAGAATGGATGTCCAGGGAGCTGGGCTCCAGGCTAAATCAAGCCTGCTGCAGCAAAAAGGCCTCTCTTCCACACCCTGGAAGGTGGCCATAGCTCTCATTGGCAAGGAGAACACAGATCTTTGTGATGCCAGTTTAGACAGCAAGACTGAGGGTCATCACCAGGATGAGGGTCCACTGGGCTGCCCTGAGACAACCAGGCAGAGCCAAGCTCCTCTCTGCTCAAGGAGGGCCATGAGCATCAACAACCACCAAACCCACCAGGTCTTCACTGCCCAGTGGGTCCCAGCCCCAGCAAGAAACAAGACACAGGTTTTGGGGAATCTCCTGAGTTTCACCAGGTGCCTTCTCCACCCAAGCAGCTCCTTCACAGAATCACAGAATCATAGAATCATAGAGGTTGGAAGGGACCTGGAGAGATCATTGGGTCCAACCCCCTGCCAAAGCAGGGTCCCTAGGACAGGGCACACAGGTCGGTGTCCAGATGGGGCTGGAATCTCTCCAGAGAAGGAGACTCCACACCCCCTGGGCAGCCTGTCCCAGGGCTCCCTCACCCTCACCGGGAAGAAGTTCTTCCCCAGCTTGGGGTGGAACTCCCTGTGCTCCAACTTGAGGCCATCACCCCTTGTCCTGTCCCCACAGAGCACTGAGAAGGGGCTGGCCATTTCCCCCTGTATCCCATGCTTAAGATATTTATAACCATTAATAAGGTCCCCCCTTAGTCTTCTTCTCTCCAGGCTGAACAGCCCCAGCTCCCTCAGCCTTTCCTCACAGGGGAGATGCTCCAGGCCCTTCATCATCTCCGTAGCCTCCTCTGGACTCTCTCCCTGGCTTTTTTATCCCAGGGAGCCCAGCACTGGGCACAACACTCCAGGTGGGGCCCGACCAGCATCCTTCCCCACAGAGGGGACTGGCCGATGCCAGCACTCACCCGGCCGTAGACGGGGTTGGCGGCTGCCAGGACGCTGCAGCGGGAGTTGAGGCGGGCGTGGATGCCGGCCTTGGCGATGGTGACGCGGCCCTGCTCCATCACCTCGTGGATGGCCGTGCGGTCGATGTCAGACATCTTGTCAAACTCATCGATGCACACCACGCCCCGGTCAGCCAGCACCATGGCCCCTGCTTCCAGGCGCCGTTCGCCTGGGGTGGGGGGAGAAGAAGAGGGTCAACCGCCATTCAGCAGCCAGCATGCATGTATTCTGTCCTGCCACCCTCCTCTCCACCGCACCATCGTCCCTGGGACTTGGCTTCAAAGAGCAGCACAGCACCCCTGAGGGTTGTGCATCTCCTACCCAACCTGACAGCAGGAGGAGGACACTTAGGAGGAAAAGACAAGAAGATTTAGTCTGGAGAAGAGGAGGCTGAGGGGAGACCTTCTGCCCACCTCCCCTGCCCTGCCAGGAGGGTGCAGAGAGGTGGGTGCTGGTTTCTTCAGCCAGGGGACAGGAGCTGGGACAAGGGGCAATGGGCTCAAGCTGTGCCAGGGCAGGGTCAGCTCAGCTGGGAGGGCCAAGTTCTTCCCTGGCAGAGTTGTGGGGCTGCGGCACAGGCTGCCCAGGGAGGGGGCTGAGTCCCCAGCCCTGGGTGTGTTTAACAGCTGGGGAGATGAGGTACTCAGGGATATGGTTTAGCACAGGACAGGGATGGTTGGACTTGATGACCTTAAAGGTCTTTTCCAACCTTGGGATTCTGTGAAGATGCTGGCTGCTGCTGAGGCACGAAGTAGAAAAGGAGGAGAGAAGACCACCAACCTACAGACACCAACATCCCAAACCACCATTATCATTTCCACAGAGAGTCTGGATGGAGCAAGTCCTCCAAGAGACAGTACAGAAGGAACAGCAGCCCTGGACCTTGCAGAGTCCTTCTCAGGTGTTTATGAGCATCCCTCTGACTGCCCCCACAGGGACCCATCCCACTCCTCACCTGTTTCTTGGTCTGTGGTGACAGCAGCAGTCAGGCCCACGCCAGAGGAGCCTCTGCCGGTGGTGGGGATGGCACGGGGAGCGGTGCTGAGCACGTACCGCAGCAGCTGGGACTTGGCAACAGAAGGGTCTCCTGAAATGGAGAAGACTGTTTTTAATAACCACACATCAGAGAACCCCAGAATGGTGGGAGCTGGAAGGGACCTCTGGAGATCATCCCCTCCACCCTCCTGCCCTGCTAAAGTGGGATCAGATCACCTCTAGGAGGTTGCACAGGACCGTGTACAGGTGGGTTTAGGATCTCTCCAGAGAAAGAGACTCCCCAACCTCTCTGGGCAGCCTGTCTCAGTGCTAGGGCACCCTCAGAGTAAAGGAGTTTTTCCTTTAGGAGGAGTTTTAGGAGTTGGGATGGACCTTCCTCTGTTCCAGTTTGTGCCCATTGCCTCTTGTCCTGTCATTGGGCACCACTAGAAGAGTCCAGCCCCATCCTCTGGACACCCCCTTTAGATATTGATCAGTGTTGTTGAGATCCCCTCTCAGTCTTCTCCAGGCTGACCAGCCCCAGCTCTCTCAGCCTTTCCTCACATCTGAGATGCTCCAGGCCCCTCATCATCCTCATACCCTCCACTGGACTCTCTCCAGCAGCTCCCTGTCTGTCCTGAACTGGGGACCCCAGCACTGGACACCCAGCTCCAGCTGAGGCTCAGCAGGGCTGAGCAGAGGGGAGGAGAACAGAACCTCCCTGGACCTGCTGGCCATGCTCTGCTCAAGGCCCCCAGGTCCCATTGGTCTCTTGGCCATGAGAGCACAGCACTGGTCATGGACCACCTGAACACCTTGTCCAATGTACAGCTCCTCAGTGCAAGGGGAGAGGGGCAGGCAGGGGAAGGGGACAAAAGTTGGTTCAGCCTTCAGAAAGCAAGACTCTCTCTCCCTCCTCAAGGGCCTGATAGGAGGAAATAGAGAAGACAGTTCAATTTTTGAGACATGCCTGGTGATGGGACCAGAGGCAACGGGGACAACTTGGAACATGAGAAACCCCAGTTAGATGGCAGGAGAAAAAGCCCTTCCTGAGGGTGGTCAAACACTGGAATAGTGGCCCACAGAAGTTGTGGAATCCCATCCTTGGGGATGTTCAAAAACTAAGTGGACAAGTGGAGCAGCTGAGGGAGCTGGAGGTGTTCAGGCTGGAGAAGAGGAGGCTGAGGGGAGACCTTCTCCCCACCTCCCCTGCCCTGCCAGGAGGGTGCAGAGAGGTGGGTGATGGTCTCTTCAGCCAGGGGCCAGGAGATGGGACAAGGGGCAATGGGCTCAAGCTGTGCCAGGGCAGGGTCAGCTCAGCTGGGAGGGCCAAGTTCTTCCCTGGCAGAGTTGTGGGGCTGTGGCACAGGCTGCCCAGGGAGGGGGCTGAGTCCCCAGCCCTGGGTGTGTTTAACAGCTGGGGAGATGAGGTACTCAGGGATATGGTTTAGCACAGGACAGGGATGGTTGGACTGAATGATCTTAAAGGTCTTTTCCAACCTTGTGATTCTGTGAAGTCACAAATCAACCGGATCTGCCAGTGACAGTCTCTGCCCCACACAATGGTGGGACCAGAGGCTCATCTGACCTCAATTACTCTATGAAACCAAGCCCAGCAAAATGCTCATTCATCTCCCCCCTCACAACACCACCAGCTGAGGGTGCCTTTGCCTAGCCTTTCCAGACCTATCAGCAAGATGTTGATGTCTCCTCGGATGCGGCTCCCGTTCTCCAGGACCTTCTCCACCCCTCCAAGCAGCATGCAGAGAAGGGCCTTCTTGATGTACTCATGCCCATGGATGCTGGGCGCCAGGGACCTCGCCAGCTGGTCAAAGATATCCTAAAGGCAGAAGAGCACATAGTCAGATGGACTGTAGCAATTAGAGCAGAACCACATGGATGAAGATCATTTAGAAAGGAGAAGACCATTTGCTAGAGTTTCCTTTCCACAGGGCCCTGAAGTCCTAGGGTCCTAGACCATCCTGATGTCTTGGTCACCCAATCAAGCACTGGAAGAAACAACCCCTGTGAGACCAAGTCCTTTGTCTTCTCCACCGTATGAAGCAAAGGTCTGAGTGTAAGATGAGGCTGGGACAGACCTGGGTACCTCATTTTGGTTTGAGGTTTGAAGAGGAAAGAGGGATTGTGCTTCTCCTGCAGAGGGAATTCTCTGGCAACCAGCTGGCAGAGCCAGGACACACACAGCACAGACAGATCTCTGTCCCAACAGCTATGGGACGCTAAGCTAAGCGGGACAGAAGCAGCAACATAAAAACCAAGGACTTGGTCAAAGCCTAAAGAGAAAATGCAAAGAAAATTGAGTGGAAACCCCAGTGACATCACTAAGAGAACCATAGAATCACAGAATCATAGGGGTTGGAATGGACCTCAAGAGATCATCGGGTCCAACCCCCTGCCAGAGCAGCTCCCCAGCTCATATTGCACAGATAGGCATCCAGACAGGTCTTGAATATTTCCAGAGATGGAGACTCCACCACCCCCCTGGGCAGCCTATTCCAGTGCTCTGTCACCCTCACTGTGAAAAAGGAAGTAAGAGGGCTGAAGAACTCCTTGCAACCCAACAAGACACCTCCTTAGCCACATGCCAAAGCCTTACAGCTGCTCCAGCTGAAACCCTGTGCTCAGACAGGAGCACACCTTCTTGAAGCACAGCTTGAAATACCTTGGAGCGACTCTTGCTGAATCTCTTGATCTTGGCCACATCAGCAGCAGAGTAGAGGGGTCGGATGTCTTTGCTCATCTGCTTCACGTGGCAGGCAATGAGGATAGTCCTGGAGAAGGGACACAGCCATGATCAGGTCTGTAAACCCCAGTTTATGGGTCACAGCAACAACACAGCAGAAACTTCCACACTATTTGCTATAGGAAGACCTGGAGAAGGCTGAAAAGCTTCAAGAGCTGCAGCACCCTCTGTCTGACTGCACTGGGCCATCAGTGGAGCATCTTTAAGAGCATCCAACCCCCTCTGTATGCAGCTGGAGCTCACAGCTACACGTTGATGCTGAGAAGCAAGGCGCAAACAGCTTCCAGCCAAAGTCTGACCCAGCTCTGTGCTGGCCACCTGCCGGCCCTAGACCTCATCTTCCAGAGACGTGACCCCACTAAGAAGGGTGGGAGGGCTGAAGCAGAGACACGAGAAGGCTCACCTGAAAGTCCCTGAAGTGTAACCCCCTTTCTTTCCTGGCAGGCAGCGGTACGTCCCCACCACCTGGACACGGTCCCCAGGCTTCACCTTGTCCACCAGGTCATCGTCCAGAATGACATCCACTGAACGTGGCAGCTGTCCTGCTGGGGCCTTCTCAGGCATCTCCTGGATGGTGATGGTCTGATGGTCCTTGTAGACTGAGAGGCCAAACTCAGTCTCCAGGGGGTTATTCTCTTCATCCTAGAGGAAGAGCCCCAATAAAAAGACTAGCATCATTTTCCAGGAGCACAAGGAGAAGAGGTGGCTGGGAAGATGGGCTGCATCACCCAACAAGACTGCTGCAAAGGGCTGTGTGATCAGGACTGCTGGAGTCTACCAGCTCCACAGCACCCTCAGTCTAAAGCTGCAGATACCCACCACCACAGAATATTAGGTCCCTCCAAGCCTTGTCCCTGCTGCAGGCAGCAGTGACACACCACCCACACAGCAGGCTGTGTGCAAGGAGGACAAAGCTCAGGTCACCTTTCCTCTGTTCCCAAACACAGAGCAAACCCTCTACCCACACACAGCCTCCAGGACAGCGCAGGCATGTCCACGCTGACACAGGTCTCAGCAGCAACAAGAGTGGCTGACAAACCCCCAAGAAACCATGCTCCAGCAGAACAAAGATCATAATTGACATCTGAACTAGTGGGTCTGGTGGCCTTGTGTCTTCCTATCCCCCTAGTAGCTCTCTGGGACTGTCAGACGTGTGACACATCCTCTCTCTACTCCACAGGCTGTGCTGGCAGAAGGAGAAGGGATGCAGAGGGCTCTGAGATCCTGGGCTCAAGGCTGGCACGTTCTCCCCAGAAGAACCTGCTGATGCTTCTTCCCACAGTGTTGCTTCACCTCACCTTTGTAGGGTAGACAGAGCTGGATGGGAAAGCATCCAGGGATGTCATGTCTGTGTATCGGCGCTCAATGGTCTTCTTGGTAGCTGGGCAGTAATGGACACTCCGGACAATCTTTGGGCGAACCAGAGAGCCTGAGGATGGAAGAAAGGAGAGTTAGGGGCAGGGATGTCCCACCCTTCTGTCAGCAGGGTCTCCCAATGCCACACTGCACTTGGGACACAAACCCGCTGTCAACCATGGCTGGGATTCGCTGAGCTCAAGGACCACCTCAAGACCATCTGCCCAGCTCCCCATTCCCCTTGCCCAGGCTGCCAGGACGTACCATGGCTCCTGGTGGAGGAAAAACCTGGACCCACCATCCCCAAAACCCCTGGGCCTTCCCCCAGCCTCACATTTTGTCACGATGCCCTCCACACACACAATGCAGCTGAGGAAACGGGCCGTCAAGGTCCGTGGTGACACATGCTTGGAGCCAAAGCTGCCCTCCAGCCCGATGTAGAAGTCCTCATACTGCTTGGCATAGGTGGCATCCACAGAGGCAACGAAATCCTTCAGGGCACGCTGGAAGGCGATCAGCTCCTCAAAGGCGTAGCTCAAAAGCCTGCAAGACAGGGAGGTGATGATGCTGATGGATCAGCCCAGTTCTGCCTTCCTCCTCAACACCCCTCCTGTGCCTCCACCATGCTCTGCAAGCTTACTAGGAGCAAGAGGTGAAAAAACCCAAAGCTCATCACAGCTCTGTGTCAGGTCCACCACCACCAACAACCAAAACCCAACCACATCTGAAAAACCTCACATGTCCCTGGGCAGATTGACAAGCTTGGTCCAAAATAGTCCCAGAGCATCCTAAAAAAGGAGATGATTTATATTGCACAATCAGTGCATGCAGTGCTACAGGCTTGGGGATGACAGGCTAGACAGCTCTCAGGCAGAGAAGGACCTGGGGGTGTTGGTTGACTGTCAACTGACCATGACCCAGCAGTGTGCCCAGGTGGCCAGGAAGGCCAATGGCATCCTGGCTTGTATCAGACCCAGCGTGGCCAGTAGGTCTGGGGAAGTGATACCATGCTCAACAATGCCCTGTACTGGGCATTGGTGAGGCTGCACCTCGCAGTGCTGGGTCCAGCTCATCTCTTCACTACAAGAAGGACACTGAGGTCCTGAAGCGAGTCCAGAGAAGGGCAACCAGGCTGGGGAAGGGGCTGGAGGGCAAATCCTCTGAGGAGCAGCTGAGGGAGCTGGGGGTGTTGAGCCTGGAGAAGAGGAGGCTGAGGGGAGACCTTCTCCCCACCTCCCCTGCCCTGCCAGGAGGGTGCAGAGAGGTGGGCGCTGGTCTCTTCAGCCAGGGGCCAGGAGCTGGGACAAGGGGCACTGGGCTCAAGCTGTGCCAGGGCAGGGTCAGCTCAGCTGGGAGGGCCAAGTTCTTCCCTGGCAGAGTTGTGGGGCTGTGGCACAGGCTGCCCAGGGAGGGGGCTGAGTCCCCAGCCCTGGGTGTGTTTAACAGATGGGTAGATGAGGTACTCAGGGATATGGTTTAGCACAGGACAGGGATGGTTGGACTGAATGATCTTAAAGGTCTTTTCCAACCTTGTGACCCTGTGATCAAACCCCAGCTTGCTGCAAAAGGCTTCTGCCAAACCACAAGCTTGGAAGAGGCGGGTGTCATGGGTCAGGGGGCAGAACATGGGTCCACCTGCTGCGCAGGACAATGTTTATCCCTTTCTTTCCACAAAGGACCTACAGAACCAGGGCTGGACCCCTGGAACCCCACCCAGGCCCCCGCACTGAGGTCAAACCCTGCTGCCCCGCACCCACCGGTTGGCTCTCTTCTCATTCTTCCGCCTCAGGTCGTTGATGCTGACGAGGAGACGATACCGGTTGTCACTGATCATGTCCCGGACTTTGCTTTGGTAAATCCCTTGGTCTTCCTGCAAGAGGAAAGCACCCAAACCCCACCTCGGTGTGCATGACCGGCTGGGACATCCCCCGCACTCCCTCCCCCCGGGACAGGATCCCCGCAGAACTGGAGGGTGGAGAGCACGGGGACCCCGCTCCCTAGCTCCCGGGGGAAGGATTCATGACCCGCTCCCCCCCCAGCCTCACCTCATCGTCCAGGAAATCGAGGTAGTCCCGCTGCGCTTCCCGCAGCTCCGCGTCCTCCAGCCCGCCCGCCGCAGCCGCCATGATGCCGGCCCTTCAGGGAGGTCCCGCCGCCGCTGCCGCAGGGAGATAAGCGATGAAAGCCGAGGGGGAACCAGTCCGGCCCCGCAGCGATCCCGGCAGCACCCGCGTCCCGCTCCGGTACCACCCGAACCCGGCCCCGGCAGCACCCACCACCGCTTGGCGCCAAAACCGGGCTCCTTTCCCGCCACCGAGCCGCCGCCCCGCCCCGCCCCCCTCAACAGCGCTTCTCATTGGCCACCGTCGCCCCACGCCAGCCAACGGAGCAAGGCCAGAGTTTCGCGGGAGTGACGCAAGAGAATTCCGGCCTATCAGCGCGCGGAGGGGCGGGGAGAGGCCGGCATGGCAGGGCGGCCCGCGCTCCCCTGCGCCAGCGTGGGCGGGAGAGGGGGAAGGGCCGGGGAGGTCCCGGCTCGGCCATGGGGGCTCGGCCATGGGGGCTCGGCCATGGGGGCTCGGCCATGGGGGCTCGGCCATGGGGGCTCGGCCATGGGGGCTCGGCCATGGGGGCTCGGCCATGGGGGCTCGGCCGGGCCCCGCTCCGGCTCTCGGCAGTCGGTAACCTGCTGAACACGGAGTTTTGTTAAAAAAAAAAACCCATAATTAAAAAATCTCAACAATTAAAACCCCCCAAAGTTAAAAAAAAATGAACCCCCCCAAAATTAAAAAAAAACACCCCCCCAAAAAAAAAAAAAAGAAAAAAAACCCCAACAATTAAATAAAAAAACCCAATTAAGTCTCAACAATTAAAAAACATCCCAAAAATTAAAAGAACAATTAAAGCAAATGCAACAATTAAATAAAAACCCCATTAAAAAAATCCCCCAACTATCAAAAAAATCCCCCAAATGTAAAGAAATATTGAAAACCCCCAAAATTCAAAAAATGAACAACTCATTAAAAAACAAAAAAAAAAAAAAAAATTTTAAAAAACCCCAGGTGTTAAAGAAAAAGTTAAAACCCCAATTAAAAATCCAAAAATTGAAAACAGATTTTAAACATTTTTTTAAAATAAAATTTAAAAACAATTAAAAAAACCAAAAAATGAAACCCTCAACTATTAAAAAAAAACCAAATTAAAATAATTAAGACCCCAACGATTAGAAAAAATGTTTAAATCCCAACTATTAAAAAAAAAACCAAATTAAAATTTTTAAAAGCCCAACAATTACAAAAAAAATAAACCCAATTAAAAAAAAACCTCCCACCAATTAAGAAAACCCACCCCCAAGAAATCACTTCATTTTCCTACTGCATCCCTGGGGGGGATGTTTCTGTGTGGTTTTGCCCCAAACCACATCGCTTTTCCCTCTCAGTGGTGGCTGAACCTTCCCTGGTCCTGCTTGGGACCTGCTGAAGGGGTCAGGGGTCTCAGTGGTGGCTGAATCTTCTCTGGGCCCACTGGGGACCTGCTGAAGGGGTCAGGGGTCTCAGTGGTGGCTGAATCTTCCCTGGGCCCACTGGGGACCTGCTGAAGGGGTTGGGGGTCTCAGTGGTGGCTGAATCTTCCATGGTCCCGCTGGGAACTTGCCACGGGGGTTTTGGGGTGTTGATGACCCAGAAATGACAGGGCCCATGTGTTGCAATGATGGTTTTCCACATAGCTTCGGCTGCTCCCCCTTAAAACATATTCCCCACCCCCCTTAAAACTCTTCTGTCTGTGGAAAAATGGGATAACACCCCCCTATCCCCCCAAAAAATGAGGTACAAGGAGTTTTGATCAGCAGGGCGGAGGAGATACCCAAACCTGGCTGTGCCCCAGCATGGCAGCACAGCTCAAAGCAGGGCTGGTGGTAAATACCCGCCCCCCCCCAACATGACGGTTGTGCAAAACACCACCTCCTCACAAGCATTTCGGGGGGTTGGACCCGATGATCTCTCGAGGTCCCTTCCAACCCCTATGATTCCATGATTCTATGATCCATACTGCCCCATCTCAGCAGCAGCAGCCACTTGGGTTCATGTTTTGGAAGGGGGCAGGAAACAGCCCCTGCCCCATTTGGCCTTTTCCTGTTGTGGCTTGGCCAGATCCCCCAGAAACCATGGGGAATGACACTGGTAAGGTCCAAGGGCCTGTTGAGGATGGGATGGATGGATGTAGCCCCAGTGCTGAGTCCTGCTCCCTTGAGATTTACTCAGCATCAAAATCAAAGTCCAAACTTTCCTTCATGGATGTTTGGGGCCTCCCCTGGGATCATTTGGTGGAGCAAGGAATTTGTGAAGTTGGCAGGAATGAAGGATCTTGTGTTCTGATGCCACTTACTTTATCTTTCCTCTCCCCCTCTCCCTTTTTTTGCTCTTTTTTATTTCCCCCTTTTAAAAGTCTTCCCAGCTGCCCTGCGAGCTCCAGAGCTACTCCCTGCAGCCAGAATCCCCTCCCTGCCTCTGCACGCTCAGCAACATCTGTTTCCCTTCACACTCTCCTCAAATCCACCCCATCCCTTGGGGATTTTTTTCCCCTGGGGATCTCTCCATCCCCTGGCAGCTGGCATAAGCAGCAGCAGGAGGAGTGAACACTCCCTTACTCACAAGTTATTTCAGGGGGTACATCAGCTCTGAGGATGGAAAATGGCTGGAGGAATCCACAGAGGAAATAGAACACAGATCTGGGGCCTGCAATACAAGAAAGATGTGGGACTGTTGGAGAGGGGTCAGAGGAGCCATGGAGATGCTCAGAGGGCTGGAGCAGCTCCCCTACGGAGAGAGGCTGAGGGAGCTGGGCTGGGTCAGCCTGGAGAAGAGAAGGCTGTGGGGGGGCCTCATTGCAGCCTGCCCGTCCCTGAAGGGAGCAGAGACACAGGAGGGGAATCAACTTTTTACAAGGGTAGACAATGGCAGGACAAGGAGGATGGATTAAAGCTAAAGGAAGGAAGGTTTAAATTGGATATTAGGGGGAAGTGTTTTACAGAGAGAGTGGTGAGGGGCTGGAATAGGCTGCCCAGAGAGGTGGGTGGTGCCCCATCCCTGGGGGTGTTCAAGGCCAGGTTGGATGGGGAGACACCAGCAAGGATGAACCCCATTTATCCCTTGGGAAACTTCAACTTTACATGGATAAATGCATCTCCTAAGCTATCTCCCTTCTCTGCAAGTGATTCTTTTATTTAATCCAAAACACTTAATTCCATTTAAAAGAGCAGACAATGGCAGGACAAGGGGGGATGGATTAAAGCTAAAGGAAGGAAGGTTTAGATGAGGTGTTACAGGGGAAGTTCTTTGCAGAGAGAGTGGTGAG